>CM040621.1:56567299-56809149 GCA_022817965.1 Solanum lycopersicoides | reverse complement strand
TCATTATAAAACATGTATACGAGTGAACATAGTAAAACAAGACATACTAAATATACCCTTCATGAAGTCACAAGTGCAATGATCAAGTAAATTCTCTTACTTAATCAAGTAACCTATCAAGACTAATATTAGCATGTCAACCTTACCTAACATACTCTTCCATTTCATGAAAACATTCTTCTTTAATCAAAAAGCAACAACCTCATACTCATAAGCATGTTATTCATTGTACAAAGTATTTACATTACATCACTACTTTACATACATAATATTGACCTCTCAAAGCTCCCATCAAGCCAACTAGTGCAAGGCTTAAGTAGAGTCCCATACCCCTACCTAAGCTATACCAAACCCTCAAAGTTACTTCGATTAGTCTATATCTTATTCATTCATTTTAGTTTAGGGAAACCTTGCCTTAACGACATAGACCACATGAGCAAATGTGGAATCCGGTGTCATGAAACCTTACACCGATGGAAGGTGGTCTACCGGCCAAGTAGAACCTAACGTAAACGTAGCTATCTAGGTGGATCCACTAGCTAGTATCCTATGGTGGCAACATAGTTTATGGAGCTTGGGGAAAAGAACCATGGACATATCGACTCTACACCCTATTTGGGTCATGAGGCTATCCACCCCGTGAGGACCGTAGTGAACCCTACCTTTCCTTATATAAGAAAGTGTCACTCCCTCACATACAAGCTCACTCGGTGCTAAGCTAGTCCCTTTATTGAAAATCCTTTACTCTTATCATAATCATAAATATACATACCTATATATATATATCATAGCTCAATAAGAATTGTATGAGAAATAATCCTTTCATTAACAATTCATATAGGTGAAGTTAGCCCTTACACATCTCATCACAATAGGGCACATCTTTACATAACAACTTCCCTATATTATGTACTCCTAGGCAAGCCTCACAACCAACCTAAACATTTCAATTCGATCATCATACCGACCTATCACCTTAAACGAGGTATACTTCAATACAACATTATCACTTGATGACAATTAATCACAATTTGAAGTAAGGATTAGGATATTCAAGACTTACCAATACTTCTCCATAGATCACCAATAAGGGCCTTACCATCAACCCATAGATCAACCCAATTTGGGTCATCATACCAATGTAATTCAATAATCAACATAAGAACTAATTTAAGAGAAGCACTATACCACAATGCAATACTAAATCAAAGCTTGGTAGCATGATATCAAAGTCTATCTTCTTACCCTAGATTCAATACTCAAGAAATAGGCATGAAGAACTTCCATTCTTACAATATACTCATGATCAATGCAATAACAACTTAAAGATGATTTAAACAATAATTAGATCAATTACATCAATCCAACCCAAATTCATATCAATCCCAATACCTAGGGTTAAGGGTTAGGGTCATCTCCCACAATCTAGACCAAACTACATCAATTCATCATAATCAAGTTACAATACATGATAATCTATTCATTATAACCCAAAGAATACATAAACAACTCAATTCATATAATCAAATTCGAAATTGGATGAAACCCATATGAAACTCAACTTTTAAAAATCTTTGAAGGAGCCCTTTGAGGAAGAATCTCAAAGGTGAATTAGATCCCATACCTTAAGATTTGATGACGTTTTGATGGTGAATTTTGTGCTAAATCAGCCCCCAATGATCTCCCCAAGTGTTCTCCAATGGAGTCTTCCAATAGAGAGAGAAAGTAGAGAGAAGGAAGAGAGTTTTGTTTTGGGAATAATGATTAGGCTAATGAGGGTTGGGGTATTTATAGTGGGGTCTAAGCCACTTAATTAGTCTCCTTAATCCCCTAATTACCCCTAAGACACTTAATGAATTAATTAAACTAAAGCCTAAGCTCTGAAAACACACAGGCCCTCCCGACGGCTCCCCGACGGGGCCGTCGTGGGCGTGATGGACAACCTCCCTCCGTCCTGCACATCCGTCACGGTGGTCAGAGACTGTGCAGGCGGAGTCTTTCTCCCAGAAACTAAGGCTGGCACGACGTGGCCTCGACGCCTCGTCGCGCCTGTGATGCCCGTCATGGGGTCCGTCATGGCCTACTGTCTCAAGGGTCCCCTCGAGGGCCCTTGGTTGGTCCTCGGGGGTCGTACCCTGACTTTTCCGGCATGAAACCATCCCGCACTATGTGTTACACCTGCTGTTACAAACTTTTACTAAATTCCGACTCTTTAAATTGTTCAAACCAAAAGAAACACTCTAGCTCTTTAATGAACCAACTTTCCGGACATTATGAATGTTTTGGTTCCAACAAACTTCAACGACTCCATATACTCCTAATTTGGCTAGTAACAACGGTTTAGACCTTAAGGAACCTATTTAAGTCTTATCACTTCACCTTGGGATTTCAAAATGTTACATTATCCCCCCCTTAGGAACAGTCGTCCCCGAATGACACCAAACACTCTTTAAATGAGGGAATAGACTCAAGACTAGCAACTCAACCAATTCACAATATTGAATTAGCATGAATCATATTATTTCAATAAAAATACTTCAAAACATCCATTTATCATACATAAGCTCAAAATTTCCTCATGAGGTTTCTCCTTTTCACATATACATGAGCTCAATCATTTATTACACAAGTCAATTAGCACAAAGTTCATCTTATCAATATGCTCAATACATCCACAAGGATTAACTATATCTAACACATGACTTGACTCAAATATGCAAGAAGCGACAACTTTCAAATTTATCTAAGGTCACCTTAAAGTGACTCCATTTTTGAAGTCTCAAAACTAGGAGTTTTGAAAGTTCACCAAAACATCAAAGATTCACAATATCTAACGTATTTATATCATTAGAGAGAGATACTAACCTTAATCATCAAAAAGATAGGATAACGGGTTTTCATGTCGGCCTCGGCCTCCCATGTTGCACCCTCAACTAGGTGGTTCTTCCATAACACTTTTACGGAAACACCTCCTTGTTCCTCAACCTTTTCACTTGCCTATCAAGGATTTGGATAGGAACCTCCTCATAAGAGAGGTTATCCTTGACTCCAAGACCTTCAATAGGAGAATAGTCTCGGGATCCCCGACACACTTCTTCAACATCGAGACATGGAAAACCGGATGAACCAAGCTAAATCGTTAGGTAGTTTCAAGCGATAGGCAACTTTACCAACCCTTTCCAAAATCTCATAAGGACCCACGTAACGAGGTCTCAACTTCCCTTTCTTGCCAAATCTTACCACCCCTTTCATAGGTGAGATTTTTAAATACACCTTGTCACCCTCTTCAAACTCCAAATCTCTTCTCCTATTATCGGCATAGGACTTTTGTCGACTATAGGCTGTTTGTAACCTATTTCTTATGATATGCACATTCTCCAATGTCTTATAAATCAAGTCGGGACCAAAGATCGATGGTTCACCAACTTCAAACCATCCTATAGGAGACCTACACCTCCTACCATACAAGGCTTCATAGGGAGCCATGGAGATGGACGAATGAAAACTATTATTATATGCAAACTCTACCAACGGCAAGTGCTTATCCCAACTCCTTTAAAATCAATAATGCAAGCTCTAAGCATATCCTCAAGAGTTTGAATTGTGCGTTCCGCTTGACCATCCGTTTGAGGATGAAAGGCGGTACTCAATTTCACCTTAGTACCCAAACCTTTTTGAAAGACTTCCAAAACCTAGAAGTGAATTGTGCACCCCATCCGAAATGATGGATAACGGAATACCATGGCGACACACAATCTCATCTATGAAGATCTTCGCATAATCCTCGCCGAATACGTAGATTTGACGGGAATAAAATGAGCGGACTTAGTCAATCTATCAACAATCACCCATATAGAATCATATGACTTTTGAGTCCGAGGCAATCCTACCACAAAGTCCATATTAATGTCTTCCCACTTCCAAGTAGGAATTTGGATCTCTTGTAGTAAGCCACCCGGCTTTTGATGTTCCGCCTTCACTTGTTGGCAATTTGGACACTTAGCAACAAATTCCGCTATGTCCTTCTTCAAACCTTCCCACCAATATATTTCTCGAAGGTCATGATACATCTTAGTAGAACCCGGATGGATGGAATAGTGGGATCCATGGGCTTCATCAAGGATCCGATCCCTCAATCCATCAACATCAGGAACACATAACCTCCCTTGGTACCTCAACACACCATCTCCTCCTAAGGAGAAGGACTCATTCATTTCCAAGAACAGATTCCTTCAACTCCATCAATAGTTGATCAAGGTGTTGTTTGGACTTTACCTCAACCACCAATGATGATTCAGAGCTATGATGAACGTGGCACCTCCATTTAGAGAACTCTCCAACCGCACCCTAATCTAGCCAAATCATGAACATCTTCACTAGATCTTTCTTGTCTCTTCTATGAGACACACTACCCATAGTCATACGGCTTAGAGCATCCGCCACCACATTGGCCTTGCCGGGATGATATAAGACACTCATATCATAATCTTTCAACAATTCCAACCACCTTCTTTGTCGGAGATTCAACTCTTTTTGAGTAAACATATATTGAAGACTCTTATGATCGGTGAAAACATCTACATGAACACCATACAAGTAATGTCTCCATATTTTCAAAGTGAACACCACGGCCGCTAACTCAAGGTCATGGGTAGGGTAATTTTTCTCATGCACCTTAAGTTGTCGTGAAGCATAGGCAATCACCTTCCCATTTTGCATAAGAACACACCCCAAACATATGCGGGATGCATCACAATAAACCACGAACCCTGTATAAACTTCTGGTAAGGTCACACCGGAGCGGAAGTAAGCCTGTCTTTCAATAATTGGAAACTCTTCTCGCAGGCCTCCGACCACTTAAACTTTTTACCCTTTTGAGTTAATGAAGTCAATGGAGATGGAATGGATGAAAAACCTTCTACAAATCTTCGATAATAGCCAGCTAGACCAAAGAAACTCCTAATGTCAGTTGGGGTCAAGGGTCTAGGCCAGTTTCTTACCGCATCGGTTTTCCTTGGGTCAACCTCAACTCCCTCACTAGAGATGATGTGCCCAAGAAACGCCACCGACCTCAGCCAAAACTCACAGTTGCTATACTTGGCAAACAATTTATGCTCTTTAAGGGTTTGCAATACCACCCTTAGATGACCCATGGGATCAACCTCATTCTTCGAATACACCAAGATATCATCGATAAATACAATAACGAATGCATCAAGGTAACTACGAAACTCCCTATTCATTAGGTCCATAAATGCCGCCGGAGCATTTGTGAGACCAAAGGACATAACCACGAACTCATAATACCCATACCTAGTCCGAAAGGCCGTCTTTGGAATATCTTCATTTTTCACCCTAATCTGGTGATACCCTACCTCAAGTCAATTTTGGAGAAGTAACTCGCTCCTTGGAGTTGATCAAATAAATCATCAATCCGAGGAAGAGGATACTTTTTCTTGACAATAACCTTGTTGAGTTGGCGGTAGTCAATACACATTCTCAAGGACCCATCCTTCTTTTTCACGAACAAAACCGGAGCACCCCACGGAGAAATACTAGGCCTTATAAATCCCTTGTCTAGAAAATCTTTAAGTTGTGTCTTCAACTCCTTCAACTCGGCCGGAGCCATTCTATAAGGAGGAATAGAGATAGGGTTTGTTTCCGGTAGCAAATCAATACCGAAATCGATTTCCCGTTTGGGAGGAATACCGGGAAGGTCATCAGTAAAGACCTCCGTAAATTCACTCACCACGGGGACCGACTCAATAGGAGGAACTTTGGAATCCACTTCTTGGACTCTCACAATATGGTAAAGACATCCCTTTGAGATCATTTTACACGCTTTTAGACATGATATGAAACAACCTCTAGGAAGAGAATTCTCACCCTTCCACTTGATAACGGGTTCATTAGGAAAACTAAACCTCACACTTCTAGTTCTACAATCAATAGAAGCAAAACTAGCATGCAACCAATCCATACCCAAAATGACATCAAAATCAAGCATGTCTAGTTCAACTAGATCGACATGAGAAACTCTATGCGGTATTGAAATGGGACAATTTCGATAGACTCTTTTTGCTACAACCGACTCACCCACCGGAGTAGGCACCAAAATAGGTTCAAGCAAAACAACGGGTAAAGTACCAAACTTCTTAGCTACTAAGGGAGTAACGAAAGACAAAGTAGCACCCGGATCAAGCAAAGCATACACATCAATAGCAAAGATTTGTAACATACCAGTCACCACATCGGGGGAGGCCTCTTGGTCATCTGTCGAACGAAGAGCATAAAAGCGGTTCTTTTTGGGAACATCATTAGAACCACTTGGCTGACCACCCCTCTCTTGCCCTTTAGCATTTGGACAATCCCACACTTTGTGAGAAATTTTTCCACAACCAAAGCACTTGTCCTAACCTAGGAGGCAAACGCCTAAATGCTTCTTCCCACATTCCTTGCAAGGTGGATTCTCATTAGACGAGTTCCCACTATTCCCTTTTTGAACTCTTGGCCTAGGGACCTTCCCATCCCTAGCCTTGGAAATTTGGATGGAACTTGATTTAAGAACCTTTTCTTGAATCTAGGCTTGTCTTGAATTCCAAACCTATCTTTAGTAGTTTCACTCTCGGAAGACCTTGCCCTTCTTGAATCCTTATCCTTTCTTTTTTCTCTAGCCTTCTCAACTCTTTTTGCATGCACCATGAGACGACCAATATTCATGTTATCATGTAGGATAGCTGATTGACATTCCTCTTGCAAGTCATCTGACACCCTGTCACGAATCGACTCATCTCGTCTCTAGGATCGGAGACCAAGGAATGAGCATATTTGTCCAATTGAATGAACTTCAAAGAGTACCCATGAACACTCATGACTCCTTGGCGGAGATTGATGAATTCCACCACCTTAGTTTCTCTCATCTCCCTAGGGAAGAACCGATCAAGGAAAGCCCTTTTGAACAACTCCCAAGTGGCCTATTGTCTTTCCATTGCACATTCCATGTCTGAGCCACATCCTTGAGTTGGTATGAGACCAACTCGGCATTCTCACTAGAAGACAACCCCATAGCACACAAAATCTTATAAACCTCATCAATGAATTATTGAGGGTCTTCATCAACCTTAGACCCATATAAACTAGGAGGATTCATTCGGGTGAAGTCCCTAAGTCGGGAAGCCATAGTTTGCTCATGAACTCTAGGTGCCATATCCCTATTAGCTTGGGCAGTCATGGCTTGGGCTTGCACCGTTGCGGCTTAAGCTTGAGTAGTCATGGCTTGAGCCATTTGAGCAAGAATAGCCCTCATCTGATCCTTTGCCATAGGTGGAGGATCATCGGGAACCTGATCATCAACAACAATCTCTTCAAGAGGAGGAACTGGATCACCACGGGGAGGGATTCCCGCAGCAGCAATCTCCTCCTCAAGTCTTCTGGCTGCATTCCTTCTAGTATTCATCTCCTATAACCAAAACACAAGGTTTAGGTAAAAACATATACAATGTACATTCTAGAGGCACGATATGGATTTCCAACAATGAGAGTGATTCCTAAGCATCAAATAAGTTCCTATTCATAAGTGTGGCGCGCTTCACAATTATGAATACAAACCTATTAACGTGGTTGAGATACACGTTATTATCAAGGATATTCAACCTCATGCTCTGATACCAAGTTTTTCACATCCGGGTTTACCCCCCAGACGTAACCGGCGTCGTCGTCTCTTTGAGGACTAAGACAAGCCTCTTAGCCTCATCATAGCATTCATCGACTAAAAATATGAAGGAATTTAAAACTTTTTATCTATAACTACTCGGAGGTTTACATAGACCTCTACATACACATAGTCATATTTATATCAAGTATACATCGACTTGTTCATATACGAAGATTACATAGTCTTCTACTTTTATTTCACACATTTATAAATAGAGAAGTAATAGGCATAAAAACCATCTCATATCATAAACCATCTATCAAAGACAATAAATCTTGGGCATAGCCCTACATCAATAAAAGAAGCCACATATAGGCCATATACAACATCGTCTCAAATGAGTAAATAAGTCAAAACAGAATTTTAGTAACTAAGTAACATAGGAGTAAGATGTCGGCAACGCCCTCGGGAGAATGAGGACCTACCAGTTGGATGGTTAGAGATCCAAGTCTTCATTTCCAGCAATTCGGAGCAAGATCAATGACCCGAACCTAAAATGTTTGGGAAAAGGGAATGAAATGGGGTTAGTACTCCACATGTACTAAGTATGGAACCACATATACAATTACCAATCTAATATACGTAGAAAAGGACATTTAATAAAAATCATTATAAAACATGTATACGAGTGAAGCATAGTAAAACAAGACATACTAAATATACCCTTCATGAAGTCACAAGTGCAATGATCAAGTAAATTCTCTTACTTAATCAAGTAACCTATCAAGACTATAATTAGCATGTCAACCTTGCCTAACATACTCTTCCTTTCATGAAAACATTCTTCTTTAATCAAAAGCAACAATCTCATACTCATAAGCATGTTATTCAATGTACAAAGTCATTTACATTACATCACTACTTTACATACATAATATTGACCTCTCAAAGATCCCATCAAGGCCAACTAGTGCAAGGCTTAAGTAGAGTCCCATACCCCTACCTAAGCTATAGCCAAACCCTTTCAAGTTACTTCGATTAGTCTATATCTTATTCATTCATTTTAGTTTAGGGAAACCTTGCCTTAACCGACATAGACCACATGAGCAAATGTGGAATCCGGTGTCATGAAACCTTACACCGATGGAAGGTGGTCTACCAGCTAAAGTAGAACCTAACGTAAACGTAGCTATCTAGGTGGATCCACTAGCTAGTATCCTATGGTGGCAACATAGTTGATGGAGCTTGGGGAAAAGAACCATGGACATATCGACTCTACACCCTATTTTGGTCATGAGGCTATCCACCCCGTGAGGACCGTAGTGAACCCTACCTTTCCTTATATAAGAAAGTGTCACTCCCTCACATACAAGCTCACTCGGTGCTAAGCTAGGTCCTTTTATTGAAAAGCCTTTACTCTTATCATAATCATAAATATACATACCTATATATATATATATATCATAGCTCAATAAGAATTGTATGAGAAATAATCCTTTCATTTAAAATTCATATAGGTGAAGTTAGCCCTTACACATCTCATCACAATAGGCACATCTTTACATAACAACTTCCCTATATTATGTACTCCTAGGCAGCCTCACAACCAACCTAAACATTTCAATTCGATCATCATACCGACCTATCACCTTAAACGAGGTATACTTCAATACAACATTATCACTTGATGACAATTAATCACAATTTGAAGTAAGGATTTGGATATTCAAGACTTATCAATACTTCTCCATAGATCACCAATAAGGGCCTTACTATCAACCCATAGATCAACCCCAATTTGGGTCATCATACCAATGTAATTCAATAATCAACATTAGAACTAATTTAAGAGAAGCACTATACCACAATGCAATACTAAATCAAAGCTTGGTAGCATGATATCAAAGTCTATCTTCTTACCCTAGATTCAATACTCAAGAAATAGGCATGAAGAACTTCCATTCCTTACAATATACTCATGATCAATGCAATAACAACTATTAAAGATGATTTAAACAATAATTAGATCAATTACATCAATCCAACCCAAATTCATATCAAACCCAATACCTAGGGTTAAGGGTCAGGGTCATCTCCCACAATCTAGACCAAACTACATCAATTCATCATAATCAAGTTACAATACATGATAATATATTCATTATAACCCAAAGAATACATAAACAACTCAATTCATATAATCAAATTCGAAATTTGGATGAAACCCATATGAAACTCAACTTTTAGAAAATCTTTGAAGGAGCCCTTTGAGGGAAGAATCTCAAAGGTGAATTAGATACCATACCTTAAGATTTGATGACGTTTTGATGGTGAATTTCGTGCTAAATCAGCCCCCAATGATCTCCCCAAGTTGTTCTCCAATGGAGTCTGCCAATAGAGAGATAAAGTAGAGAGAAGGAAGAGTTTTGTTTTGGGAATAATAATTAGGCTAATGAGGGTTGGGGTATTTATAGTGGGGTCCTAAACCACTTAATTAGTCTCCATTAATCCCCTAATTACCCCTAAGAAACTTAATGAATTAATTAAACTAAAGCCTAAGCTCTGAAAACATCACAGGCCCTCGCAGACGGCTCCCCGACGACGGGCCGTCGTGGGCCTGACGTACAGCCTCCCTCCATCCTACACATCCATCACGGTGGTCAGAGACTGTGCAGGCGGACTCTTTCTCCCAGAAACTAAGGCTGGCACAACGGTGGCCTCGACGCCTCATCGCGCCTGTGACGCCCTATCATGGGGTCCGTCATGGCCTACTGTCTCAAGGGTCCCCCTCGAGGGCCCTTGGTTGGTTCTCGGGGGGTCGTACCCTGAATTTTCTAGCATGAAACCATCCCGCACTATGTGTTACACCTGGTGTTACAAACTTTTACTAAATTTAAACTCTTTAAATTGTTCAAACCAAAAGAAACACTCTAGCCCTTTAATGAACCAACTTTCCGGACATTATGAATGTTTTGGTTCCAACAAACTTCAACGACTCCATATACGCCTAATTTAGATAGTAACAACGGTTTAGACCTTAAGGAACCTATTTAAGTCTTATCACTTGACCTTGGGATTTCAAAATGTTACAGCATGACAATGTCCTTGCACTACAACCCTTCATTGGTGAGATTTACATATCATCATCATCTAATCATAGTAAGGCACATAAGTAATTTACAATCAACCTTATATCGTCATACCTTAATCATAATCTCACAATTTGTATAATCAAGATATTTCAATTACTTTGATCATACCATCACCTATCTAATCTAATCACAATTAATACTTCAATTGAATATCATCATCAAGTACAGGCCAAGAAAATTTAAGTAAGGATTCAAGATCATATGGTCTTACCAATTCACCTTCATAAGACCCCTTCAATTGTTGCATCATTAACTAACCATATTCACCCATCAATAGGCTTAATAACATCACAAAAGAGTAATATATACAAGGACTAAGTCAATTGTATCATCACTATTTAATTAACTTCAATTCATAACCTAGGGTTAAGGAAATAGGGTTCATCATGAATTCATCAAGAACTAGATTTAATTCCAAAAATATATGACCCTAGACAGTCCATGAATGAATTAAAATAGTTTAAACGAGTCTAACAATCAATACATTCATCAATTCACATCAATTCATAAGCAAGATCCAACAAAATTGGGGAAATAGGTAAGGGACATGAACTACACGAATTTCCCTTAATTAGCATCAATGACTCAACAATATCTACTTAATTAGTCATAGGTCATCACAATTCATCACAATCAATCATCAATTTTATGTTTAGAAGAAAACTCATTTATAGAAGAAAACCCTATGAATTGAATTGTTTTAAAATCAACTTTGAAAGGACCTCTTGGGGAAAGTAAACCCAAGAGTGAACAACAAATACCTTAATGAATCTTTGTATCCAAAATTCGGGTGAAAACCTTAGAGACTTTGTCTTCTTCCTCAACAGGTTGGACCAATTTGGATTTCAATTTGTGTTTGAGTTTTCGAGTGGGAAATGAATGATATTTGACCTAATACCAATATATTGTCGACCCCTAAAATACCCAAACTACCCCTCATTAAGTTGGAATTCCAAAAGTGAAGTCCAACTTCACTTTAACTGTGGAACCCCATCCACCTTCACGGTCTATGAAGTGCATGATGGACCGTGGTGGTCGTCGTGGAAGGTGAGGTACTAGCTCTCCCAAACGAGCCACCTCTATTTTTCCCTCTAAGGCAACTCCACGAACCCTCTTTATCCCTTCCGTGAAGATGCAACATTTCCCGTTAAGTGGCTCGTGGTTCTCTTAGGCAGTAGCTTACCAACGCCCCACCAAGTTTCCACCAAATGGCTAAGGCATGATAACGGCTACCCCCTTCCTTCCGTCAAGTGCACCATGAGTCATAAATTTGCTTGTGATGTATTGGAAAGTAGCTAGATCTAATGTCATATTCCCCCCTTGTGGACAAATCATCTTCACGAGCTCCTCACTTGGACGTGGTCATGATCGTGAAGAGTGGGGCAGTAGCCTCCTTCCTTGGGCAGCCTTGGCCTCTTGGCTTTGGCTTGCCCTTGAAGGTTGGAACTCCTCACATGTCCTTGATTCCTTATACCCCTTCTTAGTCACCTATTTCCACACTTATCACCTCACCATGATTACCCTTTAGACACCTCCTTACAACCATCTAGGCACCACACTAGTCCAAATTACAAGTTAACTAGATGTCGTGGACGTTCCTTGATGTTTTTACTCCAAAACCTCCTACATGTTTTGTATACATTATTTTAGGTCATAAAACAGTGTTTAAAACCTTAGTTAAACATGTGAGGCTCTATACCAAGTCATGTACTTTTGGAGTATTACACGTTAGTGATATCAATTGTTCTAGTCTTGTTGAATTGATTTTGTGTGGTATGGTCCACTTATGTGGCAGTGTTTAATTAATGTATATAAATGTATATTTGAATTGTTATTATGGCCTTGAAGGCATTTCATGTCTAGTGAATGAATGTTATGAAGTATATGTATAGAGATTGTATTATGAAGTTATGAATATTTGTCTTGAAGATACTATGTCTAATTGAAGTATGATGTTAATGTGAACTATGATAGTGTGTGATGTATGATGAATGTAGTATGATCATGATTAGGATCTATATTATGAATGATGGTGATTATGTGAAAGGCTTTATCATATATACTCACACACATAATGAATGAATGAATGTAGCTAATGAGAACACAATGAATGAGAGTCTACCAAAACGATTTGCCCAATAGACTTAAATGAATGAATGAGGGATTTGGGATAGACACTCTTCGTGATTACAAATGTAGTGTGTAATGACAACCTCAATATTCTTAAGAACTCTAATGAATTAAAATGGGAGTTTTGGGGTTGACACTCTTCTTGAGTTGAGATATAGTGTCTAGGCATTTTACAATGAATGAATGATAGGTTGAGTGTTGGATACTCTTCTTGAGTTGAGATGTAGTATTCAAGACTAACCCTTAGAGATTGGTACTCTTTGTGAGTTTAGATTTAGTACTTAATAGAATCTCTTAACTTATATCTAATGAATGTAATGAATGTATGGAACTTCGTGGGGACTTATGCTTAGTACCGAGAGGATTCAAATAAGGGGTGATACTCTTTGTAAGTAGAGATATTGTATCCAATGTACCTCTTGAGAGGAGTACTCTTCGTGAGTTGAGATGTAGTACTTAGAATCAATTTTCGTATCCTTTAATTGTACGCCCGCATAGGACTAGCTAATAGACATCCATGTAAAAGCTAAATAATGACCCTACCTTAGGCAAGTGGGGATCCCTCATCCTGTATGGTTCAACATCGGGATTCCATGTTTAGCTCTCATGGTCTATGTCGGTTGAAGCTATCCCCTACAAAACGAATGTAATGAAGTAGATCTTCGAAAGGGTGTACTATTTAGGGTAGGTGGTGGACTGAGACACCATCTATCCATTGCACAAGTAGATATTTGGAGGAAGTCTTGGTTTGTCCTTTTAATATAAATGAATGAAGGGGTTACTATATCATGCTTAAGAAGAAAGTTGCCTTTTGTATAATTTAAACGAAGCATGTTGAATGGATGACTAATGTTAATGAAGCATGTTGAATGAATGACTAGTCGTAATGAAGCATATTGAATGTATGACTAGCGTTACTTAAGTATGTTGTTATATGTCCAATGTTGATGAAGGCTAGTTAAATAATGAGTGTGATGTGCCTAATCTAGGTTGGTTCCTAATGAGCACTAAGCGGAAGTAGTAGTATGAGATGCTACTTTCACATTCCACTAGTGTAACTTCGGGGTTATCTTGGAGTATGGTCTCTATGTGAAGACCTTAAATGGATGAATGTTTCATCTATGTAATGAATGTTGACTTGTTAATATGAGATGAAGTATCCCTGTCTTTCGTAGTCTTAATAATCATCTAGGTGTGTAATGAAGAGGGTGTATGAGCGGTCTCTTCATATCTTACCTAAGTAAGTATTGGGATAACATCGGATGGACGTTGTAAATGACTAATGGCTTTCTAAATGAGTAATGGATTTCTTAATGAAAAATGGATTTGTGTTGAGAATGATGGAAGTATTACCTTGTATGCAAATGATAAATTATATGATGTATTGTACACTAAATTCTTAAAGGTGTTTCCAAAAGTAGAATGAAAGTATGTTTCAATTAAAATGTCCTTTTAAAGCATGTTTTTGCATAATGCCATACTCCGTACAATGTTTTTACTAACTCCATATTGTTCTATATTTCTATAAGTATAGGTTGAAGGCAACTGAAGGTTCCTAGAAGGTGCGGCTTGGGAAATAGAGTTCTCTCAAGTCTCGTGGTACGTCTTCATATGTTCGAGGATGAGGATATTATATTTATTTACCTTTCTTTTAAAAACTTATATAAGACTTTGTATGTTTCTTTTCAACGTAAAGGGTCGTGACCTTATGATATTAAGACGTGTCTAAGATGGCTTGCGATAATGAGAGTTGTTCCTTAGTTTTATATAAGAGTTTTCTTATTAGTTATGTTGTGAAACATTTTATTTACGAACTAATTTTCATAACTATGAAATGAATGAAAGCTAAGAGTCTTGTAGAAGACCTCCGAGAGGTCATGTACGTAGCGTCACGTCTAGAGGGTGCTTCCCGGTCGTGGTAGGAGGATTTGAAGACTTCTACTTATAAACTTGACAAATTTGAAGACTTGAAATTGCATAGTTGGAGGATTAGAAGACTTCAACTTGAAAACTTAAAGGATTTAAAGACTCCAACTTGTATACTTGGAGGATTTGAAAACTTCAAATTGCATCCTTAAAGAATTTAAAGACGTCAACTTGCATACTTGAATAATTTTAACACTTCAACTTGCATACTTTCACGATTTTAAGACTTCAACTTTCATATTTAGAGGATTTGAAGACTGCATCTTGCATATTTGGAGGATTTGAAGACTTCAACTTGCAAACTTTAAAGAACTCAAAGACTTCAACTTGCAAACATTGAAGAACTTAAAGACCTCATGCATACTTGGTTGTATTTAAGGACTTCAAACATATTGTTAAAAAGCTCATATTTTTATTTATAAGGGTTTGCCCCCTTATTTTGACTCATAAATACTTCGTACAAGTCTAAAGTTTGTTTACACTAAAGATAAACAAAATACTTATAACTTTGACTTTCATGTGACAAATCAAGTGGAATAATGTGATTTTTTACACTCATGCAACTAGACTTTGAATATGCTTTTAAGATCCTACGTACCTCAATGAAGAGAATAGAGTCACAACATTCTGGAGAGTTTTTTTTGTTTTT
Source organism: Solanum lycopersicoides (assembly GCA_022817965.1). Taxonomy (NCBI): domain Eukaryota; kingdom Viridiplantae; phylum Streptophyta; class Magnoliopsida; order Solanales; family Solanaceae; genus Solanum; species Solanum lycopersicoides. The sequence goes on along the minus strand of CM040621.1, from coordinate 56,793,638 downwards.
TTGGTTGTGTAGTACATAGTTTATACTCCTGCAGGCCAGGAGCGACATGCAGTTTAGGCTCGTACCTTAAGGAGTATCATCTTACTTAAATGGTAGAACCTCTTCAGGAATTTTGCACTAATAGGAAAAATAATTATGCCATCTACATTAACAAGCTTGCATGAACCATAAGAATATGCATCTTGTACAACATATGGTCCGCCCAACTTTGAAGTAAATTCTTCCCCAGACTATGCCAATAATAACGAGTCTTCTTATTCGAAGGACTTGATCTCTAACTTTGAAGCACCTGAAGCGATCCTTCTATTGAAAACATGAGATAAACGAGCTTGGTAACCTTTAAAATTGTGTTGAGCTTCTAGCCTCTTTTCATAAAGTAATTCTAACTCAACAAGATGTACTGGAGCATTTTTTTTCTAGTGAGAGCTTCTTGAATAGCAAGTCTTGAGGAAGGTATTTGATGCTCAAGTTGCAGAACTGCTTCAACTCCAAAAGTAAGTGAATAAGGTGTTGCTAGAGTTGGTGTGCAGTATGCTGTCCTATATTCCCATAAATCTTCTTCCATTCTTTAATTATATTCCCATAATCTTCTTCCATTCTTTAATTACAATCTCGTTTGTACTTGGAGACAACTTTTTTGAGAAAGTTGCATGAAGTCTTATTGAATGCTTCAGCAATACCATTGGCGGTAACACAATATATAGAAGATTACGCATTCGAAATCCAAAGAGATCTTAAATGTTGTTCATCAAATGACTTACCATTGTCCGTTATTATTTAGCGAGGGATAACAAAGTGATAGATGATATTCAGTCAGATGAAATTTTTCAACCTTCTCTTTCTTTACTTCTTTAAGAGTGACAACTTTAGCCTATTTTGAGAAGTAATATGTTGTGGCAAAGATGTACAAATGTACATGTCCCACAACATCAAATGCCCAAGCGTCAAATGGTCAAGATGCGATAGTTTGGTGTAATACTTCATGTGGCTGATGTATGAAATTTGCATGAACTTACCAAGAATTGCACCTCTATGCATAATCTAAGCAATCATTCACCATGGTTTGCCAATAACACCGAATTCTCTGTATGTTAAAGTGGATCTTTTGTCCAGGTTGATATGATCCACATAATCCTTAGTGTGCTTTCGGTAGAGCTTGGGTTGCTTCTTCCACTCCCAAACATCGAAAGAGCGCTCCCTCAAAAGTACTGCCTCTAATGATCGTCTAAAGAATGTGTCCTTGTAGTAAATGAAGCGAGGTGCACGACAATAAATGTTAGTCTTTATCCTTGGATTTTCTTGAAGTATTCCATAACATAAATAATTAGTAATGGGTTGTCTCCAGTCTTCCTTCATGGATTCCAAAAGAGCGACGATATACTCAAGCTCATTTTTTATATATTCATCTGTCACATTCGGGGAACACCCCCTAACATGGCGTACTTGACCACTCGGAGGTCTTATACAAGCCCATAGTTATCATTGATATCATTGACATGGTAAATTTAGCGGAAAATTTAGAACTTTTCATAGCACATCATATGCTAGAAACATCACTTCATATATATATAAAATATAAGTCATAATACATATTTAGACCTTAAGTCTCTTTGCCATCCGAGACTCAACATCATAAAAGTACTTTAGGGACACGAACCTTATAACATAATACAGAAGTATACAACCTATAAAACTTTACAGTAAACATTAGTAGGAGATCCTTGAACTTAAGGATTCCTTTCATTGAGCTTGGGAAACATCTATCAAGCTCTTCAATCACGTAGACATCCTTTAAGCATCCATAACCTACATTTTTTGTAAAAAGTAGAGTAGAATGTAGTTAGTACAAGAATGCACTAAGTATGACAACCATGCAAAAATATGCATTTAAAAGGGACATTTTCTTGAAATCATATTTCAGGCCTTTTTAAGTAAATCTTCATAAAACCTTTATACAATAGCATTTATATCTTTCATATACTTCATAGAGACATAATCAAAGGACAAACATTATATAAAATCACATATATAATTTATTACATTTTCAAGTAAAATTACAGTGAACTATATCCTATTTTACAGTGAGCATCCTTTTCTTTTACTCCTTAACCTCCCAAGTAACCCTTTAATGATACTTGGTTCAATGCATCACCTTAAGGTCACAAGGAAAGCATACGTACGATCTACACAAGGCAACACATGCCATCATAGAAGTATAGTACAACATAGACATATTTAGGCCAAGACTATAAGGACGTTACAGTGAACTCCAAGTCATTATGCACATATACTTAGTTTAATTCACATAGAACCTTATAACACTTAACTCATGCACCCAATCTAAGTATACTAGTGCAATGTACATATAAAGCCCCATAACCTCACACATACTTAGTAAACCTATCATGAGACCACAAGCCTTCACATTCAAGTCATACATCAATATAGTAAGAGAAGACAACTTCATTTATGTCAAGCAAGACCTTCATCATATAGTCAAAAAGATCGATATCATGCATATAGACTCATAACATGCCATCTTCATAACAAGTAGACCAATACTACAAAGTCATGCATAAAGAACATATACATAGTTACATGCATTAGAACACCTTCCTATGACTTCCATCAAGAGCCACTTGTGCAATGTATAAGTGAAGCCCATACCCCCACCTACACTAAGCAACTACCCTTAGGTTATCCTAGTTAGGGTCCTTATTTTACTTCCATTGTCCATTTTACTTTAGGGAAACTATAGCCTTAACAGACATTAAGATCATGGGTACTAAACATGGAATTTGGTATCATCCCCTCACACCAAAAAAAGGGTATCTTACTTGCCAAGATAAGACATATATCATGCTAGCATATTAGGTGATATCACTTGGTAGATCCTATGTGGCAAGCATAGTTTATGGAACTTGGGGGCAATCATGGAAATATCACTCTACACCCTTTTTGGGGTATGAGGCTATCCACCCCATGAAGACCGTAGTAAACCCTACCTGCCCTATGTGGGAAAGTGTCACCCCCTCATCTACAAGTTCACTCGGTGCTAAGCTATGTTCCCTTTATTGAAAAAGCCTTTATTATCATTTATTTGTAAAACATAGGCTTAGGAGAGTCATCCACTCATATGCTTATCTCATAGGTCATATATGAAAGTTCATCAACCTAAATCATGTGAGAAATCCTTTCACATGGACATAGCACATGCATTAGCACTATCTAGTTTAGGATACACTTGCGCACACCTTTCAAGGCTCCATTATTGACTAGATCATCATTCATGTGTTTGTGTATACTTATATGTGAGCAAACCTTTCACATAACACATTAAGACCACACATGACCATACATTCATATTCATGCACATAGAAACCAAACCTAGGAACTATCCTATCAAGGTACGCATGTGCAATGCATAGACAAGGTTTCATACACTTTCCCATACTAGTACACCTATCAATTCATCCTAGTAAGGAATACATAACATATTTCACATACATATACTTTACATGCATAGTAGTAGATACTAGTGAATATGAGAACAACCTTTCATTAGACACTACGAATATTTACTATATTGTAAGCATGCATGTAGAGTGAGGGTGTGTGTGTACTTTGGTCAACATGATCACATAATTACTATCAACAACACATTGAGGCAGCCACCCTCTTAAGACCACAATAGTCTTCTAAGCATAGGTCATACAACACACACTAGCATAGAAGGCAAGACAATCTTCACATTATATTCAAGACTCCTAACTTTACCTATTTACACATTCAAATAGGGGTTTATTGGTAGGGATCATCAATCCTTAACACTTCATTAATGGAAGCACCTACACATAATCTTCGCATAATCATTTACATGCTCATAAAAATAGTAACATAACCTAGATTCACAACTATAATAGAAGACTAGGCACAAGTTGCACATAAAGTGATCATCATAACCACTCATTCATACATTCATAAATTTTCCTTCAAGTCCATGGTCAACACCTATATTATGAAAATAAAGTAAACACCGCCACCATAAGTGGACCATACCTCACAATGCCATACAAGGCTTCATCAACATTACTATAAGAAAAGTAGAGGAGATAAGTATTCTTACCAATTTCTCACCCTTTGATCATCATTGATAAATACACCTTGTTCATAAACAATTCATATATAGGGAAGTAGCTAAACATACATTTAATCATGAAGAAACCATGTACAAGTTTCTACAAAATCATGCTACCATCTAAGATACTATATCACATATACGGTAGAAAGTAGAGAGTTATAGATCATCAAGTAACTTCCCTAGTTTAGTTAATCAATCATCCTGTATCATTAATATTCATTTAAGTCTGTATCAAAAGAAATCATAGACTAGATGAGATCCTACTACAATTGTCAATAAGCTCGAGATCATTGTGAACATGCTTCATATTAGGAATTCATGAAGAGGAAATTGCTTTGGTTAATCCTATTCAACTATCATGCATTGATCCTTATCACATAATTCATCATCAATACACATTCTAGAAAGTAGACCTAAGCATATTAACATACTCGAAATCCACTTTTATACAATTAATGACTAATGTTACATTGATCACAAGTTACTACTTAATAGCTTAGGAGTACATAGATAAATTAATACCAAGCCTTATATACTTTGATCATACCATATTTATATTCACAATTCCACCAAATTATTAACCCTAGGCAGTAGCTACATGAACCACAACATAATCGATTTCCACTTTTATACCTTAAAAGGATCATATTTCAGTGATCACAATAAGGCATATATTAGTCATGTTCAAATCTTCATATATTGATCCACATGGACCTTTTATCATCAATTAATCATCAATTCACGTAAATAACAGTAGATTTAGACAATTCAACGTAAGAGAATCACAATTCAACCATTAACTAGCCATGATCACTAAGCCCATGCAAGGACTAAATCGATTTAGGGAAGGAACATGGGTTCATCATGCAATTGGATTAAAATTATGTTCAAACAAATACATTAACATAAATTCATCATGATTTAACCATTTAAAATGTTTTTAGAAAGAACCCATGGTTAGATTGAAAAAGAAGAACTTTGATCATGAAATCTCTTTCGAAACTTTGAAATTAATTCTCTAGATAGAAGGATAACTAGATATGAAAGATCACCATACCTTTGTCTAGTTGAAAACCTCAAAAAATTGGTGAAGAACCCAGTAGAATCCAATCTACAAGTTGTTCTTGAGCTTTAACAACAATGGAGGTTTTTAGAGAGGGTTGGTTTTGGAGGGCAGGTTCAATTTCGTGAGAAGGGATTAGGAATGGGTTTTTCACGTGTTTGATCCATTAAATAAAACCAAAAATATGTAAATTAATCAATTAGAGTCAGTGTAGTACGTGGGGTGAATTTCCCATTCACCCCTTCAATAAAACAGTCGCAAGGTAGTATCGACGGATCACCATCGACTGGTCATTGGTCAATCGACTGGCCGTCTGTGGTTTCCGTCGATTAGACCTTGGCCTGTTTTTGAGTTGAGACTTGCCCAGGCTAAGTTTCCATCGACAAGACCTCACCAACTGGCCTTTGATCAACCTACTGTCCGTCGTTTGGTTCAGTCAATTGACACTGCAAAGGCAGTGTCTCAACCAGCCTTGGGTCCTTCTTGTGGGCCCTTTTACGGGGCCCTTTAGAAGTCGTACCCAAAACTTTCCTACATAAATACAAACCTTAACAAGTTTTAGACCTACCACAAAAGTTTCACCCAAAAAAATCCTCGTAACTCGCCAAACATGCAAGGCCCCATCAAGACACACATATGCATGTCTCAAGGCCATCTTTCGAATGTCTTGGACGTTCTTGGACGTTTGACATCCAAACTTCACAAAACTACATATACTACCATTAAACATCATTATAAATCATTTTAAGACTTCATAAGCTCATTACATACAAATATAAGCATGCATAGACACATGAGGCACATAGGTGACTAGTCATCGAACATCTTGGTCGTCCCTTGACGTTTGACATCCAAATCACCTCAAACTTTACACACTGCCTCTAAACCATATTATGACCTCATAACTTAATACAAACATGTTATGCTCTAGACACCCTAACTCATTTTGGGGGTCTTACATCATCCTCATTTGGTTGTTGTACTATCCAACTTTGGCAAATAATAACTTGTGTTTGATCAAGAAGGAATAGCGTGGAAGAAAAGACAATCAATACATCAACTATCTTATTTTCCATTCTAGACATATGTTCAAGGGTTACATCTCCAAGACATCCTATCAACATTTGAGCATAATCATGATAAGGGAACAACTGAGGATTCATCATCTCATAAATTCCCAAGAGTGAGTGATCAGTAACTTAGAGTAACCAAAAACATGGTAGCGTAATTGCCTCACGTCGATGGCCATTTAAAGTCCAACTATATATTCTTGGTATTCAACGACATTGATTGAATTATATCAAAGTAAAGAAGAGTGGTAGAATTTGTTCTTGTAAAGTGACAAACACCAAGTCAGTGACATCTCCTCCACGGTGTGCAACCCCGTGAAAGTACATTTTTCCAAGAGGTTGAATTTAAATCGACATCACATCTTCATCAAGAAGATTATTAATTGACTACCAATCAGGTGTTCTACTAAAATATATGCCTCTGCTTTCTCCATCACAACTTTCTAAGGGATGTACACCATCTCAAACTATAGACATTTGAGGTACCATCTTGCTAGTCGGTCTCTAAGGATAGCTGTCAACATAAAATAATTGATGGGATGTACTCTAGAAATGAGGCAAACAATGTGAGCTTGAAAATAATGCTTTATCCTTTGAATAGAGAAGACTAGCGTCAACAAAAAAAATTCAATGGGAAAATAGTTTAGATTATTTGGCATCATTGTTTTACTCAAGTAATAAAGAGAGTTTTATTTATATAACTATTATCTTGACCTAGCAGGATTCCTACATACATTTCTTGTGACGCAATGTAGAGTATCAATGGCTTTCCTGATATAGGGCTGAAGTTTCTGTAGATCTGATTTTATACTTTTAAAGACATCCTCACATGTTTGGTCCTAATTAAAAGGAGCACCAATCTTCACGAGATGACCGAAATGTTGACATAATCCAGTTAGATTTGATATGAGCCTCTTTAAGTAGGCTAGCTTTTGTTGGAAGCTTTTTAATTCATGATTATTTTGAGGCTCGAACGTCTTCGAAAATGCATCTACTTTAGCTTGATCAATTTCATTTCCTTGATGTCTCACAGTGAAGCCAAGAAACTTACTAGAAGTAACTTTGAAGGTACAGTATAATGAATTCATCCTAAGTGGATATTTTTGGAGCAACTAAAACATGATACTTATGTCCTTCAAATGATCACCCCTGTTTCTTTACTCTACCACCAAGTCATCAACATAATATTCAACATTTTTATAGATCAAGTCATCAAATATATTTTGTACAACCCTTTGATCTGACACCAACATTCATTAAACCAAATGACTTTGTAACAATAAATACCCTATGGTGTATGAAATGCAATAAGTTATTCATATTTTTGTGACATGCAAGTTTGATTATAGCAAAACAACCTTCTGTAAACGATATTTCCCTCATAGCTAGTGGTGGAATTGTTCATCATTTCGGAATGGGAAGAGGGAACTAATCTTAAGGGCATGCATTCTTCTTCCTCAGAAGAACAATACTTAACATCCATGTAGGATATTTGACTTTACGAATAAAGATTGCCTCAATGATCTTGTTAACTTCATTTTTATATCAATAGAACTGGGTATGTCGTAAAAATTCATTGGGCTTACTTAACAGGACGATAATCATTCATGCCTTTAAACTCAGAAACTACTACTTTAGGATTCTAGCCAGACACTTTTTTATAACTTCAAACGACGACATCCCTATATTCTTTGAGTATATTTATGTAAGCAGTTTCTTCATCAACTTCTAAAAGATAACTCAGGTATGTTGGCCTTGGGTCCCAAGATTAACTTACATTAAAGAATCTACTGCAATATTCATTCCTTCTTCAACTTTAGGTAGAGAATCTCTAACAACTTCCTCTTCTAGATGATTATTGTCAATATAAAATATGTGATAACATAAGAAAATATCTTCCAACTCTTTATCAATCTTCATATGTGGCAAGTCATCATCCTCATTCTTGATTGTAACCTGATATGAGAAGCCTACACTTTCTTTATGTCCCTTGTGCTCCTTGGTGTAAACGACAATGTGAGTCTTTGCCTTTAGTTCCTCTTTACAAGAAACCAAAATTCAACTCATTGTCTCATTCTAGAATGAATCAAAATTTTGAACTTCTTTTGGATCATAGCTGAAGCAAGCATTTTCACTCTTAGATAACTTTTATGATGTTTGTTATTCTTCTTCTTTAATGGGCCTAAACTCTAAAACACAAAAATTCTTGTAGTTGATTCTCCAAGCCGATCAAAGATAGAACGCTTTTTGTTGGAAGAAACAACATCATATTCTATAGTTATATGGTTATTGCTTTACATTATTATGGAAATGTAAATTGGCGGCAATTGGCAATATCCTAGGCCTTCACGTGCTTGCCTAGTTTTATTGTAACGACCCTTAAAATGAACTAGGTTGAACTAGAGGTTCACTTGTGCTTTAAGGGTTGTTGACTATCTTATTTAAACTGTTAGTGATTTTTTAGGTCTGTCCGGATGATATTGAAGTCAAACGTCAAGGAACGACCAAGACATTCGACGACCAGTCATCTATGTGCTTGCATGTGTTCTAGTGTGCCTTTGCATGTTGTATGAGTTGTTTGGTGTCTAAATTGATTGGTGGGGACCCTAAGACCTAGAAGATCATGTTTAGGGGTTCAACATCCAGGTATGACCCCACAAAGGAATCACGAGGGCCCTAGAAAAGGACGCCATATCAAAGGCAGGATGCTACAAGGCAGTGTCAAACGACCGCCACAAGGGATGACCAATCGTTGAAACGATGGCCCATAAACCTTGGGATTCGATTGAACCTTCATGTTCTGCACATTTTTTGTATCTAACCAAAACCACGAAACACCTTTGATGGGGCATCATCCAAACGACGGTCCGTTGTTGAGGGCGTCATTTGTGGGCCTGCAATTTGCCTATTGTTCGGCCAAGCTAGGGGTGAAGTGGTAAAATCACCCCAAGTCATTTAAAGGGTATGGACAGTTATTTAGGGCTAGTTGGGTGTTTTAAGAGTATTAAAGTTATTAAAGTCACTTTTAGACCCTAACACCTAAATCAAAACCCTTTCCCTCCAAAGTTCTCTTCAAAAAAAAACATGCAATCTCAAGGTCATGATGGAGCTAGGATGGTGGATTTTAATAGAGTTCTTCTAATAAGGTATGAGATTCCTATGTATAAGGCTTGCTATCACCTTAGAGCCAATTTCAAAATGATTTTCAAAGATCTTAAAGTTTATGAAAAAGTCCAATTTATACTCTAAGTAATGAGTTCTTGCATGAAACGTTTTCAAATAATTATATATGATAATATTGATGTATAATTGATGTTTTTAAATGAAAATCTCCATGAACCCTTGATATTCTCAAATCTCTAAATTTGTCTATAAAGTAAGTTAATTTTTTATGATCTAATGATGATAGAATTGCATTAAGATTGTGTCGTAATGTTGATTTTTGTGGTTAATTATGCTATTATTATGTGAATTGTTGGAAATATTAAGGAATGGTGATCTTGGCTATTAGAAGAAGGTAAGTTGACTCTAATACTTCCTGAATGACTTTTATACACTATTATTGACCTTAAAACAGTGTTACAACTCTTAGACACTCTTGTGAGGATCTAGATTACGTTTTAGACTTTCGGAGTGTTACAATTACAGAGGATATTATCATGCTAAATCTCTGTTGTTTAATCACTTTTTCCATTCATTACTTCCTTGGTTGATCAAGTAACCATAATTCGAGTTCTAACATTTTGTCATCTTTAAAAAGCACTCAAAAAGAAGAAATCACCAATATATGCATAAAAATCATTGAAGAATCACTTTTTACATGAAATTACTTTAATAATTCATTATGCTTCACACAACTCTAATTATGAAATTTAGCCAACATCATCTCAAAAACACAATCAAAATTTATTAAAATAAATATTCTTGTGTTAATAATATAAACTTAATACAATAGCTAAAATATCTTTTAATAATCGCGAAAAAATTAAAAATAAAGGAGAAGAAATTAAATCACAATTTTCCAGCCTCAACGATGGCTCTTCCAAAGTTCCAATGTTATAATGTTCTAAATTCTATGTTGTGTATTGTTTCTTGGCTTGCTTTTGAAAGAATTATTTTATGGACTATTTATAGATGAAGAAACCTAAAACAAAATAATTTAGTCCAACACAAATAAGGAAACTCAAACCCAAACACAATAGAATTGGATTTTCACTTTCTTTCTCTTCTTTTTTGGTTTCTAGAAACGTTGCTCCAACAATTTGAAGTCTTCAACAACCTGCCATATTCCAGCTTCAGTTAAGTCGGTTTCTTTTCCAATATTCGTTGCAACTTATATATGAGTATAAATATAATATTTAATTTAATCAATAAGTTGCCTGCTCGATTTACTTATATGATTTCTTTTCCACTTTAAAGCATGAAAAATTAAAGATCCTTTTAAAGGTAAATCTGTGAAAAGGCCATCTTAAGGTGCAGAGGGACAAATATCTTCACATTAAGGCGTCGAAATTTAAAGATCCATTCAAAGATAAATCCTTGAAAAGTCAAGCTTAAGGTACAAGCTATTGTCTACCTTAAGACATGGAAATTTCAAAGATCCCTTTAAGGATAAACCGTTAAAAGGTCAATTTAAGGTTTAAAGGGACAAAGGTCGTCCATCTTAAAGCATGAAATTTTAAGATCAATTTAAGGATAAATCCGTAAGAACGCCAGCATAAGGTGGAACGGGAAATATCTCGTCCACCTTAAGACATGAGAAAGGTCCATTTATGGATAAATTCTTGAAAAGACCAACTTTAGATGTAAAGGGACAATTTATGTTTTACTCCTTAACATCCTTTCAATGATAAACCCATGAGAAGGCCAATTTAAGGTGCAAAAGGACAATTTCGTCCACTTAAGGAATAAAAATTTAATAACTTGCATATTTAAAGGATTTGAAGACATCAACTTTCATACTTGGAGGATTTGAAGATTTCCAACTGCATACTTGAATAATGTGAAGACTTCATCTTGCATACTTGGAGGAGTTGAAGACTTTAACTTGTATACATGGATGATTTGACTACTTCAACATCCATACTTCAGGTGTAACAACCCTTAAAAGGAAATAGGATAACTAGAGCCTATCATGTATTTAAAGAGTTAATAACTAGTTAATAATGTGTTATAATGATGAAGAATGGCTTAATGGGTCAGTTCGAATGAGTTTGGAAGTTGAACTTCAAAGAACGTACAAGAGGTTTGGAAACTACTCTTGTGTATGCTAGTGTGCCTTTGCATGTTTTATATATTATTTGGTATTCATATTGATAGGAAAGGACCCTAGCACCTAGTTCGTCATGTTTAGGGTTGAAAAGTTCGGGTATGACTCCCCAAGGACCACCCTAATGGTACTTGAGAAGACCCAAGACTTGGCAAAAATCACACAAAACTGTCCCAAATGATGACCCTTAATCAACGACCAGTAGTTCATACAATGCCCGTAGTTTGGGGGCGTGGCTCCACATTTAGTGGTGGGATCTTAGCCCCCAAATGGAGGGTCTTACCAAAATGACACCCCATAAAGATGGACCGTCGATCAGACGATGCCCAATAGATGGCTTTCCGTCGTTTGAACCTGCAGAATCTGCTAGCAATTTAGCCAATTTATGGGTGAATTTGGAAATTCACCCCACGTCCTAATTAACTATGAGATGGTTATTTTAGGTTTTTTTAGGTATTCTAAGTTTCTCTATATCCCTAAGACCGAAGTTAGACTTCACTTTTCAAAATCAGAACCTCCCACCCAAGAAAAATTCTCTTTATACTCCATTGAAGTTAGAACTCAAGGTGAAGCTAGGATTGAAGATTTTGAGTGGTTTCTTCACCATATTCCGTTGATTTTCTTGTAATAAGGTATGGTAGTTCATCCTTTATTGTTCTCTCATTTAAGGAGCTAATCCAAAGTCTTTTCCAAAAGGTTTCAAAATCCTAAATTCTTCTATTTTGAATTCTTAACATGGGTCCTTGCATGAAAAGGTTTTAAATGATGAATTAGGATCTTTTCAATATTAATTGACCAATTTATGACCAAAAACTCTATGGACTCATGATCATGCAAATTCTCTAATTTTTATTTATGAAGTGGGTTTAATGTATTTGATTTGACAATTTTAGAATTATGTATATACCATGTTGTATTGTGATTATCTACTGCCTATTATGTCTAATTATGATGAATTGTTGGATAATTTAGTTAGGGTGATCGAGTCTTTGATGAAGCGTAATGTCACGAACGGGGAGCACCCCCTGGACCTAACCGGCGTCGTCGTCCTTGGAGAGGACTAAGACTAGCCTCGTAGCATTTGTCATTGAATTTCATAGGTTAAAAAGTGCGGAAAACTAAAACTTTTCATACACATCTATATAGTGAGGTTTGCATGACCTCTCGCATATTACATGTGTAGTTTACTTAGAATCCTCGCATATGAAGCCTACATAGGCTTCTCATTTAGACAACATAAGATACATAGGAATTAGTCTAATACTTTGTCTCATATTGAACCATCTAAATCTAGTACAAATGTTGGACATAGCCAATACAAAGTCAATACGCCATTATAGGCTTACATGAATATTCAAATGATGAAGGAATGAACAATGTCTTTATGACAATACAACTTCAAAGCTAGATCATAGGGTAGGCAACATCCTCGAACATGAGAACCTTCTAAAACTTGAAGAAAAGAATCCAAATCTTCTTCAATTGACCTCTTAAGAACTCAATGTCCGGAACCTACATAATTGTAGTAAACATACAAATATGGGTTCGTACACCATTTGTATTATGTATGGGCATATGCACATAAAACCATTTGAAGAGATGCACAAAAATGAACCATTAGTTTAAAAACATACTAAGTCTATTAGAAAGCCTTTGATGCACATACAAGAGAGCATACAAAATAAAAGGACCACAATAACATAAAACATGTTAATAACCAAAGACAACTTCGACATAAAGTCATATAAACAATTCATAGTACATAGCTCATAACAACATAGTATACAAAACCCTTACCAATAATCTCCTCCCAAGCTTACAAGTGCAATGCTAATGTGAAGCCCCATAACCCCATATAACCAAGTAAACAAAATAGGAGATCACCAGTAATGCTTTGCTTCATACAACATATCATCATATGTAGCCATCATTACAAATAACAATTTACACCAATAACATCTTTATCAATATAGTCAATATCATATAAGAGTATCATCATATAAAAACAACATATCATAATACATTATATCATAATACATAATAAGATAAGAACAACCCCATAGGATTTCCCTCAAGGACTGCAATGCATAGGTAGAGTTCCATACCCGTACCTACACTAAGTCAAACCCCTTAAGTCACCCTAGTTAGTGTTCATTTATTACTTCATTAAAGTTTTGAGAACAATTGCCTTTACCGAGATAGACCACATGAGCTAAATGTGGAATCCGGTGTCATTGAACCCTACATCGAAAGAACACGGTCTACTCGCCAAGGTAGAACCAAAACATGAACATAACATTCTAGGTTGATCCACTAGCTAGTATTCCTATGGGAGAAATATAGTTCAAGAGTTAGGAGATATACTTGAGACCCTCTTTATGCATAATTTGTCACGACCGGGGAGCACCCCCCAGATGCGACCGGCGTCGGCGTCCTTTCAGAGGACTCAGAAAAGCCTTTAGCATTCTTCATAACATATCATAGGCTAAAATTTTGCGGAAAAGTATAAACTTTCATACATATATATATATAGTTATATATAGCCCTCTCACATAGAAGCTTACTTAGTCTTCTCTTTCAGCAACATGAAAAACATACATACGATAGTCTAAAAATTGTTTCACATAAAAACCATCTAAAGAATACAAATCTTTGACTTAGCTAATACAGTGTCAATATGCCATATAGGCCTTACTAAAATAGAATTCAATAATAAAAGGAATAAAAGAGTATATTTTAAAACTACTAAAGTCTTCATAGCTAGAATAATAAAAAGATACTATCCTCAAATATGAGGACCTACCAATACTTGGAGAATGAGTTCTAAGCTTCTCCAATCGACCTTCTTAATCTTCAATGGCCGGACCCTACATTTGTAGTTATATAAAGTAAGGGTTAGTACGCCACATGTACTAAGTATGGGTATATGAACATAAAACATTTAAAGTCATGCATGGAAAGGACCATTTCTTTAGAAAGCATGCTAAGTAATTTAAAAGCCTTTGATGCACATTCAATAGAGCATATACACGATAAAGATCACAACAACATAACTCATGATCCTAACCAAAAACATATCATCATAAAGTCATATTAACATTTTCATGTTCAATAGATCATATCAACGTCACATACAAAACACTTACCAATAATCCCATCCCAAGACTACAAGTGCAATGATCATGTGAAACCCCATAACCCCACATAATCAAGTAAACAAGACAGGTGACCATAAGTAATGCTTTGCTTCATACAACTTACATCATAAGTAGTCATCATCTCATATAGAAACATAGACAATTTCATGTTCATTAACATAGACAACATCATATAAGAGAAACATCATAATCATAAGCATTATACATTTCATATTCATATTACATGAGAACAATCTCCTACGACTTCCCTTAGAGTCAACTTGTGCAATGTCTAGGTAAAGTCACATACCCCTACCTATACTAATTAAACTCCTCAAGTCACCCTAGTCGATGTCCATTTACTTGTCTTTCATTTTACATAAGGAAAAAATCGCCTTAACCGACATTAGACCATGTGAGCTAAACATAGAATCTGGTGTCATAAAACCCCACATCGAAAGAAGGTGGTCTATTTGCCAAGGTAGAACCAAGACATGAAAATAGAATTCTAGATGGATCCACTAACTAGTATTCCTATGGAGGCAACATATTTTAAGAACTAGAAGATATATTAGAGGTCCGTAGTTCCACATTACATGACAGCCTCTATCTCATTAGAGTCATTGTGAACGTACCTTCCAACTAAGAAAGGGACACCTCTCATATCTAGTTCATCGATGCTAAACTAAAGTACCTTTTTGAATAACCTTTAAGTCATCATTCATCATAAAACATATCATAGGCCATAGGAGATTAACTCCTCGTATAAACATGATCATAAGCTCTTTAGGTTTAGATGAGAATTTCCTTTCATCCCAACCTTCATTTGTGAGATTAACATATCATAATCATAGTGTGTAAGGCATACAAGATAAACATCATCAACTTGCATTACCATATCCTAACCATAATCTCACATTCAACATGTTCACAGGACATCATATCTTCATTGAAACATTATACATACTTCAATTGCATAAAAACATAAATTATAGGACAACATCAACATAATAGAGTAGTCATGACTTTACAAGACTTTCGTAATTGCTCCCAAGAATCTTCATCAAGAAGTTACACACAATTCATAACAATAATCTAATAATATAGTGAAATAATCAACAACATAACCAATCCCAACCAGTCTAGTCATAAAAAAGACCAATTCATAGTAAGGGTTAAGGGAAAGGGCTCATTTAAGAGTTCATTCAAGATGTACTTCCAGTCCCAACAATTACATGACCTTTAGTGATAGATATAACATACTTGAATCCCTTATTTAGAGAAGGAACATGCTTGACTCGAAAACCCAACATTACATATCAATTACCCAACAATTACATACTAAATTAACCTTAGAAAGTCATAGTTTTTCATCGTTAGTCATAAATCTCATGTTTGAAAGAAAATCCGTTTGTAGACTAAAAACCCTAGGAACTGAATTTTTGGAAATCATCTTTGAAAGGACCTTTTGGGGAAATTAATTGCAAGAGTGAAGAAGCCATACCTTATTAATGATTTAATCCACGAATTTTGAATGAAAACCATGGAGACTTAGTCTTCTTCCTCAAGCTTTCTTGTTCTTCAATGGTGGTTGAATAGAGAGAGTGTTTTGTGATAGAGATGAGTGTAATTTGGTAAATCTTATTTGGAGTTCGTGAAAGTGACTTAAAACTGATCTAAAACCAATATAAACTCGTCCCTAAATTACCATAAAGACCCCTCACTTAATTGGGTCTTTTTGTGAAGTTAAATTGACTTTAAAACGACGCGAACGAATCTGGGAAGTGGCTGCGCATCGCGGGGGCTATTCCAAATCATTTTTTTCTGAAATTTGGGTTGAGGCAGTGCACCTCGTGGAGGCCCCGCATCGTGAGTCAACTTTTTGCCTTCTTTGTGTTGGCGTCACGACGCATGGCAGCCTCCAAATCTTGGCTGCCACAAGCTGCTTCGGCAGCTTGCTCGCCAAGGTTTGAGTCTTCCTCAAGGACCCTTCGGGCCATCCTTGGGGAGTCATTTCTAGACGATTGGACCTATATACTATATTTTACTTATTTAAAGACTTTTTACAAGTTTTGGACTTCATTTGACACTCCCAAACATTTACCAAACATAGGGACGCCTACTAGATCAATTTAGCTAGTTTCCGGACGTCAAGGTCTTTCTTTGTCATTTTGCCTCTAACCTTTTCTAATTGAGTTTAATACACTACTACAGATATGGAAACATTATTTTAACCATTATTTAATAGGCGAACCTCTAGTCTAAGTCATGGGACTTCAGGAATGTTACATTATCCCCCCTTAGGAACATTCGTCCCCGAATGACACTAAAATCTTTTGGAGGGTAAGGATAACTGAGTACTAGCAGCACAACAAACAACAACATATAGTCATAATGATTCACAACTCATAGGATGACTTAACAAGTCCTTTCAACACATACCTCAACATTACACAATGCAACTTAATTCATGATGCACAACATATAAGATCTCAACATTTCATAACACAAAATAAGGAACTACCTTCTCAACATCAACATGAGTTCAAAACACATCAAAAGGGTTACCATGCTATCAGTCTACTCAATACAAAAAAAAAAAAAAAATCAACAGGACAACATGCATACACATTTCATATAAGTGCAAAAGTAGAGTATGAAGACATTTTCTTGAAACTCAATTTGGTACAACTTCTACCAACAATGCCCCAATTTAGGAAACAAGTCAATTTCATTTTATTTATTATTTTCATTATCAAGTGGAATGTCGAATCTCAAGGAGTAAAAAGATGAGGGTAGCGGGACTTCATGTCAGCCTCGGCCTCCCATGTTGCACCCCCAACAAGATGGTTTTGCATAGGACTTTTACGGAGGCAACCTCTTTGTTTCTCAACTTCTTGACTTGGAGATCTAGGATCTCAACCAAATCCTCTTCATAGGAGAATTTCTCATCCACCCCTAAACCTTCAATATGCAGAATACACACCGGGTTGCCTATGCATTTCTTGAGCATAGAAACATGAAACACCGGATGAACCGAAGCTAGTTCACTAGGTAGTTTCATCTCATAGGAAACTTTTCCAACCGGTTGTAATACCTCATAATGACCAACATATAGGGTACTTAACTTCCCCTTCTTACCGAATCTCATCACCTCTTTCATGGATGAAATCTTCAAATAGATGTGATCACCTATCTCAAACTCAAGATCTCTTCTCCTATTGTCGTCATAAGACTTTTGCCGACTATAGGCTATTTTCAATCTATCTCTTTTGACTCGACCTTTCTCTATAGACTCATATATAATCTCAGGACCAAGGAGTGAATACTCGCCAACCTCAAACCATCAAACCGGAGACCTACATCTTCTACCATAAAGAGCTTCGAAAGATGCCATGGAGATCTCGAATGGTAGATATTGTTGTAGGAGAACTCAATCAAAGGTAGGTGATCATACCAACTTCCTTTGAAATCAATAACACAGGCACTTCACATATCTTCAAGGGTCTAAATGGTACGTTCCGCTTGACCATCTGTCTGAGGATGAAAAGCAGTGCTAATTTTCACTTGGGTACCTAAACCCTTTTGAAAAGCTTTCCAAAAACGAGAAGTGAATTGGGAACCTCTATCCGAAATAATGGACAAAGGAATCCCATGAAGACTCACAATCTCATTAATGTAGATCCTTGCATATTCTTCAGCCATATATGCAGAATTAACGGGGATAAAGTGGGCACATTTGGTCAACCTATCCATAATAACCCATATTGAATCATTTTTCCTTCGGGTTAGAGACAACCCAACAACAAAGTCCATATTGATGTCTTCCCACTTCCAAGTAGGATACTCCATGATTTAGGTTAAACCACCCGGTTTTAGGTGCTCTACTTTAACTTGTTGGCGATTTGGACACTTAGCAACAAACTCCGCTATGTCCATTTTTAAACCATCCCACCAATAGACCTCTCTAAGGTCATGATACATTTTGGTGGCACCCGGATGTATAAAATAACAAGAAATATGGGCTTCATATAGAATTCGATTTCTCAAATAATCAACATCCGGTACACAAAATCTCCGTTGGTACCTAAGAACACCATCCCCCTTGAGAGAATGACTCATTGAGCTTACAAAGTACCAATTTCTTCAACTTCATCAATAGCGGATCAAGATGTTTCTTAGATTTCACCTCCACAACTAATGATGACTTAGTGTTTTTATGGACCATGAAACCACCATTTAGAGAATCTTCTAACCGCACAGCTAAGCGAGCGAAGCTATGAACATCTTTCACAAGTTCCTTCTTCTCTTCTTCCATATGAGACACATTACCCATAGTCATACGACTCAAAGCATCCGCAACCACGTTGGCCTTGCCGGGGTTGTAAAGGACACTCATGTTGTAATCCTTCAAAAGTTCTAACCATGTTCTGTGTAAGAGATTTAACTCATTTTGTGTGACCACATATTGAAGCATTTTATGGTTAGTAAACACATCAACGTGCACACCATACAAGAAAAGTCTATATTTTTTCAGAGGAAAAACTACGGTCGTTAACTCAAGGTCATGAGTTGGATAATTCTTCTCATGAAATTTCAGTTGCTTAAAGGCATAAGCTATCACTCTTTATGCAGTCATTTGTGGATTGTTACGCAGGTTATCATCAGATTCTGATGGACGAGGAAGATGTAGAAAAGACAACTTTTATTACACCTTGGAGTGTATATCATTACAGGGTGATGCCATTTGGCCTCAAGAATGCTGGTTATACCTATATGAGTGCTATGACGACCATATTTCATATTATAATTCATAAGGAGATCGAAGTATATGTGGATGACGTCAAAATCAAGTCCCGCGAGAGTTCAGACCACTTGATATATCTAAGGAAGTTCTTTAATCGTCTGCGTCGTTACAACTTGAAATTAAATCCCGCCAAATGTGCTTTTGGAATGCCAGCCGGCAAGTTATTGGGATTTATAGTTAGCAGAAGAGGTATTGAGCCCGACCCTTCAAAGATTAAGGCGATTCAAGAGTTTCCCCCTCCGAGGATTAATAAGGAAGTGATGAGTTTCTTAGGGAGGTTGAACTACATCAATCGATTCATAGCTTAATCAACCGTGGTGTATGAGCCTATCTTGAAGATGTTGAAGAAAGACGCTTCGAAAAAGTGGACTGAAGAATGTCAGATTGCTTTTGATGCTATCAAGAACTATTTATCCAATCCACCGGTATTGATTCCTCCACGAGAAGGGAGTCCATTGTTGTTGTATTTTTCCGTCTCAGATAACACATTTGGATGCGTGCTTGGGCAACATGACGAAACAGGGAAGAAAGAGCGAGTCATTTATTATATAAGCAAGAAGTTCACACCCTATGAATGTTGCTAGACTCTCATGGAAATAACTTGTTGTTCTTTGACTTGGCTTGCCCAGAAGCTGAGACATTATTTGTCTTCTTATACTACTTATCTCATTTCCAGAATGGATCCGCTGAAGTATATTTTCCAGAAGGCGATGCCGATCGGAAAGTTAGCCAAATGGCAGATGCTATTGAGTGAATTTGATATTATGTATCTGACTCAGAAGGCAATAAAGGCACAGGCATTGGTTGATCATCTTGCATAGAATCTTGTTGATGATGAACATGAACCACTCAAGACTTATTTTCATGATGAAGAAGTATAGTTTGTGGGTGAAGATATTTGTGAAGCAAAGCATATCCTGGTTGGAGGTTATTCTTTGATGGAGCGACAAATCGCCAAGGAAAAGGTATCAGAGCTGTCATAGTGTCAAATCTGGTCAACACGATCCATGGCAGCTAAATTCTGATTTAATTGCACGAACAACATGGCTGAATATGAAGCTTGTGTTCTTGGTTTGAAAATGGCCATCGACATGAATGTCCATGAATTGTTGGTTATTGGAGATTCAGATCTGTTGATTCATCAGGTTCAAGGAGAGTGGGACGTGAAGAACCCGAAGATTATACCTTACGTTCAGTATGTACAGAAGTTGTGCAAAAGATTTCATAATATCGAGTTCAGACATACTTCCAGAATACAAAATGAGTTGGCCGATGCGCTTGCCACCATCACTTAGATGATTAAACATGTAGATACTGATTATATTTATCCTCTGGATATAGAACTGAAATAACATCTAGTCCATTGTTCACATGTTGAAGCAGAAATAGACGGTTTTCCATGGTATTTTGATATAAAGAAGTATTTGGATTCCGAGATTTATCCTGAAGATGCCACATCCAACCATAAGAAGTCGATACGCCATATGGATCTAAATTTCTTTCTAAGTGGAGAAATCCTGTATAGGAGGACTTCACATTTGGTCTTCTAAGATGTGTCGATGTTGTTGAAGCTGCGAAGCTTATTGAACGGATACATGCTGGAGTTTACGGCACACATATGAATGGACTCACTTTTGCAAGAAAGATCATGTCAGCCAGTTATATCTGGATGACTATGGAGAATGATTGTTGTAAGTTTGTGCAGAAATGTTATAAATGTCAAGTGCACGGTGATTTGATCCGAGTGCCACCTAACGAACTTAATGCTATGAGTTCACCTTGGCAGTTTGTAGCTTGGGGCATGGATGTCATCGGTCCAATAGAGCCGGCCGCTTCTAATGGACACAGATTTATTTTGGTTGCTATTAATTCCAATTGTAAATTTTGACTTTTTGTGGATATTTCTTCTGAAGTGTTAAGTTTTTGTTTGATTGTTTTAATTTCTTTCTTTACATGTATTAATTCTGTTTGAAGATCTTGAAGTGTTGTTTCAGAATTTTTTTCTGTATTGGTCATGCTAATGGGTTTAATAGTATGATTATTTATTTGTTGATTAAGAATTATATCTTTTAATAAATGGTATGATACTAATAACAACGTAGTTGAATATAAAATTCCTCCTTTAGAAGAAATTAGTCTACCAACGAATGATAGAATTGTTACTACCTTACCTTTTCAAAATAATATAATCAACACTAAAGAAAGTAAAACAAGTCCTTCCTACAATGATGAAACTAAAAATCTAGAAACTCATTCAATATTTAAACTACCTGAATTTTATAATATTAAATTTATAGAGTATCAAATTTTTAATAAAATAGGAATAGTAATTACGACATATGAAATAAAATATTTATCGGATAAACAATTAACCTATGGTAATCTCATAAGATTACAAAGAGGTATAAAACTTAAAAATCAATTAAAAGGGGCTAAACATTATCGTAAAAATTATAACGATAAACACGACGAATCCCAGTATTATAAAAAAATCTAGATTACTTAATAAAGACATTAATGTATGTTTGAACTGTGAAAAACACGGACATCATGCTAAGGACAATCCGGCCCCTAATAAAAAGAAGGATACGATAAATATGTTAGAACTAGAAGATAATATTATAAGTAAATTATACTCAAATCTTAATAAAAATCACACCAGTTCCAAAATAAGTTATAATAGAGATAACCAATTAAAAATAAAGGATAAATCTAAAGGTAATAAATCAACTTACAGTAAAAATACAGATTCCACCTATCAAAACCCCTCCATCAATGTCAGTAGCAGTAGTAATAAAGAAGTTTTCTTTGATATAATTAAACATATCAAAGATCAAGATTATAAGAAAAAATATTTAAGGGCATTAAAAGATATAATTCTTAATCAACAAATAAATAATCATATTATTAAACCCATTAGCATGACCAATAGAGAATAAAATTCTGAAACAACACTTCAAGATCTTTAAACAAAATTAATACATGTAAAGAAAGAAATTAAAACAATCAAACAAAAACTTAACACTTCAGAAGACATATCCACCAAAAGTCAAATTTACAATTGGAATTAGAACCATTAACTCAAAAAATAAATTCACGAGTCAATACTATTGCAATAGTTAAAGCCCATAGCTATCATATACCATTATATTAATTATTAATAAAAATTACTCGATATGAAATGTTGCTTTATTAGATACTGGTGCAGATCAAAATTGCATCATTGAAGGAATTATCCCTACTAGGTATCTTGAAAAAAGTACTACTCGATTATTCTCCGCAACAGGAGAAAGACTTAAAATAAATTATAAACTCCACAAGTGACACAGATGTAATGATGGAATTTATTTCATAAATGATTTTGTAATAACTAAAGACATAAATGAAGAAATAATTTTAGGAACTCCCTTTATAACACAACTAAAGCCATATACGGCTACCCTAGATGGAAGTCACACCACTATCTTAGGAAAAAGGATTCACCTCTCATATATAAATAGTATATCAAAAACTGAAAGTGAACATATAAAAAATAAAAATATATTTAGAATAAATCTACTCTCACAACAAATTAATTATTTGAAAGAAGATATCAAGATAAAAAGAATTCAATCCTCTTTAAAAAAAACAGAAGTAGAAGCTAAAATTAAAGGCTTAAAAGACGAAATAGAACGAGAAGTTTGTTCTGATTTTCCTAATGTATTTTGGGAAAGGAAAAACCATGTTATTGAATTACCTTATATTGAGGGATTCAATGAAAAAATCATCACCACTAAGGCAAGATCCATTAAAATGAACGCCGAATTATTGAATATTGTAAAAAGGAAATTAATGACTTACTTTCTAAAATATTATTAGACCATCCAAGTCACCTTGGAGTTGCTCGGCCTTTTATGTCAATAATAGTGCCGAAAAAGAAAGAGGCGCCCCAAGGCTAGTTATCAATTATAAGCCTCTTGATAAAGTATTAAATGGATTAGGTATACCATACCTAACAAACGTGATCTTCTTAAGAGAACTTACAAAGCTAATATTTATAGTAAGTTTGACATGAAATCGGGATTTTGGCAGATACAAATCGCCGAAAAAGACAAATATAAAACAGCCTTCAATGTCCCCTTTGGATAATATGAATGGAATGTGATGCCTTTCGGACTAAAAATGTTCCGTACGAATTTCAAAATATCATGAATAATATATTTAATCAGTATAGTCACATTTCTATAGTCTACATAAATAACGTATTAATATATTCCGAAGATATTGATCAACACTTTAAACAGCTCCACACCTTTTTAAAGGTTGTCATGAAAAATGGTCTAGTAGTAAGTGCGAAAAAGATTAAATTATTCCAGACTTCCATTAGATTCCTTGGCTATGAATTATATCAAGGAACCTATAAATCCATTTGTAGAGCCATAGAGTTCTTATCAAAATTTCCAAATGAATTAATAGATAAAACGAAACTCCAGAGATTTTTAGGAAGTCTCAATTATGTTGCTGACTTTATTCCTAATATTAGAGGTTTGTAAGCCTTTTTATCAGCGCCTTAAAAAGAAACCAGAGCCATGGGGATTAGAGCATACTAGTGCAGTCCAAAAAATAAAATCGATTATCCAAAAACTCCCATGTCTAGGTATACCACACCCAGAGGCCCTTATGATAGTAAAAACAGATGCCTCAGATATAGGGTATGGAGGCATACTTAAACAAAAAATGTCTATAGGATCCACTGAACAATTAGTGAGATTCACTTCAGGAGTTCGGAATGATACTCAAAAAAATTATAGTACTATTAAAAAAGAAAGTTTGGTTATAGTACTATGTATTACAAAATTTCAAGATGATTTAATAAATAAATATTTTTTATTAAGAGTCGACTATAAAGCAGCAAAAGATGTTTTGAAAAAGGATGTTAAAATCTAGTTTCTAAATAAATATTTGCCAGATGGCAAGCTTTATTATCTATCTTTGATTTTGAAATAGATTTTATAAAAGGAGAAAATAATTCTCTACCTGACTTTATAACAAGAGAATTTTTACTGGAAAATAATGAGACCAGGAGTACCGGGAATAAGTCCCCCGAGGCTCCCACTACAGCCCTTCAAACAAGAAGATAAATGAAAAAACCATTCAAAGAGGGCGATAAAAAATTAGAGAATCGTTACTCAGTCTTAGAAGAATTTCCAAACCTGCCAAAACCCAACTCCTCATCAGTAAAAAAACCAACATCAACAGCTATTTTTGTCCAAACAAAAGAAAGTTATGAAATGAAACCACCAGAAACATACGCACAGGCGGTAGTTCCAACTACCCCAACAAAAAATAAAGAAAAGGTTACTCAGTCAGATAAAAAGGATTTTCCTATTACAGTTTTGCAGTGCTGCCTATCATGGCACTTGAAAAAGAATATGAATGCTTTGGAGTGCCCGATCTCCTGAAACCGTGTTACACTAATCGGAATTATGTGGAAACTGAGGATCCACTTAAACCCCGAATGTATTATGAGTTCATATTAACAAATACTGATTCAGTAAAAATTGAGCATAAATTAGCAGATGTCAATGATCCTGATAGTATACAATTTTTAAGATTTACAATTAAAAGAATATTAAGTCCTTTTGAGTGGTTTGTGGATCATTTACATCTCACTATTCCACTATCAACATCTTATCGTCCTCAGACGTATAATTGGTATGATTACAAGGCGGCTTGGTATAATTTTATGTATCTCCGACCAAATACCCACACTTGGTTTGTTAAATATTAAGAGGATATAAAAAGTGCAACGATCCCTCGGTGGTATTACGAATGGTGAAGCCAGTTCGAAGGAAATAAACAGGTATTATCACCATAATTTTTAATACAGTTTGAGAAGTTCCAGGTAGAGCAGAATATCTCTACACTCCCGGAAAATATTAAATGGTGTAAGTTCTTTATTTCCAAAAGGATATCTTATATTATTAGTTGGTCCTTTGATATTCATGAAATTGAAAGGATAGAGTATCTAAGCAAGACTATCAAGATTAAAGGATGGACTCCAAAAGATCACGATGACAAGTTAGTTATTGGCTCTTCATCGCGAAAGAAATCCGATTTTTCAAAAGAAGAGTTAAAAAGAAGGCTCGAAGAAGCCTTATCAAGTCTCGACAAAACTACCAATCATGAAAAGATAATGAAATTATTACACACTGCATCCTCACATACCTGTGAAAAAAGTAATGAGGATATTTATCAGCTTCAATAAAATCAAGCAAATGTCAAGCTTAAGAAAACAAGTTGACCCCACAGGAATAAGACAAAAGCCACAAAGTGAAAAAAGGACCAAGTAACAAGATATATGCTTTCAAGATATATTTTTCAGCAAAAGATAAACATGTAGTAGAGTCTACGTGTGAATAATCCCACCTAAGTGGCATCCATCTCAAACCACGTATAATTATCATCAGTTATTTGTAATATATAATAGTTACGTGTAAAATAAATAATGTGTATTAGTGTATGCACACATTTAAAATAGATAGCATAATAAGTTAGATTAGTCAGCACTTTTGAGGCCTATTTAAGGCTTTCAACTTGTATCAGTAGAGGGCATTCAAAATCATACGACTTTGAAATCATCTCTACAATTCTCTCCCATTTTCCCCATCTTTTCCATTTCCATGTTCTCTCTCTTTCTCTATCAATAAAAAGTTTTATTGTAAGTATTCTCTACTTGTTTTAATTATTCAATTTATGTTTTAAAGTTTTAAATTTAAGTTTTGTTTACTGCTTTTCTTTGTTTAATTTTTTTTATAAATGTTTTCTTTAAGCATTTGCTTGTTCTTGCTCCCTTCCGTTACTCTGCCAAAATTTCCTTAGGATTCCGTCCCGGAACTTGGTCCGTACCCTCAATTGGTATCATAGCCAAGTTGGCTGGGAAGGTTATGAGTAGGATCAGCTAAGTCCCTACGCTGTCTTTGGGCGGACGGCGTTGAAACTTAGGTTGCTGTCGAGGTGGTAAGTTCGGAGTTTGGTAGTTGTTGTTCTTCTTCCACTTGTGTTCTTAGTTTTATTTCTTGAAGTGGGGTAACCGGATAATTCTCGGTTTAGACGTTGGCAAGCCCGTACTTTTTGTTGGATTAGCTTAGACTGTGTGTGTCGTAGAGTCGGACCCGGAGGGTGTTCCCGTCGCCAAGCCTATAGGAATAAGATCAAAAAAAATTAGTGAAAAAGGTAACAACAATTACTACAAAAAGAATTTATTATTCCCGTAGTAATCTTTAGAGTAGACATTTAAGCCCATGGATAGTGTTCTTCTCTTCGCTAAATTCTCCCTTGAATTAAAATGAATTCACCTAAGCATCAAAATATTTTAAATAGTATTAACATCTCTACAACCTCTAATAAAATTGCAAAAATTCAAAATGATCTACTAAATTGGAATATTCCCAAAGAACACTTTAAAAAGGTTTATAAAACAGGACACTTTGATTTTATTAGAAATTATAATATTAAGACTTCTGAGTCTACCATTGCTATTAATAAAAATATTGAAACTATTAGATTATTAGCAACTAATGATATGAATAGATATAAGAAGAATTATAAATTTCTTCACATAGGACTTGTCCAGGTAGTAGTCAAACCATTATATAGATTGTGTTTAGATGTACCCATATGTCTTCTTTTAACAGATAATAGATTATTAAATTTTGATGATTCATTATTAGCAGTACTACAAAGTAACCTTGCAAATGGCCCGGTATACTTTAATTGTTGTAACAACCCTAAAAATAGATATGCTACGTAATGCTTAATGTGCCAAGAATGCCTACGATTAGATCAGGGTTCACTCGGATTGATGCGCGTAGAACCAGACCTCGGAACCCTTGGTACAGCCAATCCAACTAACTTTGGGAGTTAGTTGAGCTAGGAAAGGTTGGGTCCAACCATGTAGGGCTCTCGAATACGAAGATTTACTCGAAGGCGTCTTTACCGGACTTTAAAAGAAGAAATCTTAGGTTTGAAGGGTCTAGGGGTAAAATGGTCTTTTTTCACGCTAAGGGTGGTATCGTAATTACCTTAAATATATAATTAATTAATTATTTATTAAGGTGGAGGGGAAAATTGGGGAGAGAGAGACGAAATGGAGCTCTTGAAGTTAAGTCTAGCTCCACCCGGGTTCGAACCTAGGTGGAAGCAATGAATTAAATTGTTTTTAATTTAAGTCGGTAAATTAATATAATTAATTTATATTTATTATTTATTAGCTGATTTAAAATAAAAGGAAATCAGATTTTTAATAATTAAATAAAATCTTATTTGACTAAGTCCTAAACTAGACTCCTAAGCCTAAGAAAACTCTCATCTCCCATGCTTACCTCTCTCTCTCACGTCTCTATCACCCTCATTCACGTTTTTTCTGCCAAAATAACTTCAAAAAACAGTAGGTAAACCAAAGTTCTTCACACTTGAAGAACTCACAACGAAAATTACAAACAAACAACTAATCAAAAACGTTACGCAAGAGGGAGGATTATTCCGTCGAATTGGTGTTGAAGTTGAGGGGATTTGGACGTGATTTCTGGAGAAAGTTTTGGGCAGAAAGTCAAGGTTTAAACTACATAAAAGGTATGGGTTTTCTTACTCTTGGTCCTTTCCCAAGAGACCCCTAGGATTCAGTCGATTCTAATCCGAAAACTAGGATTGTTTCCCCGTTTCATGTCCCTGTCACTAGCTCCTATTGATGGTTGTAGGTTGGTATGTCTGCTGGTAGATATTAGGCATGTAATGTGTTTTTTCGTGATGAATATGTTCATGAATATGTATTTGGAATCGTACAAATGATAACCTATGCTTTCCGAAATATGTGTTTATGTGTGTGCAATGTGTAGTTGTGACTTTGAACACGGATTGAAGTATGAAAATGACTTGTTTTATGGTTGTATTTCACGTGCACAAACTTGTATTAATCGTGATGTTCATATGAAGTATAAAGTGGCTGATTTGAGTGAAAAACTATTAGCTAAATGATTCACGAAATGCCCTAAGAATAAACTCTAAATGTTGATGAAAAGAAGCTGAAAAATGTATCTCAAATTTCTAGCACATTGTTGGTTAATTTCAGCCAAGTAAAGTTCTTTAATAAGCTATGAAAAATGAATAAAAATAAGTAAGGTAATTGAGGATCGAACCCGTGACCTCACCATGTTAAAAATCAGTGAAATAAGGTGAGAAAAAGGAAATGTGGAGAGTGGGGATTGAACCCCCAACCTCTTGAATGGATGAGAAAGTTAGGAGAAAAATAAAGGAGAAAATTAAATGTGGAGAGTGGGGATTGAACCCCCAACCTCTTGAATGGATGAGAAAGTTAGGAGAAAAATAAAGGAGAAAAATAAATGAGGAGAGTGGGGATTGAACCCCCAACCTCTTGAATGGATGAGAGAGTTAGGAGAAAAATGAAGGAGAAAATAAATGTGGAGAGTTGGATTGAACCCACAACCTCTTGGATAGGTGAGAAAGTTAAGAGATAAATTAAAATACAAATAATGAGCTTGTGGGGGATTGAACCCACAACCTCCTTAACTTAAACGAAAAAAAGAGAGAAGAAAAAGAAAGGAAATATTATGGGGTTGATGGGAATCGAACTAGGGTCTCCCAAATCTGAAAAATGTAATTATTAAGTTTAAAATAAGATAAGTGTTGTCCACAGGATTCGAAATAGGATTCCCTTGCCCAAATTTCGTATTGATACATAAGTCATACGTGAATTAAATGTTCAAGAATCGTGCCACCTACTTAGATCGAAATCGAGATCTTGGCATACATACAAGATGCATAAGTCTTGTATGATATAATCTTAGGAAGATATGAATCACTTAGACGTATATGAATGAAGCCTCATGGCTTGTATGTATGGACACATAAGTTTAACATACGTTTAAAAGTAAGTGATCCTAAGATGTATGTAATGAAATGATGAAACCCTAGAAGGGTTAAGTATGAGTGTAAATACACTAAATGGCCAAGTGCATTGGCATATGATGAAATGAACAATGAAATGATGAAATGAACAATGAAATGATGAAATGAACAATGATATGATGAAATGAACAATGAAATGACGAAATGAACAATGAAATGATGAAATGAACAATGAAATGATGAAATGAGAAATGAAATGATGACACCCTATAAGGGTTAAGTAAGGGTGTGAAACACACCAAATGGCCAAGTGCATTGGCATATGATGAAATGAATATTTACGTAATAAGAGGTGAATAAGTATGAAAAGCAAAGGTGCTAATGATGATGAATGTGGTGACAACATGATATGAGGCTAATGTAAATGATGAGAGCAATCTCAAATGAGCCTAAGTAAATGTTACCAATACGTACTCACCTATGAGAGAGTAAGATAATGAAGAGACCAGTCTCTATGAACACTCTAATGAGAGTATTGAGCTTAACACACTCAATACGAATGATGAGATGAGAAATCATCTAATGAGCTATGATGTCCTCATACTAGAAGCCAGCTTCCATGACGTATGAGATGAATGTAATGGAACTTTATACTAAGCACCGATAGACTAGCTATGAGCGGTGATGCCTTCTTTCGGGAAGGGCGGAGGTTCACGTAACTCTCATGTGATGAGACTGTCCGGCATGCCGGGTATGGGTCTCCTTATATCTCCTAGTCTTCGAACCTATACTGCCAATATAGGGATCTGGCGGGGTTAAATTCCATGTACGCTAGCATATTTTTGGGTCACTTTGGCCGGTGATTCAACCTCTTTTCGGTGTGGGGGAGACACTGGATTTCATGATGCTCACATGATCTATGTCGGTTAAAGTTAAAGTTCCCAATGAATGAGGCCAGCCTCAAATGATGCACATAATGAAATGAATGATACCAAAGGTGTTAGGATAGGATAATCAAAAGGTGAGTTAGATTCAAGTAATGACATTAGGTCATTCTTGGTCATTGCAAAACGAACCTAATGAAAGTCTTAAACTACATCCTAGCTATAACTAGTGTTTACACTAACCTATGAATGAAATGAAATGGGGTACGTATTAATGAACGAAGCAGACTCTGTGTTTCCTAATGAAGACTCCCTAGTTGAGGTCCCATCTGTTGAGCCCTCATTTATGGGAGGTCTTAATGTTAAGTCCATGATTCCAAGGTCTCATGGCATATGAATGAATGACAATAAAGAAGTTATGTGCTACATGCAAAAGGTGTTGTATGTTATATGATATGTGCTATGTGTAAATGTTATGTGCTGTGTGTAAATGTGAAAAGTATGATGATGTATGTTATTCTCATGGCATAACTTTCCTATTCCAAATCTGGAAAGCCCACTGACTTTCCTAATCCAAATTTGGAAAGCTCATTGACTTTCCTAATCCAAATTTGGAAACTTTTCTAATCTCAATTTGGCAAGTCCACTGACTTGACTTCCAAAAATCATATTGTTAGGAAAGAGCTATTCTTTCTCATGCATGTCCTTGGTGTGTGCTTGCATATACCCATACTTAGTACAAGTGTGTACTAACCCTATACAAACTCTACTATTTTAGGTGCAGGCAAAGGTGGACGATAGAGATACAGGATCATCGCTGCAGTTATCCGGACGTCCAGCATTCATCCGGTTTTTGTAGGTCCTCATGCTTTCGAGGATGCTACTATTTTATATTCTAGCTTAGTTTTAGAGTTGAGCTAGTGGAGCATGTTTCACTAGCGTTTCTTTCCTATTTTTATTCAGACTATGTATTGGTGCCATTTTGGCAATTATACACTTTATAAGAATTGAACTATTTCTTTCAGTTGCTTATCTCTTAATGTTAGATGGTTGATGGTGAACAATTACGTATTAATGAGAATGTTTTAATAAGTATGTTAAGAAACAAAAAGTTTCAAATTTTCCGCTAAAATTAACCTAGATGAAGTAAGAATGACGTAAGTAGGCTTGTCTGCGACCTCTGAGAGGTCAACGACGCCGGTCTCGTCTGGGGTCTAAATTCCAGTCGTGACAATTGTTATCCAATTATTCAATAGATATTAATAATAAAAATGTAATTGATACATTAACTTTAAATGTTAAAACCAAAAATATGTATAGTAAAGCTAATACTAGAGAAATAACCATAATATATAGAGTATATTATAGACTAATGAAAACTACTGTAGCTCCTAAGGCTAAAATAATAAGTAATAATGGAGTTACTATGCTCATGGAAGCAAATCATAACCATAATAACACCTTTGTCCTAAAGATGATAAAATGGAATGATGTATTAACAAAAGATGATTGGCATTTTGACTCCACAACGGAGCCAGAAATTAAAGAAGAGAATCCATATATTGATCAAGTAATTCAATTTTCAGATGGAACCATAGATTTAAAATTTGCAAGATCCCAATCTTATAATCAAATCTCTACAAGTAAAAGAATGTCATTTTCTAGACCTTCTTTCTCCATTACTAAGGAGGAAGACGACATATCCTTAGAAGAAATAGATAAAAAATTAAAAGGGGTAGATTTCTCAGAAACCATTTCAAAGGTAGAATATGAACTAAAAAAATCTAATCCCACTCCTAGTAAAGAAATTAAAGATGTTTTATGGATGATTAGATTTGATGAACCTTTTGAACCAGATATTGAATATTTAGATAAACTTTGGACTAGTCAAGAAAATTCCATTAAAAAGGAATGGTATATACAAAAATATTCTTTATCAGAAAGAATAACCTTTAGAAATAAATGGTTTAGTGATATGAAAAGAATAAAATGTAAGATAGAATTTTTTAAATGGTTTGAATGTACAGAAAAATTAGATGAACAAAAGGAGTCATTAAACATGCTTGTAAACAAATGGTATACTACCAAAAATAATAAAGTAATTGAATCTACAATTCCCCCATTAGAAGAAGTTAATTTACCAATAGAGAATAAAATTATTACTGCCTCACCCTTTAAAATGGACATAATGGACACAAAAGGTGATCCTACAAATAAAGATATAAATAAAATACTACAGCAAAATAATTATACAAATCAACTACTTTACGTAGTGTCTAATCAAATCTAAAGGCTAATAATAATACGGATATTAAGGATAAGCCAATCTCTTCCAATCAGAGTAAAAATAAAGATTTGGAAATTCACCCAATATTTAAATTACATGAACTTTCCAAAGATAAATTTCCTAACTTTCAAGAGAAACTTGAAATTACTGATGAACTTATAGGAATAATTAATGAAAAACTAAAATCTAAGGCTATAAATACCTTATCCAAAAATAATGACAATGAAATTAATAAATTAGGTTCGACTTATTCAATCAAAAAGAATTATTATAAGAGACCTTCCTTTCTGGATATGCAGTATGAAGAAAATGAATTTCTATCACATACTTCACATTCTGGAAGTGAGATTGCGGAATGGAATATTGATGGACTCGCAGAATATCAAATATATAATAAATTACATGAAATGGGTATGCCATTACGGCATATAAAATAAAAAATTTATTCGATAAACAAGCTGCTACTTTAATTTCTGCTGGATTTACTGGCACATTTAAAAATTTGTGGGACAACTACCTCACCGAAGATAATAGGAAAAGGGTAGTAATGCAATCACTATTATCCCTATAGTTAAAAATGAATCAAGAGGGCAAACTATAGAAAATCAAATTCTAGAAGATGCTACTGCCAGCTTAATTTATAGTATAGCATTTGCTTGTTCTTGCTCCCTTCCGTTACTCTGCCCAAATTTCCTTAGGATTCCTTCCCGGAACTCGGTCCGTCCCCTCAATTGGCATCTACTCTTAATAAAAATTCTTTATTTATTAAATCATGTTGAAATTTTGTAATACATAGTACTATAGCTAAAATTTCTTTTTTAATCGTACTATAATTTTTTTGAGTATCATTCCAAACTCAGCCGATTCTAAATCAGTTTTTAAGGATAAACCAAACCGTTCCTAAAATGACAAAAATCAAAAACTAGAAACTCATCAATATTTAAACTACCAGAAGTTTCTAACGAGAAATTCCCCGGGTTTCAAGAAAAGTTTGAAATCACTAATGATCTTATAGAAATAATTAATAAAAAACAAAAAAAAAATATTTCTTCATGGAAAATAAAACCTATCGTTAAGCTAGAGGGTACACCTTGAGTTTCCAAAGCAGCGCTTAATTTAACTTCGCTGCACGACGCATGTCCCTTGATTACTTAGACTTCATCAAGATGGTATGCCTCAACCACTTCTTAGACACTCTCCGCATGCCCCATGTAGATCTTTATCCTTTTTCCATTAACTGTGAACCTTGTGCCTTCTTTGTTCTCCAGCACAACCGCTCCATATGGAAAAACTTTGGTGATGAGAATGGCCCTATCCATTTAGACTTGAGTTTTCCTGGAAATGAGCACAACCTAGAGTTGAATAGAAGCACAAGATGACAAACCACAAATTCTCGCTTTTCAATTAGTTACTCATGATACTTCTTCATCTTCTCTTTGTAGATGACTTAACTTCCATAGGCCATTAGGCGACATTAATCAATCACATTCAACTCATTTAGACTCTCTTCTGATGCTCCGGTCCAATCCAAATTCAATATCTTCATTGCCCACATCGCCTTGTGTTCTAGCTTGACCGGTAAGTGATAAGCCTTTCCATATACAAGTTGGTATGAAGACATACCGATGGGGGTATTATATGCAGTGTGTTATGCTCAAAGAGAATCATCTATCATCCTTGACCAATCCGTTCTATTGGAATTTACACCTTTGCCGGAATCTGTTTGATCTCCCGATTGGACACCTCAACTTTCTCGCTAATCTGTGGGTGGTAAGGAGTAGCCAAATTGTGGCGAACACCATATTTTTCCAGCATCCCTTTGAATAATTTATTACAAAAGTTCGATCCGCCATCATTAATGATGGCCCTCGGTATAACGAATCTGGAGAAGATGTTCTTCTTTAGGAATGAGGTTGTCACGACCCAAAGTACACCCTAGAAGATAGGGCATCCTTCAAGTCGCCACACGGTGTACTTGAACTCTCTGAGGTCTTCCACAATCCCTTAGAAATCATTCATTGCATATATATATATGAGAAGTAGTGCGGAATTACAACTTTTCACAACAATAGAACCACAGTTAAAAATATCTTTCATAGAAAACATTGGAAAGGCTAAGTCTCTTTGTAGCCATCTTAGACTTGAGATTATCTTGGGTAACAACCTATACATCAACAAAATAGAAAAATATCAAAGTCTAATACAATGCCTTTAGAAAAGAAAAGCTAAACATATCTATGTCCTCAAATCAATTGAGGACATTCCAAAAGTTCCTTGAAAGGATGTTATTTCCAAGCTTGCTCCCAATATTCTATTCACTTGACATGTACACTTTTAGAGAGAATACAATATATACAATTAGTACATTGAATGCACTAAGTATTGTGATATGCAATAGAACCATGCTAAAAGCACATTTGGCTTAAAGTATGCTTTATGCTCTTTTGGAGAAAACCTCATAAAAGAAGTATAAGAAACCACTTACAAGTCAACGTACACACATGTAAGACATAGTCCAGGTAATCCACAATATAGAAATAACATCACATCATACCATATAAGCATATAACCCTCCTACCAAAGGTTATCCTATGACTTACTTAAGTAAGACAAGAAGAGACCGCCCATACACCCTCTTTAAGCACATACAAAAAATAATCCTTAAGACTACCTAAGATAATATTATTCCCTTTTCTTCATTAAACCCCCTACCTAAAATTACTCTATGACTCAGCTAAGTAAGACATGAAGAAACCACCCATACTCCCTTTTCAAGCCTACCTAAGCAATCCTTAAAGTTACTGTAGATAAGTACTTTTTCATTAACATATCTAAACTTAAGTCATTTCCATTCATTAAGCCAATTAAGATACAATTTAAGCATTTAGAAGACTTCACGTAATGTTCTTTAAAGACCTAGGGAACCCTCACCCTAGAACCTTCAAAGCCTACTCGTGCAATATATAGATATTGTCCCATTCGACTACATACACGTTGTAGAACTTCCCTAACACTAGAATGCATCCCACATGATGAGAATAGGCATTAACCAACATAGACCATACAAGCTAGGCATGAAATCCGGAGTCTACCCTACTCCGATGGAGGGTGTTCTACTTACCAAGGGTAGAACTAGGACACATCCCATGTAGGCACATTGTTAAGGAATATCAAGGTCTTCTTTTCACTATAATCTCCTTCTAAAGTATATCTACTACCACAAGCATATTCACTCGGTGCAAGCCATGTTCTCATAGATTAAGTTCATTCGCGTAAAGGCATATGAAAATGTACCATCTCTTAGTCCTACCAAATCATAATACCCCTCCCAAAGATGGGTCCTCTAGGGCTTCCACTAAATGGTCAATAAGGATAGCTCAATGACTTTTTTAGAGATGGTTTTATACCGTTCCAGCTAACCTATTCCTAAGTTCATCATTCTCAAAAGAAGGATACCATTACGACTTTCAACTTTAAGGATATCATAACCTTCTTTCTATATTGAAGGTTCCATGTTATTGAACTTCTTTACATGTTCAAGGTCCTATATTATTCATCCTTAGAAGGTCACCATATTAGGTCTACCGTTCATAGACTTTCATTAAACATTCATACATACACATACATGTCAAAGGTGCTTAGACCTACTAAGTCAAGATGTGCAAATTCACGTTCTTCATGTATCAAGTAGAGGGACATAGGTCTACCAATAAATACACACACATTATCATCTTATCACATGTACAACAACATTCAAGTAGCACATAAAGACAACTAAGTCTACAACAAGTCATCCTTTCTATTCTGATAGAAACATCAACATCAACATAGTCCATTAAAAGTCTTATTAAGACAATTAGATAGAATCATGTTTTCACTTAACACGTACACACAAGCCATATAATCCTTCACATTGATCACCTATACAAGCTACAACATGATAACATTACAATTCATAGAATAATGTCGACAAGGCCATGTTCTTCACAATTGAAACACATAAGCACCGCCACCATAATTGGAACATACCAATCAACACAATTAAATACCTATACTACACAATATAGAAGATATTATATTATGTTGTATTATGTTTCAATTACATTTTTTCTTAATGAATTAACCTACTTTGTGGAATAGATCATGAAAATTGACCCCAGTCTCTAACCCTAGGTTTTGAACTAGTGTGGAATTAAGTTCCAGTGATGCACCTGACTTCATTATCGCGTTAATTACCATTGATTGATGTAATTGCACATATTATTGGATTGAATGTACTTTTTTTATTATAATACCATGATGATGGCTCTTGAAGGAGATTGGGTAAGTCTTGATAACCTAAACATTTCTTCAATTATGATGGCTTTTACTTGGTGATGAAGTTCAATTGAAGTGTCTTGTAATTGGATTAAGTAGGTGTGGTATGATGATGCAATTGAAATGTCTTGATTATTTGATTGTGAGATTATGCTTAAAATGTAATTATATAAGGATGGTTATGAAGTACCTATGTACCTTACTACCATAAAATTGATGTTAATGATCTAATCTCATATATAAGGGTTGTGATGAAAGGTGTTCTCATGCTTTTTATGTTGACTAATGATTGTAACTATACAAGGATCTATTCTTCTATGACCTAAACTAAGTTATGATTGTTAAACAAAGACATTTCAAAAGGGACTCTAGCTTAGCACCGACTAAACTAGTAGTGAGGAGTGTCCCTTCCCACATAGGGAAGGTAGGTTCACTATTGTACTCATGAGATTGGACACTATAATGCATGTACTATAAAGAGGGTCCCAAATACATCTCCTAGTTCTTGAACTATGTTTCCCCCATAGGAATACTAGCTATTGGATCCGCCTAGATGTTTTGTTCATGTTTTGGTACTACCTTGGCAAGTAGTCCACCTTCTTTCTGTGTAGGGTTCCATGACACCATATTAGCTCATGTGGTCTATGTCGGTTAAGGTAAGATGTTCTCGAAGGTAAAATAAAGTAATAAAGTGAACTCTAACTAGGATTACTTAAGGGGTTTGACTTAGTCTAAGTAGGGGTATAGGACTCTACCTATACATTGCACTAGTTAACCTTGAAGGAAGTCTTAGAAAGATGTTCTTATGTTCTCATGCTCTTATGAAGTAATTGAAATGTATGTGTTGACTTTACATGTTGATGATAATATAAGATGTTGGTTTCATGTTTGAACATTCTATGGGTCTATTATTGATAAGCTATGATGATGACTACTCTTAATGCTATGTTATGTAATGTTGTGTGTGCATATGTTTCCATACTTAGTACAAGTGATGTGCTAACCCCAATTTCTCCCTTTTCCCCAACATTTTAGGTTCCATTCGTTGAAGGATCCGTGACCACTTTTGAAGGAAGGCTTGGATTATTTCTCCAAGTGTGGGTATGTTCTCATGTGTTCGAGTATGATGCCTTTTTATCACTCTACCTATTTTACATTGTTATAGTCTAAAGACGATCATCTCACTCTTATTGTTTAAATATATTGTTGTAAGCCCTGAATGACATTTATACATTTGTGTAAGGGCTATGCCCACATTGTTCTATTCCGTTTAATTTTTTAATATGAGACATCCTTTTTAAGATTATATTATGTATGTTGTCTATATGTGGCATAAAATTAAAAGGCTGTGTAATCTTATTATACGAGGAGTCTATGTATATTCACTATGAATATATCATATGTAAGCGAGAGGTCTAAGTAAACCTCATGAAGTAATTGTAGGTGAAAATTTTTATTTTCCGCACTTTTTACCCTATGAATGTTATGACGAATGCTAAGAGGTTAGTCTTAGTCCTATGAGGATGACGACGCCGGTTACGTCTAGGGGGTGCTTCCCAGATGAGATAAACTTGGTATCAGAGCATAAGGTTTAATATACCTAGAATTGATGTCTCATTAAACCACGTCTACGTAGATTCTTATTCATAATTGTGAAGCGCTCCACACTTATGAATGAGAGACTATGTGATGTTTAGAAAACTCGCATCTCCTAGTATTCATATGTCTTGCCTCTAGTGTCTGGTTATGTGCTTTCACCTAAACCTTGTATCGTGTTTATAGTATGAATAATCGAAGACCAGTTGCTAGAAGCGCCGAGGAAGAGAGGGCTAATTTGAGGGCTCATGATAACGAAGTCCCTACACAAGACAACCATATGCCTCCACTTGAAGAAGTTTCTATGGGTGATAAAGTTCTGGTTGTTCCTCCACCAATTACAGATAGAGAGATACATGCAAATTTTCTCAATTTTGCCCAAGCCATGACCTCTCAATCTAATGTCGTCACTTTACAAGTCAAAGCTATGACGTCCCAAGTGAATAGGGAGGTTGGACCTCGAGTGCCTTAACATGCTAACACTATGGCCTCTTGTTTGAGAGACTTTACTAGAATGAATTCACATATATTCTTTGGGTCGAGATAGGGTGATGACCCTCAAGACTTCCTCGATGAGGTCTATAAGATCTCTATGCTATGGGTGTGACCTCAATTGAGAAGGCTGAGTTGGCGGCCTATAAACTCAAAGATATGGACCAAACATGGTACGTGCAATGGAGGGATAATAGGGCACTAAGGGGTAGTTCAGTGACTTTGGAGATCTTAAAGAGGACTTTCCTTGATATCTTCTTTCCTAGAGAGTCGAGGGAAGCTAAGGTGGATGAATTCATCAACCTTCGTCAAGGAGGTATGGTTATACTTTACTATTCCTTGAAATTCACTAAATTGTCCAAGTATGCTCCATTCTTGGTGTCAAACCCGAGGGATTAGATGAGCCATTTTTTTATGGGAGTGTCCAAAGACTTGGTTGAATAATGTCGTTAAGCTATGCTTCATGATAATATGAATATTTGTCGTCTCATGGTTCATGCTCAACAAGTGGAAGAAACTAGGTTAAGGAGGAAGAATAGGGAAGCCAAGAAGGCAAGATCTTATGAAGGTGGTTCTTCTAAGGGTAGACTAGACATTCAAGAAAAGCCCAGGTTCAAGAAGAGGTTTTCTAATAATTTCGTTCCAAATTTCCCAAGGGTCGTGATGATAGGATGTCATAACCCTAAGTGTCAAAAAAGGTAGAGGTATTAGTTCTCCAACTAAGAAGACAACTTGTGGAAAGTGTGGTAAGAAGTTTTGTGGTGATTGCCTTGTTGGGACAGACAATATCTTAGGGTGTGGCAAGAGTGTCCAAAAGGCTAAGGATTGCGCTAATTTAAAGGGTCAAGACAAATGAAGTGGGCAAGCTCAAGCTAGTCGTTTTAATGTGGATGATCCAAAGAAGAATCACTTTTATGCACTTCGCTCTAAGGTTAACAAAGAGTTCTACCGATGTGGTGACTGGTGTGTTACAAGTATTCTCTATTGATGTTTATGATTTACTTGATCCGTGTGCTACATTATATTTTTTTCCATCTTTGGTATCTAGGAAGTTTGATATTTTGCCCGATACCCTAAATGAACCTTTCGTGGTAACTACACCGGTAGGTGAGTCGATGGTTGCAAAATGGGTATATAGAAATTGTCCTATAATGTTGCCCAATAGAGTTACTCATGTTGAATTATTAGAACTTAATATGGTCGATTTCAATGTCATTTTGGGGATGGATTGGTTGCATAATTGTTTTGCTTCCATTGATTGTAGAAGAAGAATTGTCAAGTCTAGTTTTCCAAATGAACTCGTCTTAGAGTGGAAGGGGGGAAATTCCATTCCAAGAGGTCGTATCTTTTCTTGTCTAAAGGCTTGTAAGATGATCTCAAAAGGATGTTTATACCATATTGTAAGAGTCAAAGATTTAGACTCCGAAAATCCTCCCATTGTGTTAGTCCCCGTAGTGAGGGACTTTCCGGAGTTATTTCCTAATGATATTCCCGGAATCCCTCTCGAAGAGAAAATTTATTTTGGCATTTACTTACTACCGGATACCAACCCCATTTCAATTTCTCTTTATATGATGGCTCCGACCGAATTGAAAGAGTTGAAGGCTCAACTCAAGGACTTGCTAGACAAAGGCTTTATTAGACCTAGTATTTCTCCATGGGGTACTCCTGTATTGTTTGTGAAGAAGAAGGATTGGTCTCTTAGAATGTGCATTGATTATCGCCAACTCAATAAAGTCACTATTAAGAACAAGTATCCTCTCCCTCGGATTGACGACTTGTTTGATCAACTCCAAGGAGCAAGCTACTTTTCTAAGATTGACTTGAGATCGGGGTATCACCAACTTAGGGTAAGAGGTGAGGATATACCAAAAACGACATTTTGAACTAGATATGGTCACTATGAGTTTCTAGTAATGTCCTTTGGTCTCACTAATGCGCTGGGGGAATTTATGGAACTCAAGAACAGGATGTTTTAAAGTTACCTATATTAATTTGTCATTGTCTTCATTGACGACATCTTGGTATATTTAAAAAATGAGGTTGAACAGATGAAATATTTGAGAGTGGTGTTGCAAATTCTTAAGGAAAACCAATTATTTGCCAAGTATAGAAAATGTGAGTTTTGGTTGAGGTCGGTGGCGTTTCTTGGTCATATTATCTCTAGTGAGGGGGTTGAGGTAGATCCAAGGAAAACCAGGCGGTCAAGAATTGGCCTAGACCATTGGCTCCAACCGACACTAGAAGCTTTTTGGGTCTAGCGGGGTATTATAGGAGGTTTGTGGATGGTTTTGCGTCTATTGCATCTTCTTTGACTACCTTGACCCAAAAGAGTATGAAATTTGAGTGGTAGGAGGCATGTGAAAGAAGCTTCCAAATCTTGAAAGAGAAACTTACCTCCGCTCCGGTGTTGACTTTACCGGAGGGTACCAAGGGCTTCGTTTTATATTGAGATGCTCCCCGAGTGGGCTTAGGGTGTGTTCTTATGCAACATGGAAAATAGTAGCTTATGCTTCTAGGCAACTTAAGGTGCATGAGAAATCTTATCAAACTCATGATATTGAGTTAGCGGCCGTGGTATTTGCCTTGAAAATATGGATGTATTATTTGTATGGTGTCCATGTTGATGTGTTTACAGACAACAAGAGTCTTCGATATCTGTTTACTCAAAAAGACTTAAATCTCCTACAAAGAAGATGGTTGGAATTGTTGAAAGATTATGACATGAGTGTTCTCTACCACCCCCGCAAAACCAATGTGGTTGCGGACGCTCTAAGTTGTATGACCATTGTGTCGCATGTGGAAGGAGCCAAGAAACACCTAGTAAAAGATGTTCATAGGTTGGGTCGTTTCGGTGTTAGATTGGAAGATTATCCAAATGGTGGTTTTATGGCCCATCATAACTCCGAATCGTCTTTGGTGGTTGATGTGAAGTCTAAGCAACACCTTGATCAACCATTGATGAAGTTGAAGGAGTTGGTTCTTGATAATATTAATGTGGCATTCTCCCTGGGGATGGTTTCTTGAGGTATAAAGGAAGGTTGTGTGGGCCAAAGGTTGATGACCTAAGAAATCGGATTTTGAGGAAGATCATGGTTCCCGTTATTCCATTCATCTGGGTTATACAAAGATGTATCATGACATTAGAGAAGTGTTTTGGTGGGAAGGATTAAAAAGGCACATAGCGGAATTTGTTGCAAAATGTCCAAATTACAAATAAGTGATAGTCGAGCACCAAAAGCCTAATGGTTTTCTTCAAGAAATATAAGTTCCCACTTGGAAGTGGGAAGACATAAATATGAATTTCATGGTAGGTTTCCCTCGGACACAAAAGCAACATGACTCTATATGGGTGGTTGTGGATAGGTTGACCAAATCCGCTCATTTTGTACCCATCAAGTCCACATACTCGGCGGAGAATCATGCAAGGATCTTCATAGATGAGATTGTTTGTCGCCATGGTATTAAGTTATCCATCATATCGGATAGGGGTGCATAATTCACATTTAGGTTTTGGAGGTCATTATAAAAAGGGTTGAGTACCAAGGTGAATCTAAGCACCGCTTTACATCCCCAAACGGATGGTCAAGCGGAGCATACTATTCAAACCCTTGAGGATATGTTTACATCTTGTGAAATTTATTTCAAGGGAAATTGGGATAAATATTTGCCTTTTGTTGAGTTCTCTTATAACAATAGTTACCATTCAACTATATCTATGGCTCCTTTTGAGGCCTTGTATGGTAGGAGATGTAGATCTCCAATTACATTGTTTGAAGTGGGAGAGTCTTCCCTCTTGAGTCCCGAGTTTATTTATAAGACTTTGGAGATAGTTCATATGATAAGGAACCGATTGAAAACAGACCATAGCCGGCAAAAGTCTTATGCTGACCATAGGAGGAGAGACTTAGAATTTGAAGAGGGTGATAAAGTGTACCTAAAAATTTCACCCATGAAGGGAGTGGTGAGATTTTACAAGAAAGGGTAGTTGAGTCATCGTTATTTAGGGCCATATGAAATTTTTCAAAGGGTTGGCAAGGTTGCATATGAGTTGAGGTTACCTAGTGAATTGGCTTCGATTCATCCGATGTTCCATGTATCCATGCTTAAGAAGTATATCGGTGATCACGAGTCCATTCTTCCTATTGACGGTCTAGGTGTGGAAGAGAACCGCTCCTATGAGAAGGTTTCGGTTGAAATCCTTTATATACAAGTGAAGAAGTTAAGGAACAAGGAGGTGGCTTCCGTGAAGGTGTTATTGAAAAACCACCTAGTTGAGGGTTCAACATGGGAGGCCGAGGCCGACATGAAGTCATGTTACCCTCATATATTTGATAACTAAAGTTAGTTGTTCCTATTAATAGTGAAAACAATGAGTTTATT
This sequence comes from Solanum lycopersicoides, assembly GCA_022817965.1. Classification (NCBI taxonomy): domain Eukaryota; kingdom Viridiplantae; phylum Streptophyta; class Magnoliopsida; order Solanales; family Solanaceae; genus Solanum; species Solanum lycopersicoides. The sequence continues at coordinate 56,750,286 of CM040621.1, read as the reverse complement.
TGAAGTTGCATTGATTTTGATAAAATATGAAGATATATGCATTGTTACAGTGAATAAGCATGCCTAAGAATGAAATTTATGTGGAAAAAAATGCTCTTGGTTTTAACTTGCACTTATTGTGTACTTGGTATGTTGTTGCCTTTATGAAATGATATTGAGCATTTTGATAGGTTGAGTTTTTGCATAATAGACTCTTTAATGATATGATGAGCTCATGTTGTTGTGAGAAGGAAATTCCTCATACTATCGTTTTGAGCCCTTATGTGTTGCAATTGATATTTGGAATTGCTATGTGTAAATGACATTATGATTACGTTGATTTGAGTTTTAACTCATGTTTGGTATGTTGTTTTGGGTTGGGCTGCTAGTATTGAGTCTATCCTTTTCCTTCAAAAAGATATTAGTATCATTCGGGGACTAATGTTCCTAAGGGGGGGGATATTGTAACACTCCAGAGGGTCAAAACTTAATCTACAGTCTCACATGAGTATACAAGGGTTGTGACACTTTTTTAAGGTCAATAATAATGTGTAAAAAGTTATTTAGAAAGTTTTAGAGTCAAAACGTCAAAGAACGTCCACGACGTCCGGAGACTTATGCAAAAGGTGCTACTGTCCCTTAGCCTATTTGATGGGGTTTTATGAATTGGAATTTGATGTGATTTGGTGGTAAGGTGTCGAAAATGTATTAGACTTTGTGTAGGGTCAAAACTTTCTGGTACAACTCCCCAAGGACTAACCAAAGAATCCTTCTGGAGGACCCTTCCATATTGACCAAAAAACTTTCATGGACAGTGTCTACCAACGAAGGCAGACGACGGGGTTGCCACCGTCGATGGTAACTTAACCATTTTTCAAAAAGTCCATTTTTGCAATTCTCTGACAAAAATGACGGATGTTCAGCACGGAGGGGGGTCTTGGTCGTCGACTGACCTACGACCCGTAGGTTGTGGTCTCGTAGGTCAGGTCTGCACTTTTCTGTGAAATTTTAGTTAGTTCATTTAAATTAAGTTAGTTAGCTACGGGTTTAATTATTGATTAGGGGTTGGTTAATTAGGTTGTTTAATTAACTATATAACTATCATAAGTCTAAAACATCATTTAACACCTCTCAATCCCAAAACACAAATTGCTCTTCCTTCTCTCTACTTTCTCTCTCCCAAAAAGAAGAACTCCATTGAAGGGCTAGGTCAAGTTCTTTAAGGCAAAAATAAGAGTAATTTTCTCCACCAATATTCAGCAATTAACAAGGTATGTGATCCTTTCACCTTTGGGATTCCTTTCCCCAAAGGGTTCTTCCAAAATTGGTTTTCAAAAATATTATTTCATATGGGTTTCTTCCTAATACGAATTTGATCATCTAAATTATATTGTCTATGATTTGTTTTGATTATTATGATTAGATTATGTTGTATTATGGTTCAATTACATTGGTTCTTGATGAATTAACCTAGTTTGTCGAATAGATCATTAAATTGACTCAAGTCCCCAACCCTAGGTTATGAACTAGTGTTGAATTGAGTTGTGGTGATGCAATTGACTTCATTATTGTGTTAATTACCATTGATTGATGTTATTACACCTATTATTATATTGAATTTACTTGGTTGATGGTAATACCATGATGATGGCTCTTGAAGGACATTGGGTAAATCTTGCTATCCTAAATCTTTGCTTTAATTATTATGGTTTGTACTTGGTGATGAAGTTCAATTGGAGTATGTCTTGTGATTGGATTAAGTAGATGTGGTATGATGATAGAATTGAAATGTCTTTATAATGTGATTGTTAGATTATGCTTAAAATATAATGAAATAAGGTTGGTTATGCAGTACCTATGTGCCTTACTACGATATAATAATGTTAATGAGCTAATGTCACATATAAGGGTTGTAAAGAAACGTGTTCTCATGCAATTCCTATTAAGATAATCACTATGACTATACAAGGAGCTATTCTTCTATGACCGAAACAAATTTATTATTGTTAAAGAAAGATATTTCAAAAGGGACTCTAGCTTAGCACCGAGTGAACTAGTAGTGAGGAGTGTCCCTTCCCACATAGGGAAGGTAGGTTCACTATTGTACTCATGAGATTGGAGACTATAATGAATGTAGCATAAAGAGGATCCCAAACACTGCTCTTAGTTCTTGAAATATGTTGCCCCCATAGGAATACTAGCTAGTGGATCCACCTTGATGCTTTGTTCATCTTTTGGTACTACCTTGGCAAGTAGTCCACCTTTTTTCGGTGTAGGGTTCCATGACACTGGATTTCACATTAGCTCATGTGGTCTATGTCGGTTAAGGAAATATGTTCTCGAAGGTAAAATAAAGTAATAAACTGAACTCTAAGTAGGATGACTTAAGGGGTTTGACTTAGTCTAGATAGGGGTATGGGACTCTACCTATACATCGCACTACTTAACATTGAGGGAAGTCTTAGAAGGATATTCTTATGTTCTCATGCTCTTATGAAGTGATTGAAATGTATGTGTTGACTTTTCATGTTGATGATACTATAAGATGTTTGTTTCATGTATGAGCATGTTATGGGTCTATTATTGATAAACTATGATGATGACTACTTTTAATGCTATGTTATGTGATGTTAGGCATTCCTTGTGATCCTTTATTTGGTTTGCTTGATTGAGTATGGTTATGGGGCCTTACTTGGTCATTGCATTTGTAGACTTCATGGGGATTATAAGTGACGGTGTTCTATGTGTTATGATATAAACTCTTGGACATGCTTTGTTGTTGTAGCATAATGTTGGAGTTGCTTTTGTTATGATTTTAATATGTTATTAAACATGTTGGCTTAGCTATAATTGATGATGTTGGTCTTGTGTTGAATAGATTGTTGACTTAAGTATTACTTGGTTATTGTCTCTTATGTGATCTTGGATATACATAAATTTTTTCAAAGTGACTCGGCATGGTTTTAAATAATTTTCTTTTTTAGTACGATTTCTATGTTGTGGGTGGAAATGTTTCCATACTTAGTACAAGTGATGTGCTAACCCCTATTTCTCCCTTTTCCCCAACATTTTAGGTTCCGATCGTTGAAGGGTTCCTGATCACTTTTGAAGGAAGGCTTGGATCATTTTTCCTAGCGTGGGTATGTCCTCATATTTTCGAGGATGATGCATTTCTATCACTCTACCTATGTTACATTGTTATAGTATAAAAATGATCATTTCACTCTTATTTTTTCAAGATATTGTTGTAAGCCCTAAGTTACATTTATATATTTGTGTAAGGGCTATGCCCACATTGTTCTATTACGTTTAGATGGTTTAATATGAGACATCCCTTTTAAGACTATATTATGTATGTTGTCATCATGTGGCATAAAAGTAGAAGACTATGTAATCTTCTTATACGAGGAGTCTATGTATACTCGTAATGAATATATCATGTGTATGAGAGAGGTCTAAGTAAAACTCATGAAGTAATTAGAGATGAAAGTTTTAATTTTTCGCACTTTTTAAACTATGAATTTTATGACGAATGCTAAGAGGCTAGTCTTTGATCTCTCCAAGGAGGACAAAGCCGGTTACGTCTAGGGTATGCTTCCCAGATGTGACATGGGTTCATAGGAATTTTGATCTAAAAACATTCATTAACGTCAATTCTATCATAAATCATTGTTTCAAATCTTTTCATGCAAGAAACCATGGCTAGAACTCAAAATAGAATATTTAATTTTTTTGAACATCTTTGAAAACCATTTGAATTTGACTTCTTGAATGCAAGAGAGTCCAAGGATAAAACACCATACCTTATGTGAAGAAAATTCCACAAAATTGATGGAGAAAAAATTGGAAAATTATTCTTCTTCTTTGGAGCTTCTTCAATGGAGTTTTTTTGGAGAGAAGGAATGGAGAGGTTTCTTTTGAGTTGAGGGTTTAACTTAATCAATGACTTTTTGGGGTTTAAAAAGACACCAAATCTAGGACATGGTTGCGTGTCGTGGAGGCACTTCCAATTCTTGCTTCTGGAAAATTTTAAGACAGAATGGTTCGTATTGTCCCCGCATCGAAGGGAATTTTTTTTCCCCTTGAAGTACATGCTGCGCAACGCGCAAGCATTGCCAATTCTTGGTTGTCCGACAGCTTTCTTGGCCCGTATTTGGGTCCTCTTCAATGACCCTTTTGCTGGACCTTGGGGCATCATTCTCGGAGGTTTCGACCCTTTACATGTCAGTCTATGTGTAGGAACAATTAATACTCAATTTCACTGTCAAACCATACCCCAAAACTCAAATACAAAACACTACAACACACTAGTTCAAATTAGACTATTTTCTGGACGTCTTGGATTGTAAGATCCCGAAATTTTCTAAGTTAAGCCCTAGCAATTATTAAATTTTTTTATAAGGTGATACTGACTGACTCTTAATTTTCTTAAGTTTCAAGGTAAATTTCTTAGTGTGCAAACAATTTTCAATATCAATTAAGGTCATTAGAAAAACCTTGCGCAAAGTAGAGTTAAATGTTTCCTTACCAATTAAGTTTAGACATAAGATTTTATTTGGGTAAACTTCAAACAACCATATCCTTTAGAAAAGTAAGAGTTACGTGAGCCATAACCTATAAAATTAAAGGTATTTGAATCCTCTTTCCAACTCTACAAATTTCGCATCAATCTAGTTTTCGAGTAAAAAGTTATGACCATTTAAGTGAATAGTATGGTGCAGTCCCGTTTTGGCCGCGGGAAAATAGTAATTGAGGTAATTTCCTCTCCTTTTCCCACTAGGAAAACCTAAATAAAACGGGTTTCACAAGTACTATAAATCCCTACATAATCCTAATTCCATCTTTAAATTCATCATTCTCTTCTCTCTCAAACCCTAGGGAAAAACTCAAGATAAAAAAATCAAAGTAGAAGACTCCATTAAAGAAAATTCAAGATTTGTCAAGATTCATTAAACAAGGGTAATGTTGAAGCTAGGATTGAAGTTCTTCATTGATTTCTTCACCAAATTTTGTGTATTTTATTCAATAAAGGTATGGCTTTTGATCCTTAAAACTCTTTACATCAAGGAGCCCAACTTTCAAAGATGTTTTCTAAAGTTTTCAAAAGATGAATTGACCTTTTTCATGATCTACCATGGGTTCTTGCATTAAATGTTTTTAATCATTTTTTAGTGATTGAATTGTGGTTATTAATATGATTTTAACTCAATTAACCTATGAACCTATGAAATTGATCAACCCTAGATTTTGACTAACTAATGGGTTACTTGATATTCGTCTAATGTTTATGAATTAATGTGTAGTTTCTTATGGGCTTTATAATAATGTAAGAATTGTATTCAATTGATGTCTAATTGGTCTTAAATTGTTAAATATATATTGAATTGACCTAGTTTCATCTAGTATTATGATTTATACTTTGAAATGATGTTCATGGCCATGGGTAAGGGCCTTATGGTATTGAATTGGATAATTTAGACATGGGTTGAAGTGGTGAGAATGGATTGGTGCTACGCTGCCCTAATTCTCTTTATTTTATGTTAATTAGACTTCAATTATGTTGTGATTGGTATGGTCCACTTATGGTGGCGATGTTATGTGATTGATGTGGCCTTGTCAGAGTTATTTTAACTATATTGATTATCATGGCCTTGGCGGCATTAGTTGAAGTATTATGATGATTTGTGTAATTGATTATGTGAAGTATGATTATATCTATCTACATGCTAGTAATGTCAAAGTTTGTGTTCTTCTATGGATATTAGGTGATCATGTTGCATTATCACTATGTGTTTATGTGTGTAGTTTTAAAGTTGATACATGATTATTCCTACTTGACTATATGAGTATATGATGGTTATATTGATGATGTTATAGTAACGTATAGGATGACATAAAGATGATAAGGTTCATTCCTAAGTGCTTCAAAGAATGATATGTTATATGTGCTATTGTAAATTAATGATGTGTCTTGTTTTGGTAGAATATGTCCCTTACTTGATACATGTATATGATGAATATGAACATCTTGACTTAGTAGGCTTAGGCACCTTTGTATTGTATGTGTATGGATGAATGTTTAATGAATGTCTAGGATCGGTAGACCTAAGATGGTGCCCTTCTAAGCATGACTAATATGTGGAATCTTCTATATAGAAAGAAAGTTAAGAATGAGCTATAATTATAGACTATTGAATAGTAGCCCTAGTGGACCCATATTTGGTAGGTGCATTATGACTAGGTAATGACTAAGAGATGGTACCTTTTCATATGTCCCTTATATTGAACTTACTCTATGAGAACAAAGGCTAGCACCGAGTGAATATGTTATGGTTTGTAGCTCTACTTAAAAGGAGACTAGAGTACAATGTACCTCTACTTGATAATGAGACTTGAGTATATAAAAGACATTGATATTCCTTAACTATGTGTCTACATGGGATGTGTATTAGTTCTACCCATGGCAAGTAGAACACCCTCCATCGGAGTAGGTTTATGACTCCGGATTCCATTCCTAGCTAGTATGGTCTATTTGGGTTATTGCCTATTCTCATCATGTGGGATACATGCTAGTGTTTGATAAGTTCTAGAAAGTATAGGTAGTGGAATGGGACGCTATCTAGACATTGCACGACTAGACTTTGAAGATATTAGTATGTGAGTCCCTAGCTCTTTCCAAGACCATTATTTGAAGTCTATAATGAATGAAATTTCTTTTATTGACTTAATGAACAATCACGACTTTAGCTAAGGTATGATTAATAGAATGTGCTCAGTCAAGGGTAGCTTTGAGGGTTGCTTAGGTAATCTTGAAGAGGGTGTATGGGCGGTCTCTTCTTGTCCTACTTAGGTGAATCTTAGAGTAACCTTAGGTGGGGAGTTAATGAAAGGAAAAGGGAACAATCTTATCTTAGGTAGTCTTAAGGATCATTCAGGAGTGCTTAGAGAGGGTGTATGGGCGGTCTCTCTTAGTCTCACTAAAGTTAGTCTTAGGATAACCTTAGGTGAGAAGGATGTAAGCTAAAAGTGGTTACTGTGAAGTGGAACTTAGTTCACTGTAATGTTCTTCAATATTTGATTAAATGCTTATGTGATATCTTACATGTTTCTAAGGTGTTAAATGTTGTTTTTATGCTTATGCTATGATGTTTTAATAAAAAATAGCATGTTTATATAAATGTCCGTTTATCATGATTTTATGCATTACGACATACTTAGTACAAGTGTTTGTACTAATTCCATACATTTTGTCTATTTCAAAAGGTGTAGGTGGCGTTTGAGAGGACTCTCGAAGTTGAAGCTTGGACTAGTGTTCATTCAAGTAGAGAGTTGGTATGTCCTCACTAGATTCGAGGACATCTTGATGTTTCATTTTCCTTATTGAAAAGTATTGTAATAGACTTAGCTATTTTCTATATGTTGAAGTATGGCCGTATCCCAATATATTCCTATGTCTATGATGGCGACTCTGAGACTTAGTCTTTCATTATGTTTTTCTATAAAAGAGATATTTTGAAGTATTTTTATTTCGTGTGAAAATTTTTAATTCCGCACTACTTTTCATACATGTATGCAACTAATGGTACGAAAGGACTTGTCTTAGACCTCTAAGAGGTCGACGACGCCGATCGCAATCCAAGATTGCACCCTAACTTCTAGGATGTGGTTTCGGGATGTGTCAAGCTTGGTATCAGAGCATAAGGTTATGAAGTAGTACTTAGGAATCGGAAAGTCTCAAAAAGCCATGTCTAGTAGAGTCTTGACCATCGGTGTGAGTCGCGACACATCTATGGGCGAGAGACTATAGGACGATAGCGTTTCCCTTCTTTTCTACTCCTATGTCGTGCCATAGAGATTAAAAGTTATGAGTTTCCTTTTATTATGGTTTTCCTTGTGTTTTTAGGATGATGAATACGAGGAGGACACCGGCTAGGAGAGTTGAGGATAATGATGTGAATGAGGGACTTCCTCCCCGAGGTGGACATGTTCCACAACTTTAGCAGGTTCCTCAAGATGTTCAAGGTGATCAAGGTGCTCAAGATAATCAAGTCCCTATTGTGGAAGGGATAATGAGGTTATGGTAGTTTCCTCGGAAATGGCTAGTGGGGAAATTAGAGAGTCACTCCTTACCCTAGCACAAGCTATGACAACTCAAGTGAATAGAGACATTGGGCCTAGGGTGAATGCTATGAAGAGTACTATGACCTCTAGATTGAGGGACTTTGTGAGGATAAATCCTTCTACCTTCTTTGGTTCTAAGGTGCGAGAAGATTCCCAAGCTTTTTTGGATGAGATGTATAAGATAGTGCATGCAATGGGAGTGACTTCAAGGGAGAAAGCGGAGTTAGCTTCGTATCAATTGAAAGATTTTGGTCAAATATGGTTTAATCAATGGAAGGATAGTATACCGGTTGAATCGGGTCCATTAGAGTGGGAAGAGTTTAAGAAAGCATTCTTAGAAAGATACTTTCCCCGTGAGAGGAGGGAGGTTAAGATTGAATAATTTATAAACCTTAGGCAAGGTAGCATGAGTGTTGAGGAGTATTCCTTAAAGTTTAGCCTATTGTATAAGTATGCTCCATCCTTGGTGTCTAACCCTAGGGATGAGATGAGTAGGTTCTTGACTGGTGCTTCGGATATGGTGAAGGAAGAGTGTCGTACAACAATGCTCCATGGTGATATGACTCTACCTAGGTTGATGGTGTATGCAAAATACATTTAAGAGTCTAAACTTGGGAGGAGAAATAGCGATGCTAAGAGGGGAAGAACAGATGAGCAAGTTCAAAATAAGTTTAAGAAGAGGAATCCAAATCAAGATGGGTCTAGTGCTCCTAAAGCAAGGAAGTGGTGGTTCCCAAGTGGTTAAGCCTACTTGTGTTACTTGTGGGAAGAAGCACTTTGGGAAGTGTCTAGCCGGTACTAGTGGGTGCTTTGGTTATGGAAAGGATGATCACAAGGTGAGAGATTGTCCTACTATTGCTGCTAGAGGGAGAGAGGCCAAGCAAGTTCCTCCTAATGTTCCGGATGGTGGTGCTCCAAAGAGGAATAACTTTTATGCTCTCCGAGGCAAAGGAACAAAACCGGATGATGATGATGAAGCCGGTAAGTTATAGTTTTCTTTCTTTAGTTATATGAGTTACTTCTAAGTGGGGGAGAGTATGGTGAGAAGTAGAATAGTTATTTGTTGTCTCATCTCTTCTATTCAATTCAAGCTTGAGAAGATAGAATGTCATAGTAGCATGTTGCATGTTGCATTGTGTTTAGGAGTCTATTTGAAATTGAAATTCATTGATTCCTTGCATAGTACATTTCATGAAGTTATGATTATTTTTTAAAGTGATTTTATATGGTTTTATCTCTCATATTGTTATGTTTCCATCATAAATTTCTTAAGAGTTGCATTATTGAAATTTGAGCATGTTTCACTGTAAAGAAATTGGTGTTTACTGTAAAGGTTTTGAAAATTTGGCTAAATTGTTCTTTCATGAAAAATGGTTATGATGTGTATATAATTGATGTGTATGAGCATTATATTATGTGGATTAGGAAGTTCCTCCTATATGAATTGAAAATGTGAGTTTTATAGCAGGATGAGTTGTAGAATTGTTTCTATCTTCTTGTGTTGTTATTTTCTTGATTATGTGAAATTGATGTTTTCTCTTCGATTGTATGTTGTATAATGTGGTATGTGGTATGGTTTAGAGATGTTATCTGAATCTTTACTATTGGAAGTGTTCGGAGAGTGACAAGTGTCATTCGAGGATGAATGTTGTCCAAGTGGGAGAGATTGTAAGATCCCGAAATTTTCTAAGTTAAGCCCTAGCAATTCTTAAATTTTTGTATAAGGTCATACTGAGTGACTCTTAATTTTCTTAGGTTTTAAGGTAAATTTCTTAGTGTACGAACGATTTTCAATATCAATTAAGGTCATTAGAAAAACCGTGCACAAAGTAGAGTTGAATGTTTCCTTACCAATTAAGTTTAGACATAAGATTTTATTTGGGTAAACTTAAAACGACCATATCTCTTAGAATATTAAGAGTTACGTGAGCCATGACCTATAAAATTAAAGGTATTTGAATCCTCTTTCCAACTCTACCAATTTCGCATCAATCTAGTTTTCAAAAGTTATGATCATTTTAGTGAATAGTATGGTGCAGTCCCGTTTTAGCCTCGGGAAAATAGTAATTAAGGTAATTTCCTCTCCTTTTCCCACTAGGAAAACCTAAATAAAACGCATTTCACAAATCCTATAAATCCTTACATAATCCTAATTCCATCTTTAAATTCATCATTCTCTTCTCTCTCAAACCCTAGGGCAAAACCTCAAGAAAAAAAATCAAAGTAGAAGACTCCATTCAAGAAAATTCAAGATTTGTCAAGATTCTTTAAACAAGGGTAAGATTGAATCTAGGATTCAAGTTCTTCATTTATTTATTCACCAAAATTCGTGGATTTTATCCAATAAAGGTATGGCTTTTGATCCTTGAAACTCGTTTCATCAAGGAGCCCAACTTTCAAAGATGTTTTCTAAAGTTTTCAAAAGATGAATTGACCTTTTTCATGATCTACCATGAGTTCTTGCATTAAAGGTTTTTAATCATTTTTTAGTAATTGAATTTTGCTTATTAATATGATTTTAACTCAATTAACCTATGAATCCATGAAATTGATGAACCCTAGATTTTGACTAACTTATGGGTGTTGACACCTAATTTCGACCCTCCACAATTTAAATTAATTATCGAGCTTCTTCAATTTCAAACAATTCAAAGTAGCTAGGCTTATAAAATTAAAATATACATATTTATATATAGACATATTTTTCAAGACATTTTGATTAGTTTGGTAGATTTTTATAATATCTAGATAATACATGTGCTTCACATATAATTATATTATTTTAAATATGGAAATTTGTCTCAAAAGGTATTACTTTTTCAGTTAGTTATTTTTTTCAGTCATAATTTCGAGTTAATTAGTTTGCAACTAATTAATCATTTTATAATTAAGTTATTTATTTTATTTTGTTGAAATTAAGAAGATTTTAATTAATTTATATAAATTAATTTTGCGAGTCGGATATTTTGTTAATCTTTTGGTTTTAAACTTGAGTGGCTAAATTATTTAATCTATTTTGGGCTAATGCTATGACTTTCAGCAAGCCCGAATCCTTTAACTCCTCTCCCAAATTCGCAGCCCACATTAATTTCAACCCCCAATAAATCGGCCTAAATCCAGCATCCAATCGACTTCCTTGACGTGACCCAGCCCATTCTGACTCCCGAGACGGTCCACTCCTACCCTTTTATGAAATCCAGAATGTTAACTGATGCATTCATTCCCAGCAAATGACGTTCCGACACCTACATTTCTGGAAAACGACAACTAACGGCAAAACACGTGAAAGCCAACCCCAGGCCCCTACGCGCGCCGTTGCGCTTCACGCAATGCGAGTTCACGAAGGATGCGACAATGATAGACGGAAGGAACCCCACCGTCTCCTTTATCCTTTTTCTTCCTCGCAACAGTCCTCTGCGCTGCACTTGCCATTTTTCTTCCTTGCCGCTATCAGATCGAGACACATAGCACGAGAAGGATGGTAGCTTTGATCCGAATCGTCCAACTTACTTTGCCTTTTTCAAATATTGCGGGATTTGGGTTGAATCACGTACGAAAAACCCAGTTGGCTCCTTTGTCCTTGGGGTTTTTTGAATTTTGAAAGGGGACTTGGATTTTCATTTTTGCCCTCGATCCATCCCTTTTCCCCCAAAAAACGAACCCTAGAAATCAAGTATATATACTTTCTTCCTCTTAGTGTTAGGGGATGATTTCTTTCTGGAGAAAAAAAAAAGGGGCGGTATATTGAGAGAGACATACATAGAGATTATAGAGAAAAATTTAGAAAAAAAAGGGGATACTTAAGAGTTAGGTTCTGAAACAGATTGAAAACTACTGATTTTTATTCACTTCTTTTACTGATTTCACTGGTGATTTGCACATCAATATCTTAGAAAGTTTTGTTTTCGTGGTGGAAGAATCATACACTTTGGCTTGTTGTCTTCGTTTGCTGCATTAAAAAAGGTAACAATCCCTCGATTCACTCATTTTTCGTAGTTCCCTAAAGTGATGTTTTTTTTCTCTCGGTGTTCCAATAGTTAGTATTGCTATCGATGGTTTTTGAGTTTGTAATATATCGATATATCTCGTCTATGATTGCATTCTGGTTGCTTGGTTGTTTGCTAAAATGAAATATCGTCTTCGGTTTCGTTTATTCACATCTAGGCTCATTGTTTAGTTGTTGGTTTTTCTTTAGAGCGGTCTGCTATCTCTTTCAATTTTATCATTTGGATATCACAAGTTTGCCCGTCTTTTGTTTTTCCCTTTTGGTTATTAAAATCAGTACATGCTCTTCTTTCTCGAGAAGAGAATTATGGAAATTAGCCAATATTAAGGTGGGATGTTGCACTAATGTTGTCGTATTTTGGTTACAATAACTAAATTGGTCTAGCTTATTCGAGCTCGTGGTTATCCTATCGCTTAGCATGTATCATTTGTATGAGGCTTATATTTTTGTATTGTGCGGATTCTAATTGGGAAATGCTTACTACATATTATCAATTTCCTAAAAGTTTAGTTTCTGAAATATTTTCCAAGTGATGTGTTTTCTCCAATCTTGCTTGCATTTACTTGTTACTTGTTGAGCATATCGATTGCTAGTTAAAATAGAAGTGATTTACTTTTATTTCGTCTAGTTCACGATGAATCTTTGGCGTAGAATGCATGTTGCTGATCCTGCCTTCCTCGCTTGTTTGATCTTTTAAGTCAATATTGGACGTTGTTTTAACCTAGCTTGTTCGAGTCTTTCTCCATTTTTTAGCTATTGTCTCTATTTTATTCTGTCTCGCTCATTGGAGGAGAGTGTGTCGACCATGGTGCCCAAAATCCCTCTCATTTGTCTAGAGAAGTTTTTTTTTCTCAAGTTCTTTTTTGCGAGCCACCATGTGTATCATTTGCTGATTTGGTCCCTATTTGATAGGTCTAGCTTCATTTATGTCGTGGAAATGTGCTGCCTTCTTTAATTTGAGAATAGCACTTTAAATGCTTTCAGTATGAGTATTTATTCATTATATATATAAAAAATTAAAAGCTTGTTTTCTTCTTGACCAGATTTTACTCATTAATAATTCTGAACTAGCTTTTGGTTTTGAAGCTTAGGTGGCATATTATTGTTTTGTTCTCAGAATGCTTTCTCTCTGTTTTGAAGTCTTAATGTATGCAATATTTTCCTAAAATCATTAAGGCCTTAACAGGAAATAGAGTCCATGAGTTGATCTTTCGAGTTCCTGAGTAGTGATAATAATAAGGATAATGATACTAAGATCGAATGCGGGAAAGGGTCTACTTATTTTTTTTGATATTTATCCTTGTTAAATGAATGAATGGTCACTCACTTTTATCTCGTTTTATGCATGTATAATCTGTCCGGGTTCACCACGAACCTACTATCTCGCATACCGAGAGGGCCATAGAGACTCCAATTTATTTCCTTCTCATCCCGAGGCAATCATCTTACCAAATCGATGAACGAATCTTGGAGTAGAAATTCGAAGAGAGTGGGGCAATTGAAGAATTTGGGCGATATGCCACTTTTTTTTTTTAGTCGTCTTTTGATATGTTTGGGGCATAATCCCTTGCCATTTTTATCGTTATTTGGTTAGACTAGGAAAGGTACAAATCAAGTGGGTAGAAAACCCCAAACAAATGGGTCCAAATACCTGTCCAGGTGAACAGATAACCCAGATTTGGACCCAACCCGACTATCTCTCTCTCTCTCCCTATGTCTCTCTCTTACTTATCTCTTATGCGCTTTGATTTGTCGCTAGTTGTAAGGTTAGAATTTGCAAATCCCCGCAAAACGCCGAAATGTTTTAACTACTTATTATTGAATCAAGTTTAAATAGTTTTAAAATAATAATTTTTTCAAGTTAGATGTTTTAGATAAAATCCAAGTATTCATTTCCAAACAACTTTAAAAATTCCTACATCAAAAATAAGTTATTTATTTCTTTAGCCAAATGAGTTAGTTATCGAATAACCGCAAGTTAGCGGACGTCTTAGGTGCTTTCAAACCTTCTTAAGACGTTAATGTGAATCCCGACCCCCTTTAAGTTTTCAATTGATTTTTCTATTAAGTCTTTTGAAAATAAAGGTTTTCTTAATTTTCTCAAAATTAAGTGGCGACTTTTTGTCTCAAAACTATGAAAGAACATTTTTCGATAGAGCAGAAATGGCGACTCCGCTGGGGATTTCAGGATTCTAACCTTTAAACGAATGAGTTTTAGCTATGTGAAGTTAATTGTTTATCTGTTTATTTATCGCCTTATTGAATTGTTGCATTCATGGCATATCATAACTCCGTCAAACGATGATTATTATTATTTACCACTTAAAGGACGATTATGCGGGTTCAGTCGTTCGTTAACCAAATATTTCTCGGGGTACCCTGACGAATGTAGTTGGCTACTTGATAGTCAACGGTCGTTAACTGTCCCAGCCTAAGTAGTCCGCTTGGGTTACCCTTTCCACTATAAATAAAACCCAATCCTAGTCAAACTAAGATAAAGCGAAACCAAATCCCAAAAAGTAGCGCACTGGCCTGAGATGACCCAACACCCAAGGAGTGTTGGGGCCATTAGAAAGACTGCCCTGAGTCAAAAGATCCCGCGGCTCTATAGGACGATCATATTTATGTGTTATATGAAGGATGTTTGTGTGTTTTACAAATTGTTGTGTCCTTGGGGGTGGAAACTAACTAGTTGTATGTTTTTGTATATGTCAAGTCAGTTCCTCAGTTTCAATATGGTCACCAAGGCAGCAGATATTCTCCGCGTGTGGTGGGACAATCTCAAAGACTGTCAAAAGAGAGAAATCTCGATTCACTTGGGCCACTTACCTTCGATAATAAATTTCAAGGTTTGGCCCATGTTTATCGAGGTTATCACTCGGTTCTTGGACGATAAGAAGATGTTTTTTTCATTTGGAGATGTCGAAATAACACCAACACTAGAAGAGATAAAGGACTGTTTGGACTCCAGCGGAACATGTGGTAAGAGGAAAAATATTCCTATCATCACATCCTTCTACCAGACAGGCCGACTAGTAAAGAATTGAAAAACATGTTATTTCTGGTGAATGCGAACTGGTTGGATGCCGAAAATATACCACTGATGAGATTTTTCGAAAGATGGGGGCACGACAGCTATTTTAAACTATTTCAAATGAATTTCATGATAACAGTACTTGGAGGCAAACTCAGGCTATCGCATTCTCCGCATGCTTTTTACGAACGATGGTGTTCCCTCGGGATGAAGGAAAGGAGATCGACACCCGGGTTGTGATGGTAGTGGACGCCATCTTCAGAGGAGTTGGAAACAAACAAGAAGAAAAGAAGCACTGCAGTTTTGCCCCGATCATTCTGGACGACATCTATCGATCGCTAAGATTGTGTATGAACGGGTTCCCATTTTTCGAAGGTTGCAACATTTTACTTCAATGGTGGCTGACTGAACATCTCTGCAAAAGGGACGGTGCCCAGCCACAAGAGTTGGCCAAGCCGAGCAAGACGAGTCCCCTTGATAATTATGAATTATATCTAAGCATCCGCAGGTTCCCAATTCATACCACCAGGGATGCGTGGGCGAGGGTATTTTATGATCTAAGGGAAAGAGACATACAGTGGATGTTGCCGAACTTCAAGTCAGAGAATATAGCAGCGTAGGGGGACAAACTTCCTTTTTTGATCCTTCCCGGCATCGGAGTATTGCGACCATACAACCCAACTAGGGTGATGCGGCAATTCAGTAGAACACAAATCACACATGTCCAAGGTGATGCTAGCTCCTTTGTAGTAGACTACAACATGTGCACTAAAATACCTTTCGCCAAGATCATCTTCCAAGAATGGGCCGGACGCGTCAATATGAAATTGGATATGGCTGAAAACTGATATGAAGCTGGGTATGTTGACAAATACAAGACATGGTTGCATAATGATTTGTGTGGTTAGTGAACCCAACACCACACGTGGGTCAAGAAAATTAAAGACGTACAAGTAAGGCTCAAGATCCACGCATATCATTTTCAGCAAGAATGGGACCAAAGGGAGCAGGAATTCCAACAAAGGGAACAAGAGTACCAGTCTAGAGAGCTAGAAAGTCAGAGGGCTTTAGCTATGATGTAAAAAGAGTTGACCGATGCAAGGACCTATTTGATGCGTCTGGATGTAACCCTAGATAAGCAGATCAACACTCTACGAGTCGCGCCGCCAGCTTCCAAATCTGTGTTCGCTGAGCCATATGTGTCAAAAAGCAAGTGCAACATCTGCGAAGAGGTAGAGAAAGCCAGAGGAGGAGCAGGACCGTTAACATTTTAATTCCCTTGCGTGGGATTGTTTTCTATTTGTATTCGCAATGTATTCCCCTTCCTTGAAAATGTACCCCAGTTTTGATTGAAATTATGTAACGAACGCTATGATTATAAGTGAAGTTTATTTTGGGGGGTGCAACAATATGTTTTAAATGACACAATACATCCTTCAGATCACTAGGCCTACCCTTGGCACAAAAGGGTCACATGCATAATTAGGACTTGATATATGTGTTGTAACTGTTTATGTGCTATGTTTCTGTGAATGAGGATATCGAAAACTTACTCCTTTCCAGAAATTCCCAAAAAAATAATATATATACAAGTCACTATTACAAAATGTCCGACCAAAATTTTCTGAGTCTTAAGTTTTGTCACTCAAAAGACACCTCTCATAAACCAATCTAAAACATTACTCTACTCTCTCAGGAAAAGCAAATCACTGCTGTGGATAAGGGTAAGAATATCCATATGGAGCTCACTGGAGAAGAGTTACAAATAAAGATCGAACAAATCACTCGAGAAATTCAAGAGGCCAAGGAGGAAGGGCTCAGGGTCGAAATGGACACAGCGATCTACAAAGCTGCAACTGCGAGGCTGGATGAGGATCTGGCATCAAAGATGAAGAGGAAGAAGGACATTGAGATAGAGACAGAGGACTTGAGTGAGAATATAGACATGGTTCGACTGAGGGTGAAAGAAATAAAAGCGAGAGAGGCGAGGATAGAGTCGGAATCCACTAGTCTGTTAGCTAGAAATGTGTCACTTGATGAGGAGCTGACAGCGGAAATGGCGGAATTCACCTCATGAGGGAAAGGATAGCCTCACTGAGGAAGAAGAACAAAGCCTTCCATAACAACATGATTGACAAACTTCAGGGAATGCGCGGAAAATACTCTATCCGAGGGCAAGAAGCTGATAGTGGTCCCGATGACGCTCACCCTGGAGCGACTTGGGAAGACATTGAAGAGGAAATTGTCTATAAGCCTCCGTTTCTGGGATGTCTGAGAGGAGGAGACAAGTGGATCACCCTCCCAGCCTACGATCCGACACATCGCATAGGAGCGAAAGTTATGTCTTGCGCCATTTTGTACGAACATCTTCGGTGGAAACCCCATGAGGGAGTGGCTTCGGTCTTTGGGAAAGAAAACTCTTCAGAAGTATGTGCCATTCATCCAAACTAGCGAGGGCATACTATAGAGGAATGTGAGCAGCTTAAAGCAAGGATCTGCTGCCAGATCGACTTCAGAAACATCTCCCACACATGGGGTAATAACACCCTTCTAACTTATGATCAGTCAGAGCCAATTGAGCGCACTCAGTTTGTTTGTCATTATTTCACACCGTTCAAAATGTCAATGCTGAAAATCTACACTGATTTGGTTCAGAATGGGGTATTAGCCTCTATCCACGATGAGGACAGTGGTCTCGACCCCGTTGGGGGAGAAATCTTCAAACCTTGTGCTTACCACGATGCTATAGATCATAGCCTCTCAAGGTGTCTCGGTTTCCATTAGGACCTCAAATCCCTCGTCAACATGAGAAAAATTAAAGTCGAGTTTGTTACCCATGGCTAATATGACGTTGGAGAAAGAATGACTGAGATGTAGTTATTATTTTATCTTTAAAGCTTTGTTGTCTTTCCATTCCCGTTGTAACCGTCCTAAATGAATGAAAATCAATATTTATTTCCTACTCGAACTACGTTGGGCCTGAATTCTCCTTGTGAGATCCGTAGGCAGCTTTTCAAGGCCCGACCCCTATCTTTAAAAAATTTCATTCATTCCCCCTAGATATTACAAGGAAATGTGAAGATCATATCAACGGACGTCAAAGAGCAGCTGCAAGAAAACCGTAGCTCAACATGATTTACCCTTTCTGAGATAGTGTCAAACTAAAAAGCAAGCAAACTCCTACTTGTTGAAAAATCTGTTTTCGTACTTACTCGTGGGTTGAAGATATCCTCAAACATAGCAACTTGTGTGTTTATCTGCTCTCTGTGTGATATTATACATTTCGTATTCTTAATCTAAACTGACAAATTTGCCTTTGAGTTGTTTTTCTTCTCAGGTACTTTGAAACTGATCTGTGTTGATTAAGCTGGGAGATCATCCCTACTTTACCAGATCCAGAGGGCCCGCAGACTCCTTTACCAGACAAGGTTCAGACAAAGGAAAAACAGTTATGGTAGATAGTAATGAAAAAGTCAGTCTCACCGACATTGTTGTGGCTCAACCCACCATAGCGGACCACAACGAACTAATTATGCAATTAATGCAACAGATCGCGGAGATGAGGGTGGAGATGCAAAGGAGGCAGGAGCTGCCTCCACCAGGATTTAATGTTAATGATGCTGATGGAAGACCTCCTATCTACTTCACTTCTTCAAACATGGATCCAACTCAGAGAGTGCCACCTGCTCAGAATCCCTCCGCAATAGACCTAACCTCTCAAAAACCCCAATACGCTTTGGCTTCCTTACCAGACTCCACCACCTCCTCAAAACAACATTCCCAAATGCCACCTCATCCTCAGAATACCCAACATCAAACTGCTCCACCACCGCAAAACCAAAGCTAAAATACAAAGAAGAACACTTTTAACCCCCAAACATCCCACCACCACTTAAATAAGAATACAAATCCTCAGACTTATCCACAGAATTACCAAACCCTCAAAATGCCCAGAGTCCTTCCATCGCTCCACCCTTACCTAAAAGAAGCACTTTCTGAGCATGACGTGCACGGTTTTGAGTTGGACCATTATGACGAACAGGAAAGATAAGGGAGAGCAAAAGAAGAGACAAAAGTGGATATAAAAGAAGCGATCAAGAAATCCATAAAAGAGCTCCAATGCGTCCTTGATGACGCCGGTCTTAATTATTAAGATTTGTGCATTCATCCAAATCTGGACCTTCCCCAAGGGTTCAAGATTCTGAAATTTGATACTTTTGGAGGAGTGGGGAACCCTATAGCTCATCTAAGATCCTACTGCGACCAACTTGTTGGAGTTGGTAGGGATAAAACTCTACTAATGCGGCTCTTCAGCTGAAGTCTATGCAGGGCGGCTCGGGAATGATTCACCTCCCACGAGACCAGGCAATGTCCTGGATGAAATGCCCTGGCCAAGGATTTTATTGATCGGTTTTCTTATAACGTGGAAGTCATTCCCGATCGATACTCCTTGGAATAGATGAAGCAGAAATCCACTGAGAGATATAGAGAGTTTGCCTATAGGGGAGAAAGGAAGCAGCAAGAGTAAGGCTGCCTATGTCTGAAAAGGAGATTGTCGAATTGTTCGTGCGGGTGCAAGATCTCGAGTATTATGACAGAATCATGTTTCTCGTCGGAGCAAAATTTGCTGAGATAGTCAAGATTGGTGAGACTATCGAAGATGGTTTGAAAACAGGAATGATAGACCGTGTAGACGCGTCGCCCGGATCTTCAGGATTGTTGAAGAAGAAGAGAGAGGATGTGGCTTCTTCTCTTATTAGGAGAGGAAAACCCCAGAAGATCATCGCCTTCCCAAGGTCATCCTCGACCTTCTCAAAACTCCTACCAAGCTTGCTACACGTAAGCTAGTCATCCAAATAACCTCCTCTAGTCTACAAAAATTATACCTCCCCTTACCAAAATGCCCCCCTCCAAATTATCAAAGTCCGTCTCCCGTATATCAAAATCCTCCCCCACTTTACCAAATTTCATCTCCCCACTACAAAAATGTTTCTCCCAGTTGTGCAAATATGTAGTCGACCTATAGGGAACCGCCTCCAGCCTATCAATTCCACGCTCCAATATACCAAAATCCCCCTCCGAATTACCAAGCTCTATCGCCAAACTACAAAACAAATCCTTATCCCATAAATCAGGCTCCCGTCCCAATAACAGAAGTTATCAACAGATGCCTCCTCCACAAGGAAGTTATGATCCTCCTTAACCCAGATTCGAGAAGAAGCCTCCGAGAAACTTTACTGCGCTCGCCGAAAGCTGAATAAGTTGTACGAGTGACTGGCTGCGACCGGATATATCCACCAAGTGAGTCCTAAATCGGTGGATACTAGTTCTAAATTCTATAGGCCTGATCAAAGATGTGATTATCATTCCAACAGTATTGGACATGATACTGAGGATTGTATAAACCTCAAGCACAAAATTCAAGACCTAATCGACCAAGAGGTGCACTCTCTTCAACCAGCCGCGCCTAATGTAAACACCAACCCTTTGCCGAATCATAGAGTTGGCAATATTAATATGATAGAGACAAATGATGATTGGTGCGTGACAAAAGTGATAACTCCAAATGTTCATGACGAGTTGGAAAGGGTTGTGGCCTCGTTGAGCATCAAAGATAAAAAAGAGTTCGTTATCCGGACACCCGCAAAGGTTGTTGCCTTGGTGCCATCAGAAACTGCTGTCAGACCAAAATTTGTGATTGAAACAGCTGCTGCTCAGGGTATGACCCAAACAGGGAGATGTTATACTCCCGAAGAGATGTCTCTTGGAGGCAAAAGAAGGATCATACTGAAAGGACAATAAGCGAAGGCGAAGCAGATGAATTTTGGAGAAAGATGCAGCCAAAGGATTATTCGATTGTTAAGCATTTGGAGAAGACTCCAGCCTAGATTTCTGTGTGGGCCCTGTTGATGATCTCTCAGTTGCACAAGCAGTCCTTGATGAAGGCTCTCGATGATACATATGTGCCCGTGGGCACGAGCAGCGATAATGTGGCCGCTATGATCCACCAGGTTATTCGAGGGCATCAAATAAGCTTTTGCGATGACAAATTGCCTTTTGAAGGGAAGTTACACAACAAGGCGTTGTACATCATTGTCGTCTGTCGTGATAAAGTCATAAATTGCGTCTTGGTGGATGATGGATCTGGTCTAAACATTTGGCCATTGTCGACATTGAGGCAGTTGCGGTTTGATTTGGGAAAGCTGGAACAAAACCAAGTCAATGTAAGAGCCTTTGACGGAGTTCAGAAAGATACATTTGGAGCGGTAAATCTGATCATCCAAATGGGTCCGGCAGAATTCAGCGCAAAGTTTCAAGTCTTGGACATCGACACCAGCTATAACATTCTTCTGGAAAGGCCTTTTATCCATATGGCTGGTGCTGTGCCTTCTACGCTGCATAAGATGATGAAACTCGTCTCGAAGGACGAAGAGTTGGTTATTCAGGGCGAAGGGAGTCACTCAGGCAGAAAGGCGCCAATTATTGATGAGGCATCGCGAGGTACAAATTTTTACACGGTGGAGATGGTAAATGCCACCATTGAGGACTTGGTGCCACAGATTCCCATGCCTGCCGTGTACAAGATAATAGCAACTATGATGATGCAGAATGGTTTTGAACCAGGTTTTGATTGGGGAGAAATTCCCAAGAAATTATTGAGCCTATTCCGGTCCCCGTCAAAGGAGCTAATATGGTTTGGGGTACATCCCCACAGATGATGATATGAAGACGAAGAAGAAGAATGATCAAGCACTGGTTAAGCCAATCCCTCATCAGTATAAATCATTACCGGTCCGGGAGTATGCCGAGCATGACGACCTTGGGGAAGGAATCTGCGGCCTTTCAAAGAGATTGATGTTGTTATTGAGGAAGAGGTCGAGCTAGCAGGATTCTGTGATGCTGAGCCTTGGGAGATGCTGCAGAATTGGACCTCTACGACGATTCTGATTCCCCGAACTCCTTGGTAGAAGGGCATCATTTATGCATATTTAAATCAGTGGCGGTCCGTAAGAGGCCTGGGACCCTTCATTTTGCATTTTCTTAATTGCGTGAATTTTAAAATTCCCCCGTGATGTTTGAAAAAGGCAACATGGACCTTTGCCATAGCCAAAGTTTGCATTATTTCCAATTTAATTCAAAGCCTCTTTTATTGAAAAATTGCTTATTCTCTTATTTGTTATATTTTTACTTGCCTAACTTTTTTTATTTATGATTTCAGTAATATAAGTTTTAAACCTGCCAATGTCATGTCATGTGATGAGCTGAATGAACAAAATGAGGCAGATGATGACGAGGCTGATGATTACGAAGAAGAAGATGATGTACCAGAATATGTGCTGATGAATTTCTGCAGTTTGAAACAACATAATCTGAATTTAGAGGAAACTGAAACTGTAAATCTGGAGGACCAAGAGTGTGTCAAAGAGGTCAAAATCAGCGTCCACTTGAGTGAAGCTCAAAGAAAAGATCTAATTCGTTTGCTTACAGAGTACATTGATGTGTTCGTCTAGGAATTCAGCGACATGCTAGGGTTGAGTACCAATGTTGTGTCTCATACATTGCCGATTAATGCAGGGTTCAGTGCGGTGAAGTAGAAGGCTCGGAAGTTCAAGATTGAATTAAGTTTAAAGATAAAAGAAGAGATCACCAAACAGATCGAGTCTCGGTTGGTGGAAGTGATGCAATACCTGACTTGGTTGGCCAATGTTGTTCCGGCCGTCAAAAAAGATGGGAAGATTAGAATTTTTGTCGACTACAAGGATATCAACAAAGCCAGCCCGAATGATAATTTTCCATTGCCAAACATCCATATTCTGATCGATAACTGTGCTAAGCATGAAATGCAGTCATTTGTGGATAGTTACGCAGGTCATCATCAGATTCTGATGGACGAGGAAGATGCAGAAAAGACAACTTTTATTACACCTTGGGGTGTATATCATTACAAGGTGATGCCATTTGGACTCAAGAATGTTGGTGCTACTTATATGAGGGCTATGATGACCTTATTTCATGATATGATTCATAAGGAGATCGAGGTGTACGTAGATGATGTCATAATCATGTCCCGCGAGAGTTCGGACCACTTGACACATCTAAGGAAGTTCTTTGATCGTCTGCGTCGTTACAACTTGAAATTGAATCCCGCTAAATGCGCTTTTGGAGTTCCAGCCGGCAATTTGTTGGGATTTATAGTCAGCAGAAGTGTTATTGAGCTTGATCCTTCCAAGATTAAAGCAATCCAAGAGTTACCTCCGCCGAAGACGAGAAAAGAGGTGATGAGTTTCTTTGGGAGGTTGAACTACATCAGTTGATGAATCGCTCAGTCAACTATGGTGTGTGAGCCTATCTTCAAGCTATTGATGAAAGATGCTTTGACAAAGTGGACCGAAGAATGTCAAACTTCTTTTGATGCTATCAAGAACTATTTGTCCAATACACCGGTGTTGGTTCCTCCACGTGAAGGAAGTCCTTTGTTATTATATCTATCTATCTCAGATAACGCCTTTGGATGCGTGCTTGATCAACACGACTAGACAGGAAAGCATGAAAGTTCTATCTATTACATAAGCAAGAAGTTTATTCATTACGAGTCTCGTTACACTATGTTGGAAAGAACGTGTCGTGCTTTGACTTGGCTTGCCCAGAAGTTGAGACATTATTTGTCTTCTTATACTACATATCTTATTTCTAGAATGGACCCGCTGAAGTACATTTTCCAGAAGACGATGCCGATCGGAAAGTTGGCAAAATGGCAAATGTTGTTGATTGAATTTGATATTGTGTATATGACTCAGAAGGCAATAAAGGAACAGGCCTTGGCTGATTATCTTGCAAAAAATCCTGTTGATGAAGAATATGAACAACTCCAGACCTATTTTCATGATGAATAAGTATCGTTTGTGGGTGAAGATATTTCTGAGGCATATCCTGGTTGAAGATTATTCTTTGATGGAGAGGCAAACAACCAAGGTAAAGGTATCAAAGCGGTTTTAGTGTCAGAATCCGGTCAACATTATCCTATGGCAGCTAAACTCCAATTTAATTGCATAAACTATATGGTCGAATACAAAGCTTGTATCCTCGGTTTTAAAATGGCCATCGATGTGGATTTCCCTGAGTTATTGGTTATCAGAGACTCGGACTTATTAATTCATCAGGTTCAAGGAGAATGGGCCGTGAAGAACCCAAAGATTATACCTTACGTGCAGTATGCACAGAGGCTGTGCAAAAGATTTCGTAAGATCAAGTTCACACATACTCTTAGAATACAGAATGAGTTGGCTGATGCTCTTGCCATCATCGCTTCTATGATTAAACATCCAGATACTGATTTATTGATTCCTTGGATATAGAACTGAAAGAACATCCAGTCCATTGTTCACATGTTGAAGCAGAACCAGACGGTTTGCCATGGTATTTTGATATAAAGAAGTATTTGGAGTCTGGGATTTATCCGGATGATGCTACATCCAACCAAAAGAAGTTGATACGCCGTATGTCTCTCAATTTCTTTTTAAGTGGAGAAACCCTTTATAGGAGGACTCCATATTTGGATCTCCTCAGATTTGTCGATGTTGTTGAAGCTGCGAAGCTTATCAAATAAATACATGCTGGAGTTTGTGGCACGCATATGAATGGACTCACTTTGGCGAGAATGATCCTTCGAGCCGGTTATTTCTGGATGACTATGGAGAATGATTATTGCAAGTTTGTGCAGAAATGTCATAAATGTCAAGTGCACGGTGATCAGATTCGAGTGCCGCCTCACGAACTCAATGCTATGAGTTCACCTTGGCCATTTGTGGCTTGGGGCATGGATGTCATCGGTCCGATAGAGCCAACTCTTCTAATGGACACAGATTCATTTTTGTTGCTATTGATTACTTCACCAAATGGGTGGAAGCAGCTTATTATAAGTCGGTAACCAAGAAAGTTATAGCTGATTTTACTCGTAACAATCTGATATGCAGGTTTGGAGTACCAGAATCCATCATTACTGATAATAGTGCAAATCTAAACAGTCACTTGATGAGAGACATATGTGAGCAATTTAGGTTTACTCATCGAAACTCAACCGCTTATCGTCCTCAAATGAATGGAGCTGTAGAGGCTGCCAACAAGAACATCAAAAAGATCCTGAGGAAAATGATTGACAATCATCGAGGTTGGCATGAAATATTGCCATATTCTTTGTTGGGCTACCGAACGATAGTCAGAACGCCGATCGGAGATACTCCATATCTATTGGTGTATGAAACATAAGTAGTCATACCTGCTGAAGTTTAAATACCGTCTTTGAGAATCATCCAAGAAGCTGAGTTGAGTAATGCTGAATGGGTCACCAAGCGGATTGATCAGTTAACCTTGATTGATGTAAAGAGAATGGTCGATGTCTGTCATGGTCAGTTGTATCGAAAAAGAATGATTCGTGCTTTTCACAAGAGAGTAAGATCTAGAATTTTAGAAATCGGTCAGTTGGTACTTAAACACATTTTTCCTCGCCAAGATGAGTACAAAGGAAAATTCGAACAAAATTGGCAAGGACTCTACATGGTTCGCAAAGTACTATCTGGAGGTGCTTTGGTCCTATCGGAGATGGACGGCACCACATGGACAAAACCGATAAACTTAGATGCTGTCAAGAGATACTACGTGTGAAGCTTCGGTTTGTATTTCTGTTATTTCCCTGTATTTGTTCGGTTTGCTTGTAACTGTTTCGTCTTAAATCTTATCCCCTCTGTAATGAACTACGTCTAACCTAATTTCTCAAAATGAGTTACGTAGGCGGCCTTGTCGGCCTCGGTCACCCCATTTATCCCCTTTAATATATCATGGTATTTGAACTACGTTCGACCTTAATTCTTAAGAATGAGATACGTAGGTGGCCAAAGTCGGCTCGGTCGATTTCTTTGTAATTTCTTATTATTGTCAACCTTGAAGGGGGAACTATGTTTGACATGATTACTGCCTCAACGGGATACGTAGGTGCCACAAGGGTTCGTTCATATCTCCTGTAAGTTTTTTATTCCTCTTTACAGTAGAAACTGGGACAGAATTTTTGAGAGGGACTCAAAATTTCTCGAGAAGAAGATTTTTCCTCAAAAAGCAAAGACTGAAGATATTTTGAAATTTGCAACCGGGACAGAATTTTTGAGAGGATCTCAAAAATTCCGTGATTGACTCACTCAACGACAGTCAAAGATAAACCGACACATGTAACTGGGACAAAATTTTTGAGAATGGCCTCAAAATTTCAACATGTTTTTTGTCGACAGTTTAGAGAAACTCTGAATACTCCCCAGCGAATAATCAGATATACCTCAAAGCATCAGACTCAAAGAAGTCCGCTAAGTCTGACATGACATAATACTTGGCAGTAACCTTTTCCAAAATACTACTTTTCTTAAATACTTTTTTTAAGTTTTCCCTTTATGTTTCATTTGTTTTGGCATAAAGTATTTTGTCTTATATATCAAGAGTCGGGAGATGAGGAAATCAATCAGAGATAGCAGGACAAGAAGCAGACAACTGAAGAAATCGACACAAATCAGTTTGTTTTAAAACTAATAATTTTTCTGTGGACGCAGGTTTATAGCTTTTCTCCGAAATCAGCAAATTCCTCCGATCGATGAATATGGACAAGTCAAGGGAGGAGAAAGCTCTCCAAAAAATTAACGGTGTTCCTATAGACGCAGAATTTAATTTATTTTGCTTTTACCCGGATCTTAGGAATACTGATGGTTTATTTCAGTCAATTTCCACTAACATGTAATCTAAAGAACGTCCTGCTAGATTCAAAGATGAATCGAGCGGAAAATGTCAAGTAAGAGGTCACGGTTTCCGTAAAGGACGTCATCTGCATCATAATATCATATAAGATATTACTACTACCCGAAGGGTCATTTATTTATATTGTCGATTGAGATGATACACTACCCGAAGGGTCATTTATTCATATTGTCGATTGAGATAATACACCACCCTGAGAGGTCATTTTATTTGTATTGTCAATTTAGATGTTACACTACCTGAAGGGTCACTTTACTATATTGTCGGTTGAGACGATATGATTATCCAGAAGGCACCCAAAAGACCACTATGCTGCTCGATTGAAACACTATCTTCATTTGGTACCAAAGATGACATTAAAAGAAAATATTCATATATCGCGGGAAGATATTCATGCCCCGCAAGATTTCACGCATCGCGAGAAGATATTCATGCCTCACAGAAAGTTATGCATCGCGGGAAGATATTCATTCCCCGCAGAAAATCATGCATTGCAGAAAGTCATGCATCACGAGTCAATATTCATGCATCGTGGAAGATCATGCATCACGAGTTAATATTCATGCATCGCGGAAGATCATGCATCGCGAATTAATATTCTCGCATCGCGTGAAGATATTCATGCCCCGCAAGAAATCACTCATCGCAGGAAGATATCCATGCCCCGCAGAAAATCATGCATCGCTAGTTAATATTCATACATCGCGAGAAGATATTCATGCCTCGCAGAAAGTCATACATGGCGGGAAGATATTCATGTCCCTGAGAAAGTCATGCATCGCGAGTTAATATTCTTGCATCGTGGAAGATCATGAATCGCGATTTAATTCATGCATCGCGAGAAGATATTCATGCATCGTGGAAGATCATGCATCGCGAGTTATTATCCATGCATGACGAGTTAATATTCACGCATTGCGGGAAGATATTCATGCCCCGCAAGAAATTACGCATCCTGGGAAGATATTTATGCCCCGCATAAATCATGCACTGCCAAAGAAGGAAATGGTTCATCTCAAGAGAAATGTTTACCCATAAACATCAACTGCATCTTTATTTGGCAAGATTAAACGCCAAAAGAATCATTATAGACGACATCAAGAGAAATATCATCACACTGCATCAACTTTCATTTATGTTGACATCAAATGAAGAGTATACAAACATAACACATAACCTTTATTTGCTTTACGTCAAACCTAACCGAGTTGGCGTCACATGTTGAAGGAGAGAAACTAAGTGTCAACACGGTAAAAGACACTACCTCTCATTTCAATTGCATTTTATGCTAATGAGGTTTATCTCAGCCTTTGTCGAGAGCATCCGAAAGGACGAATTGTCCAAAAACAAACCATAGGTGCGGACGACATCAAGAAGGATGCAGCACAATGTGAAACTTTTACTTAGCAGCGAACTGGGACATAGTCCAAAGAGGAGTGTCAAACCCTTAGGACGCAAGCTGAGGAGCGACTTACAACACAATCAAACCACACCCCTATCATAAGGCATGTGGGTTTTTCTTTGGCTTTTGTCAGTTTCAGTTTTGCATCCGGATTTTCGATATCTGTCGAAAGTAAGTTTCCAATTTGAGTGACAATACACCAAGGACTTTGGAAAATGTCCATGTAAGTTCTTAATTATGGGTGTGAAGTGCACCAGATTCATGACTAAGAGGTTGCAATCCTCCTTTTCATACTCGATTTATTTGTCACTTATCCAGAACCAAATGTTATCTAACATAATAGATTTCCTTTTCAGTCGATCGAGTGAAACTACAAACAGCCTGATTCCTAAGGTCTAAGGATATGTAGGCGGTCTCCACGTTGAAAACTCGGCTGTATTCCAACATTCGCTCTTAAATCTTATTCTCGAGCATTTCGATACTTTCACAATCTAGTATCGAGATGACTTGTGAATTCTTTCAAATTGTGCATTAAATCAAGCTTATCGAACTACAAATGGCCTGAATTCTCATATAGCCTGAGATATGTAGGAGACCCATTTCCAGGGTTCGGCCATAATTCCTAAAGTCCGTACCAAATCTCTTGTACAAGAGATGAATATGGGGTCGGTCAAAATTGGATAGGTCAATTTCATTTTCCTCGAATTTCTTGTATCAATCTAAGTAAAATGAGGGACATTTGTTGACACCCAATTTCAACCCTCCCTAATATAAATTAATTATCGAGCTTCTTCAATTTCAAACAATTCAAAGTAGTTAGGCTTTTCAAAATTAAAATATACATATGTATATATATACATATTTTTCAAGACATTTTGATTAGTTTGGTCGATTTTTATGATATCTAGATAATACATGTGCTTCGCATATAATTATAATATTTTAAATATGGAAATTGTCTCAAAAGGTATTAGTTTTTCAGTTAGTTATTTTATTTCAGTCATAATTTTGAGTTAATTAGTTTGCAACTAATTAATCATTTTATAATTAAGTTACTTATTTTATTTTGTTGAAATTAAGAAGCTTTTAATTAATTTAAATAAATTCATTTTGCAAGTCGGATATTTTGTTAATCTTTTGGTTTTAATCTTGAGTGGCTAAATTATTTAATATGTTTTGGGCCAATGTTATGCTTTTCAGCAAGACCAAATCCTTTAAATCCTCTCCCAAATTCCCAGCCCACATAAATTTCAACCCCTAGTAAATCACCCAAATCCAGTGGCCCATCGACTTCCTTGACATGACCCAGCCCATTCTTACTCCCGACTTGGTCCACTCCTACCCTCTTAAGAAATCTAGAACGTTAACTCATGTATTCATTCCAAGTAAACGACGTTCCGACGCCTACATTTCTGGAAAACAACAACTAACGGCAGCACGCGTGAAAGCCACCCCTAGGCCCCTACGTGCGCCACTGTGCTTCACGCAGTGCGAGTTCACGAAGGATGCGACAACGATAGACGGAAAGAATCCCAACGTCTCCTGTATCCTTTGTCTGCCTCGCAACAGGACTCTGTGCTGCACCTGTAATTTTTCGTCCTTGCCGCTATGAGATCGAGACACGTAGCACGAGAAGGACGGTAGCTTTGATCCGAATCGTCCAGCGTTCTTTGCCTTTTCCAGATATTGCGGATTTGGGTTGAATCTTGTACAAAAAACCGAGCTGGATCCTTCGTCCTTGGGGTTTTTCAAATTTTGAAAGGGGACATGGATTTTCATTTTTCCCCTCGATCCATCCCTTTTTCTCCCCAAAAATGAACCCTAGAAATCAAGTATATATACTCTCTTCCTCTTAGTGTTAGGGGATGATTACTTTCTCGAGAAAAAAAAAGGGGGCGGTATATTGAGAGAGACATATATAGAGATTACAGAAAAAAATTGAGAAAAAAAAAGGGATACTTAAGAGTTAGGTTATGAAACAGATTAAAAACTACGGATTTTTATTCACTTCTTTTACTGATTTCACTGCTGCTTTGCACATCAAATCTCTTAGAAAGTTTTGTTTTTGTGGTAGAAGGATCATACACTTTGGCTTGTTGTCTTCGTTCTCTGCGTTAAAAAAGGTAACAATCCCTCGTTCACTCATTTTCGTAGTTCCCTAAAGTGATGTTTTTTTTTCCTCTCGGTGTTCTAATAGTTAGTATTGCTATCGATGTTTTTTGAGTTTGTAGTATATCGATATATCTCGTCTATGATTGTATTTTGGTTGCTTTGTTCTCTTGTAAAATGAAATATCGTCTTCGGTTTCGTTGATTCACATCTAGGCTCATTGTTTAGTTGTTGGTTTTTCTTTAGAGTAGTCTTCTATCTCTTTCAAGTTTGTCTTTTGGATATCACAAGTTTGCCCGTCTTTTGTTTTTCCCTTTTGGTTATTAAAATCAGTACATGGTCTTCTTTCTTGAGAAGAGAATTATAGAAATCATCCAATATTAAGGCGGGATGTTGCACTAATGTTGTCGTATTTTTGTTATAATAACTAAACTGGTCTATCTTATTCGAGCTCGTGGTTATCCTATCTTTAGCATGTATCATTTGTATCAGGCTTATATTTTTGTATTGTGCGGATTCTAATTGGAAAATGCTTACTACATATTATAAATTTCCTAAAAGTTTAGTTTCTGAAATATTTTCCAAGTGATGTATTTTCTCCTCTCTTGCTTGCCTTTACTTGTTACCTGTTGAGCATATCGATTACTAGTTAAAATCGCAGTGATTTATTTTAATTTCGTCTAGTTCACGATGAATCTTTGGCGTAGAACGCATGTTGCTGATCCTGCCTTCCTCGCTTGTTTGATCTTTTAAGTCATTATTGGACGTTGTTTCGGCCTAGCTTGTTCGAGTCTTTCTCCATTTTAATTTATTTTCTCTATTTTATTCTGTCTCACTCATTGGAGGAGAGTATGTCGACCATGGTGCCCAAAATTCCATTCATTAGTCTACAGAACTTTTTTTTGTCAAGTTCTTTTTTGCGAGTCACCATGGGTATCATATGCTGATTTGGTCCCTATTTGATAGCTTCATTTATGTCGTGGAAATGTGCTGCCTTTTTTCATTTAAGAATACCACTTTAAATGCTTCTAGTTACTGTAGATGAGTATTTATTCATTATATACAAAAAATTAAATGCTTGTTTTCTTCTTGAACACATTTTACTCATTAATAATTCTGAACTAGCTTCTGGTTTTGAAGGTTAGGTGGCATATTATTGTTTTGTTCTTAGAATGCTTTCTCTCTGTTTTGACGTCTTAATGTATGCAATATTTTCCTAAAATCATTAAGGCCCTAACAGTAAATAGAGTCCATGAGTTGATCTTTCGAGTGCCTGAGTAGTGATAATAAAAAAGGATAATGATAATAAGATTGAATGCGGGAAGGGGTCGACTTATTTTATTTGATATTTATCCTTGTTAAATGAATGAATGGTCACTCACTTTTATCTCATTTTATGCATGTATAATTTGTCCGGGTTCACCACGAACCCACTATCTCGCATACCGAGAGGGCCATAGACACTCCAATGTATTTTGTTCTCATCCCGAGGCTATCATCTTACCAAATTGATGAACGGATCTTGGAGTAGAAATTCGAAGAGAGTGGAGCAATTGAAGAATTTGGGCGATATGCCTCTTTTGTTTTTTAGTTGTATTTTGTTATGTTTGGGGCATAAGCCCTTGTCATTTTTATCGTTATTTGGTTAGACTACGACATGTTCAAATCAAGTGGGTAGAAAACCCCAAACAAATGGGTCCAAATACCGGTCCAGGTGAACAGATAACCCGGATTTGGACCCAACCCGACTCTCTCTCTCTCTCTCTCTCTCTCTCCCTATCTCTCTCTCTTACATTATCTCTTATGCGCTTTGATTTCTCGCTAGTTGTAAGGTTAGAATTTTGAAATCCACGCGAAACGTCAAAATGTTTTCACGACTTAGTATTGAATCAAGTTTAAATAATTTTAAAATAAAAAAATTTTCAAGTTAGATGTGTTAGATAAAAGCCAAGTATTCATTTCCAAACAACTCTAAAAATTCCTACCTCAAAAATAAGTTATTTATTTCTTTAGCCAAATGAGTTAGTTGTCGGATAACCTCAAGTTAGAGGACGTCTTAGGTGCTTTCAAACCTTCGTGAGACGTTAATGTGAATCCCAATCCCCTTTAAATGTTCAATTGATTTTTCTGTTAAGTCTTTTGAAAATAAAGGTTTTCTTAATTTTCTCAAAATTAAGTGGCGACTCTAAAAAAGTCTCAAAACTATGAAAGAATATTTTTTGATAGAACAATGGGTTACTTGATATTGGTCTAATGTTTATGAATTAATGTGTAATTTCTGATGGGCTTTCTAATAATGTAAGAATTGTATTCAATTGATGTCTAATTGGTATTAGATTGTTAAATATATATTGAATTGACCTAGTTTAATCTAGTATTATGATTTATACTTTGAATTGATGTTCATGGACATGGGTAAGGGCCTTATGGTATTGAATTGGATGATTTAGACATGCGTTGAATTGGTGAGAATGGATTGGTGGTACGCTGCCCTAATTCTCTTTATTTTATGTTAATTAGACTTCAATTATGTTGTGATTGGTATGGTCCACTTATGATGGCGGTGTTATGTGATTGATGTGGCCTTGTTGGCGTTATTTTATGTATATTTATTATGATGGGCTTGTCGGCACTACTTGAAGTATTATGATGATTTGTGTAATTGATTATGCGAAGTATGATTATATCTATCTACATGCTAGTAATGTGAAAGTTTGTGTTCTTCTATGGATATGAGGTGATCATGTTGGATTATGACTATGCGTTTATGTGTGTAGTCTTAAAGTTGATACATGATTATTCCTACTTGACTATATGAGTATATGATGGTTATATAGATGATGTTATAGTAACGTATAGGATGACATAAGCATAAAAAGGGTCATTCCTTAGTCCTTCAAAGAATGATATGTTATATGTGCTAATGTGAATTAATGATGTTTCTTGTTTTGGTAGATTATGTCCCTTAATTGATACATGTATATGATGAATATGAACATCTTGACTTAGTAGGCTTAGGCACCTTTGTCTTGTATGTGGATGGATGAATGTTTAATGAAAGTCTAGGATCGGTAGACCTAAGATGGTGCCCTTCTAAGCATGACTAATATGTGGAATCTTCTATATAGAAAGAAGGTTAAGAATGAGCTATCCTTATAGACCATTGAATGGCAGCCCTAGTGGACCCATCTTTGGTAGGTGCATTATGACTAGGTAATGACTAAGAGATGGTACATTTTCATATGTCCCTTATATTGTACTTACTCTATGAGAACAAAGACTAGCACCGAGTGAATATGTTATGGTTTGTAGCTCTACTTAAGAAGGAGACTAGAGTACAATGTACCTCTACTTGAGAATGAGACTAGAGTATATAAAAGAAATTGATATTCCTTAAACATGTGCCTACATGGGATGTGTCTTAGTTCTACCCTTGGCAAGTAGAACACCCTCCATCGGAGTAGGTTTATGACTCCGGATTTAATGCCTAGCTAGTATGGTCTATGTCGATTATTGCCTATTCTCATCATGTTGGATACATGCTAGTGTTGGATAAGTTCTAGGAAGTATAGGTAGTGGAATGGGACGCTATCTAGACATTGCACGACTAGACTTTGAAGATGATAGTATGTGAGTCCCTAGGTCTTTCCAAGACCATTATGTGAAGTCTATAATGAATGAAATGTCTTTTAATTGACTTAATGAACGATCACGACTTTAGCTAAGGTATGATGAATAGAATGTGCTCTATCTAGGGTAGCTTTGAGGTTAGATAAGCTTGAAGAGGGTGTATGGGCGGTCTCTTCTTGTCCTACTTATGTGAATATTAGAGTAACCTTATGTGGGGGGTTAATGAAAGGAAAAGGGAACAATCTTATCTTAGGTAGTCTTAAGGATCATTCATGTGTGCTTAGAAAGGGTATGGGCGGTCTCTCTTAGTCTCACTTAAGTAAGTCTTAGGATAACTTTTGGTGAGAAGGGTGTAAGCTAAAAGGGGTTATTGTGAAGTGGAACTTAGTTCACTGTAATGTTCTTCAATATTTGATTTAATGCGTATGTGATATCTTATATGATTCTAAGGTGTTAAATGTTGTTTTTATGCTTATGCTATGATATTTCAATCAAAAGAGCATGTTTTATATAAATGTCCGTTTATCATGATTTTATGCATTACGCCATACTTAGTACAAGTGTTTGTACTAATTCCATACATTTTGTCTATGTCAAAAGGTGTAGGTGGAGTTTGAGAGGAGTCTCGAAGTTGAAGCTTGGACTAGTGTTCATTTAAGTAGAGACTTTGTATGTCCTCACTAGTTTTGAGGACATCTTGATGTTTAGTTTTCCTTATTGAAACGTATTGTAATAGACTTAGCTATTTTCTATATGTTGAAGTATGGGACGTGTCCCAATATATTCCTATGTTTAAGATGGCGACTTTGAGACTTAGCCTTTTATTATGTTTTTCTATAAAAGAGATATTTTGAAGTATTTTTATTTCGTGTTAAATTTTTTAATTCCGCACTACTTTTCATACATGTATGCAATGAATGGTATGAAAGGTCTTATCTTAGACCTCCGAGAGGTCGACGACGCCGTTCGCAATCCATGATTCCACCCTAACTTCTAGGGTGTGGTTTCGGGATGTGACAACGTTTCACTTCCAAACTCTTCCAAACTCCTCAAACTGACTTCTAAAACTTAAATTAATCATTTTAAGACCTCATTTAATCATAACACACATTTTAGTCTCTAGTTTAACCTAGCTCGTTTTTAGGGTGTTAAAGCGGTGACACTCTTCCCTTAATTTTTAGGGAGCGCAATAGCTTCCACCCATTTCGGCACATAGTCAACCGCCACAGGAATATACTTCATCCCATGAGAACTCATAAACGGGCCCATTAATTCAATGCCCCCCACATTAAATAGCTCAATCACCACAATGGCGTTCAAGGGAAGCTCTTGCCTCTTTGAAATTCCTCCATCTCGGTGGAACAGATCACATGATTTGGCAAAATCATGAGCATCCTGGTGGATGGTGGTCCAATATTACCCACACTGCAAGATCTTATGCACAGTTCGGATAGCACTATGGTAAACACCCACAAGCGAGGAATTGCACGCCTCCAGAACACTCAAAATCTCAACCTCAGGTACAGAATGACGTATAATCCCATTGGCACAAATCCGATATAAGTAGGTTCATCCCAAAATAATTTTTTCACATTATGCATGAACTTATTCCTTTGGTGGAAGGTCAAATCTGACGTGACCAAATAACTTGCTGGATAGTTCGCAAAGTCTGCGAACCATGGGATCCGATCCTGACAAGCAACCAATAAATATTCATCTTGGAACGCATCATCATTTACAGCCTTTTCTTCCAATTCACGCATAACTTCATCCGCAAATCTAGACAAGTGGTCGGCCACTTGGTTTTCACTCCCCTTTCTATCTTTTACCTCAAAATCAAACTTCTGCATTAACAATAATCATATGATCAACCTTGGCTTCACATCCTTTTTCTCCATCAGTTACCTCAAAGCAGAATGGTCGGTGTGCACTATGACCCTTGTGCCAAGCAAATAGGAGAAAAATTTCTCGAATGCAAACACACCACAAGAAGTTCCTATTCAGTTACAATGTAGTTCTTTTGGGCTTTACTCGCATAATAGATGGAGTGAAGGATTTTATCCCTTCATTGTCCCAATACCACACCACGTGCAACCCCACCCGCATCACACATCACCTCAAATGTCTCACTCCAATCTGGTGAAATAATAATCGGCGTGGAACACCAACTTCTCTTTTAAATCTCCAAATGCTTTCAGATATGATTCATCGAAATAGAACTTATATCCTTTTTCGAGAAGTTTGCACAAAGTGTGTGCAATTTTTGAAAAATCCTTAATAAATCTCCGATAAAAGCCTGCATCCCAAAAAAAACTTCACACACCATTGACAAAGATGGGTGGAGGAAGCTTCTCTATCACCTCAATTTTGGCCCGGTCAACCTCTATTCCCTTATCCGAGATTTCTCCCAATTGAGCACCAAATTGCAATCTTCACATCTCTTGAGTACCTCAGCCAAATAATTCAAGCACCAATAAAAGGAGTCGCCAACCACAAAAAATCATACATGAACAGCTCTATAGTGTCCTCAACCATATCAAAAAATATCGACATCATACAACGCTGGAAGATAGCCAGTGCATTACACAATTCAAACGACATCCTTTTGAATGCAAAAGTCCCATAAGGACAAGTGAAGGTGGTATTTTCTTGATCTTCTGGGGCGATACAGATCTGGTCGTAGCCCGCATAGACATAAAGAAAGAAATACCAATCCTTGCCTATAAGTCTGTCTAACATCTGGCCGCATCGGAAAAAGCTTGTTCGTTTCATCAGGTACCACAATCATCCCACCCTTTTTAGGCACAAACTGAACACACAACACTGGACTCCCATCTGCAATAGGATAAATCAACCCAACATCCAACCACATAATGATGTCCTTTTTCACTACTTCTTGCTTTGGTGGATCAAACCTTCTTTGGTTCTCCATACTCGGTTTGTGATCTGGCATGAGTTGGATTTTTTTGGAAAAAATACCAGGAGGGATGCGAATAATATTAACAATAGTCCATCCAATGGCTCGCTTGAACCTCTTCAACACCGCCACTAAGCACTCTACTTCTTGACCATTAAAATCTTCTGAAATAATCACCGGCAAAGTGACATCTCCACCCAAAGACACATACTTCAAATGGGGTGGTAGAGCCTTAAGCTTTATTTCGGTGCTTCAACAATAGATGATCTGGCAGGTGGATACTCTGGATGCTTCATATCCAACTCCAACTTCTTCGGCTTTGATCGATATTCATTTCGGTCAAGTGCGGTCACCAAAGCATCATACTCTTCAATACCATAACTATCAAATTTCTTGATGACCTTTGGTAGTGCCTCAACACCTAGTCCATCTTCAATTTGCACTTCGGATACACTGTCATCGTTGTAGGATATAACAGATACTGTTTGTAGCTCACCACTTTGCTTCATGGACCTACAAATATTGAAAGTTTCTTCTTCGTTGTTCAACTTAAACTTCATCTTCCCTTTTTCGATATCGACTAGT
Source organism: Solanum lycopersicoides (assembly GCA_022817965.1). NCBI lineage: Eukaryota > Viridiplantae > Streptophyta > Magnoliopsida > Solanales > Solanaceae > Solanum > Solanum lycopersicoides. The sequence continues at coordinate 56,712,710 of CM040621.1, read as the reverse complement.
GCACGCCCCGTGTCAAGGAATTGTCTCCCTAGAACAATGGGGACCTCAAAATCAACCTCACAGTCAAGAATAAAAAAATTGGCAGAAATGATGAACGAATATACTTTCACAAGCACATCATGAAGTACACCTATGGGTCTATTTACAGTTTGATTAGCCATCAATAACCGCATCGTAGTAGGCTTTGGTTCCCCTAAGCCTAACTTACTATAAATGGATAGAGGGATGAGATTTATGATCGCATCAAGATAACACAGCGCCTTAGCAAAGTGTAGAAACCCTATCGTACATGGAATAGTGAAGGCACCCAGATCCTCCTTCTTCTGCACAAGAGACCTTGTAGCAATATCATTATAATTCTGCATTCTATCATCGTCTTCAAAACTCAACGACCTCTTTTTTGTCACCATATCCTGCATAAACTTAGCATAACCGGGCATTTTCTCCAAAGCTTCTATCAACCGAATATTGATGGAATGTTGTTTCAACAAAGTAATAAATCGGCGATATTTTCCCTCTTATATTTTCTTCACTAATCTCTGTGGAAATGGTGGTGGAGTTCTAGGGAAGGGGACTACTTTCTAAGATAACTCTGCTCCTTTCGTTGTTGCATCACCAAACTCTCCACTAGCTTCTGCTACATCATCTTCCTTTCTCATATCAGCTTCTACTATAGACGACATAGGTGGCTCAGTGGTCTGCTTACCTCATCGAGTTGTGACTACCATACATGCCCATCATTCTACGGGATCTAGATAGTGTTTGTTCGGAGAGTGACACGTTGGAGTGGGTTAACTGTAGTAGACAACTGAGTCATCTCTATCTCAAAGTGTTTTATCGAGACCGCATGTGTATCCACCTTTTGTCCAATGTCATATAGGTCTTTTCTCATCAGCTGTGTCAAACATCCTCAACATCTTCTGCATCAAATCCTCAATCCACGCCATACTACCTCAACCTTTCCTAGGGGAAACTTCACAACTTTGAGAGGGAACATATGGTACGACCCGATTGTTCCTGTGGCCATGGTTGTTTTGGTTGAAGTTGTTGTCAAGATTGTAGTTCCCATATCGGACATATTGACCCTCTCGTTGTAGTTTCAATAGTTCTGACCTTGATTTCCTTGACGTTGGCGCCAATTAGCTTGATTGGAACCTTGTGCAATTGGTCGAAAACTCCCCATTTGATCATTCACTACATATGCATCCTCTTCATAGTAATACTCTTCATCCGGGTGTGGTGTTCTAGTAAAATAATTCAGTACATTAACCTTTTATAAGCCTCCACTCACATGTTTAAAGACAACCCAACTCAGTTCTCATCTATGCCATCTCTTTATAATCTCATTTGCGGCAAGATTGTTTGTAGCCTGAACAGCGAACGTGTTTCACCCAGTGTAAAAAGTATTAATTACGCACTATGTTTCATAAATGTATGCAATTAATGATGTCAAAGGCTTGTATAAGACCTCAGAGAGGTCTTGTACGCCATGTTGCGATCCAAGAATAGCATATCTTCTAGGTATAACCTCGGGTTGTGACGAAGTTTGTATCAGAGTATAGGTTATGAAGTAGTCTTAGGAACCCGAAGTCGCATTAAAGCCACGTCTAGTAGATTCTTATTCATCCGTGTGAGTCGCAACACATCTATGAGCGAGAGGCTATAGGACGATAGAGTTTCAATTTCTTCATCAATCTTGTGTCGTGCCAATATAGTTGAGGTTATAAGTGTCTATTCCTAATCTCTTATCTTGTGTTTATAGGAGATGACTACTATAAGAATGGCCGCAATAAGGTTGCAAGAAGAGAGAGTGCACAAGGAATCTCCCCGGGGTGGACTAGCTCCACAAGGAGTTCAAGTTCCTCCACAAGGTGATCAAGTCCCTATTGGAGGTGAAGGTAATGAGTTTATGGTGGTTCCCCCAGACATAAATAATGAGGAGATTAGAGAGGCTCTAATTACTTTATCCAAGCCTTGACAACTCATGTGACTAGGGGTATTGAACCTAGAGTGATTGCTATGGAGATTACTATGACCTAAAGGTTGAGGGATTTTTGAGAATGAAACTCCTATAATTCTTGGCTCTAAGGCGGGAGAGGATCCCCAAGAGTTTCTTGATGGAGTGTATAAGGTTTTGAGTGCTATGAGAGTGACTTCTAGGGAGAAGGAAAAGGTATCTTCGTACCAATTGAGGGAGGTTTCTAAAGTGTGGTACACTCAATGGAAAGATAATAGGCCGATTGAGTAGGGTCCTATATATTTGGAAGAGTTTAAGGAGGCTTTCTTAGGAAAGTACTTTTCCCGTGAGAAGAGGGATCTTAAGGTTGAGGAGTTCATTAACCTTAGACAAGGGAAAATTAATGTGGTAGAGTATTCTTTGAAGTTCACCATGTTTTCTAGGTATGCTCCATTCTTGGTGTCTAACCCTAGGGATGAGATGAGTAGGTTTGTGACCGGTGTTGCCGACCTTGTGAGAGAAGAGTGTCGTTCGACCATATTCCATAATTATATGAACTTGTCTAGGCTTATGGTGTATGCTCAATCCATTGAGGAGCCCAAGCATAGTAGGATTTCTAGAAACATGAAGTGGGTGGATCTAATGAGGAAACCCAACCTAGGTTTAAGAAGAGGGTTCCAAACCGTGATGGACCTAGTGCTCCTAAGGTCAAGGTAAATGTGGTAGTAGTTCTCAAGGTGTTAAGCCTACTTTCTCTATTTGTGGGAAGAAGCACTTTGGGAATTGTCTAGTTGGTACCGAAAATCTCTTCGGTTGTGGTAAGGTTGGTCATATGGTGAGGGAGTGTCCTAATATTGCATCTAGAGGATGAGAGACAAAGGAATATACTCCAAGTGTTCCGGAAGGTTGTGTTCCAAAGAGGAATCACTTTTATGTTCTTCATGCTAAGAAAGCAACTTCGGGTGATGATGCCGGTAAGTAATAATTCTCTCTCTTGTGTAGTAATGAGTTCCTTCTTAGTGGGGAAGTATGGTGAGTAGTGCATTTGTGATTTGTTGTCTCTTCTCTTCTATTCAATTCAAGCTTGAGAGACAGAAAGTCATAGAAGCATGTTGCATTTTATATTGTGTTTAGGAGTCTTACAGAAAATGAATTTTATTGATTCATTGCACTATACATTTCATGAAGTTATGTTTATGTTGTAAAATAAGTTTATATAGTTGTCTCTCATATTTTCATGTTACCATCATAAATTGCTTAAGAGTTGCATTTTGAGTGTTTGAGCATACTTCATTGTAAGAAATTAGTACTTCGCTGTAGAGGATTTGAAATTTTGAGTAAATTATTCCTTCAAAAAAATTGGTTATAATTTGTTTAGAATTTATGTATATGGTCATGATAATGTGTGGAGAAGGAGTTCCTCCTATACATAATGAAGTATGTCAGTCTTATGGCATGATGAGTTGTAGATTACTTTCTATCTTCTTGTTGTGTTTTGAGTCTCTTGTTTATGTGGAAATTGATGTTCCTCCAAATTGTGTATTGTGTATTGTGTGGTATGGTTATGTGCTGCTATTATTGATTTTTTTATCTCTTGAAAGTGCCTAAAATGAAGCAAGTGTCATTAATGGAAGAATATTGTCAAAGTGGGGGAGAATGTAACACCTCTAAAATGAGTTAGGTGAAACTAGAGCCTAACACGTGTGTCATGAAGTTGTAAAGTCCTAAGGAGTTTAGTATTTATACACTTCAGATTTAGTGTTAGTGGATCCATTTGTCGTCTTTAGTCTTGAATTGCCGAGTGATTCGAAGACTTGCACTTTCTCTGGTTCATTGTCGTTGGTGCCTTTCCTTTATATCCATGCATGATGTGACATAAGGAAGAATAACTTTGCTTCAAAGAACTATTCGTCGAAACGCCTACAACATCTTTTCATCGCCATTTGATCCATTTCTGCTACGACCCAAAGTACCCTCTAGGCGTAATCAGTGTCGTTGTCCACTACGAGGACTAAGACAAGCCCTTAGCGCTCGTCATAGCACATCATAAATAAAGAACATACGGAAATTTTAAAACTATTCTATATAACAAAGTATAATTAGATTTCTCTTATATAGCATATGGGGTTTACATAGACCCCTCACTTATGAAGCTTACATAGGCTTCTCACTTAACATTTAACAACAACATAGTATAATAGTTCTTCTCACATTTAACCATCTAGAGAATGAATCACAATAGTTTGGGCATAGCCCTTAGTCTATTACAATATGCCCTTATAGGCTACAATGAAGTTTAAACATCAGAATGGAATAATTGTCTCAAAACATAGACAAAACTAATAAGGCTCGATGTGTGGTTCTATCCTCGGAACTCATGAGGACTCACCAGTTTACTTAGGAAAGAGCCAAGTCTTCTTCTTCAATGACCAAGAATCTCCTCAATAGCCCAAACTTAAATGTTTGGGGGAAAAAGGAATACAAAACACATGTACTAAGTATGGTTCTTATGCATAAAAATCATTAATGCATGAGAAAAGGCACAATTTAGTCAAAGCCCTGCATAATGTCTTACATTTCAATATACACATATAAGGAACCTCATAATCATATCAACATATAAGTAACTCAAGAAACACTTGTTCAATGCCAACAATAAAGCCCAATAACCCTATCCAAAGCTAAGTATCACATTAAACAACTCACTTCATACTTAAAACGTATTCTCATATACAACATGCTTTATATATCAATACTACTCATAGATTATCAACATAATCATAATCATAAAAGAATACTACTAGAACCATCCCTTAGGATCCCACATGTGCAATGAGTAAGAGAAGTACCATACCCTCCCTTACCCTATGTAGTAGGCTTTAAGACAACCCTAATAAGAGTTCACATACGTAACTTATTAATTTAATTTTACATTAGGGACAGAAGTGCAAACACCGACTTGAGACCACGTGAGATACATGGAATACGGTGTTCTACTTGTACACCAAAAGATAGGGTTAACACTTGCCTAAGGTAACTATTCGTACGTAGATATCTAGGTGGATCCACTAAGCTAGAGTCCTATGTGGGCACATAGTTAAGGGTCAAGGAGATTGTTACTAGAAACCTTGACTTACTATCATCGAGGTTTCCATCTCATGAGACAACACATAACTACGGAATCCGGACTTACTAACGTGAGGAAATCCATGTGGGAGGTCGTACTTACTAACGTGACACCTCCATCTCATTTACATGCCCTTTCGGTGCTAAGCAATTATTCTCCATAGTAATCAAATTATTACTTCATAGAAGTTAAGAATAGTCTCTTCTAGAACCCTATGTAAACATCTTATCATATCTAGCTCGTAGGTCATCACAAGTGAAAACAATCCTTTCACTTTAGACAACACTTCACAAGTGAGTACACCTTTCACTTTGCACTTTATTATAATCATGAGAAACTACTTTCAATCATATAATAATCATATCATATCATACATACATAATTGAAGTCGAATTCAATATCTTAGGTATAAGAATGAGTAACACCTAGTATCAACATCACAACCACACATTAGACATAGGGGAATTACTAACTAAGTAACTCATAATTCACAATTTAATCCAAGGAGAACCAATCAACATACCTTTTAGCCATTTCCAAGAACCTTCATACTTCCATTACCAAAAATACATAAACAATTTCATAAGAAAGGTAAATTGAAGAAGTAATTACATAATTTTTAACAATGTAGTCAATCTTCTTCTAGTTCATCATCTTCACAATTCACCCTAATAATTAATCTTTTCATGAAATTGGGAAAAAGTCATGGGTCTAGGCAAATCTCATATAAAATCATCAATTAACCATCAATGTATTCTTAAAAAACATTAATTCATAAGAATTTATCACCATTGATTCATAATTTTGTTTTTCAAAGAAGATCCATGTGTAGAAGAAAAACCAGGATTTGGGGAATTTAGAAATCTTCTTTTGGAGGGACCTCTTGGGGAAAGGAATACCAAAAGTGAAAGAAACCATACCTTAGAGATGATAAAGCCACGTAATTGGGTTGAAAACTTGAAGGATTGATCTTTTTCTTGGATCTCTAATGGTCTTCAATGGAGGTTTGGAGGAAGAAAGAATTTTAGAGAGATGAGGGTGATTTTTTATTTCAAATTTAGAGACTTGATTTGGGTGTTAAAACTGACCTAAAACTGACCCTAAAACATTATATAGCCACCAATTAAATTACTCAAAATACCCCTCACTTAAATTGTTGTTTTTGTGAAGTCAACATGTTCAAAATACAACATTTACGAATTTGGGAAGTGGCTGCGCATAGCGGGGTTAATTTCACAATTTATTTTTGAAATCCGGGTTGAGGCAGTGGAACTCGTGTAGGCCCTGCGTCGCGAGGCTAAGTTTGTATCCCTGCATTATGACTGTGTGTCGGGCAGCAGCCACTAAAATCCTGGCTACTCTCAGGCTGCTTTTGCAGCCTGCTCTCCCATGTTCGTGTCCTCCCCAAGGACCCTTACGGTGATCCTTGGGGTGTCATGACTGTATTTTTTGACCCTGTATATTACATTTTACCTATTTAAAGTCTTTTTACAAGTTTTGGACTTCATATGATCCTTCGAACCTTCACCAAACATCGGGAAGTTAACTAGTTCAATTTCGCTAGTTACCGAACGTCAAGACCTTTCTTCAATGCTATGGCCCCAATACTTCTCAAACAGGTTATTTAAACTTATTTATGTCTAAAATCATCATTACTCAACATATAAGTTTCTATATAGGTCATGTAATTTCCGGGGTTTGTCAATTTCCTTCAAGGCTTACTTTCTGTAACAGAAGGGGAAACTTCGCTGCTCGGCGGACCGCCAAGTATTCTCGGCAGTACACACCTTTGTATCTTCAACTTCTTTTTCTCCATTTTTATTCCGTTTTGCGCCTAAGTGTTCATGCTTCAACCAAATACTCAAATACCTTTAGGAGTTTTTATCATATATCGAGATAAATTAAATAATCGAGAAGACTATTTGCAATAAAATTAGGACTACATGAATCTAATTTTACTACTAATAAGAGGGTTAGAGTCGTAGATATGGCTTTCCGTACATAGGATGAAGGGTTTCAGTGTAGAACGTCATGGTGCGACTCCCCTAGGACCAACCAAGGGTCCTTCAAGAGGACCCTAGTGAACTGCCCAAGAAAGCTGCCCAAGGCAGTTTACCCACGAACGGACCCACACCCCGTGGGAGTCGACGCCTCAAGGAGGAATTCGTGGTTTAGGGCCCCAAAGAAACTACCTCATACCACCAGCCATGATTGACCAACACAGCCCTTGGGTCCACCCATAGACCATGGGCATTGTCTCATGAGTGAGACAATGAACTTGTCTTAGATAGTTAAAAGAGGGGTTAGTGGAATTTTCCAGAAGTAATTATTTGGTTAATTTGTGTCGCTTTACCTTACATTCATTGATCCTAGTTATTAGTTAATCTCAGCAAAAATAACCCAATTCCCTCCAAGAAATCCTCTCTCTAGAAATAAGAAGAAGAAGAACACAAGCAAGCTAGGTCAAGACTCCATTGTTGTAAGCTTTGTAAGGTTTTATAATCACGGTATGATAGCTTATTCATCCATTTATTCTTCCATCAACGGATCCCCATAGAATTTTTCCAATTCTAATGATGAACCCCAATTCTAGTTAAGGTTTCTTCCTATATTGTGGGTATTGTTGTATCTTCATTCAATTGAGTGGATAAGGATCAATTATGACAGAATTAAAAGTGAATCATGTTACAATGAAGAAATTACATGTTTTAGATGCCCAACCCTACTTTAATTGATGAAATTGAAGTAATGTTGGTTTATGCCTTGAAAGGTGAAATTTAGGATTTAGATATAATCATCTAAGGTTGATGGTATGTGTAGTAATTGCTTGAGATTAAAATCATGTTGACATGAATTGAATTAGTTTAAAGTATTTATGATGTATCATGATTAGGAATACTTGATATTTAGCCTTTATGATGATTATGACTAAAATTTCATAAGAATAAACATGTGTCTGGAATGTCTTGTGATCTAGGCATATGTGAGTATTGTAATAAGTAAAGCTTTGAGAGTGAAGTGTCTATGATCATGATATGTTATTCTGTTGTTGAAAGGTTGTTCTCAAACACACACCTATGTATGAATATGATATGATGTGAAAGGTTTTTCTCACATAGAATGTTTCTAGCTTGAAAGTCTTGCTCACATTAAATGAATCAAATCATTATTAATTATGTTAGCTTGAGGTTGTGTTATGAAACCCCTTCATGAATAACTTACACTAGTATCATAGAATACTTGCATGGTAGCTTCACTTGGTAAGACTAGACCATTTCATGGTAGTAAAAGTGAAATATCTCATGGTAGCCTTGGATAGAGAAACCATACTCTACTAAGGGTAGCTTACACTAGCATCATAAAATGCTTGCATGGTAGCATGACTTGGTTAGGACAAACTACTTCATTGGTAGCTAGGATGGAGTAATTGAACCCATTTTTTGTATAGCTTGCACTTGCATGCTAGTATGTTATTCCTTCGGTAGCTTGGTCAAGCCTGTTATGATGCTATTCCTTGGTAGTCTAGAAATGATAAATAGTAATTATTGATGTATGTTAGCATAAAGTAGTACTTAGAATGAATAGGATTTTGGGGTCTTATTCATGACTTGCACAGGTATAACTTGAAGCTACATATAAAGTGTGTCTCATATATGTTGTATGCTTAGCTTTGATTGAGTGATAATACTTTTCCTTGAGTAGCTTTGACTATCATAAGTAAGGTTCTTTCTGATAGGTGACGTCATCAAAGAGATAACTACCAATGCAAGTGTCGATGCTCGTAACGTAGTATAGTAACCCAACCCAATGGTTGTGGCATTTCCACATGGAGGGGTTGTGAGAATAATTAGAATAGTGAAATTACATTCTAACTAGTCTTAGCTAAAGACATTAATGAATAAACACATTTTAAATCAAAAGTGGTGATGCAAGCGTCAATTAGAGATGAGGCTTTTGTCACAAGTAGTAAAAGCAACAAAAATTTACAAGAGTATTACATCAATATGGGGGGAATTCTTTGGATGTGATCGGAATACGGAGTAAAAAGGTTATTGGGAACATGCTTTTGATAGAGAATTCGTAGAGTAATTGCAACTAGGCTAGAACATAAGAAGTATAAGCTATCTCTTGAGCAACTTACCGTGTTTCAAATGAATTCCTCTTGGATACCCACTTGCCGCATGAAGAACAACCTCCCCCTTAACCCACTCACTCTCTCGAGCTGACTATGTGTTGTGAGATTAGGGTTCACTCTCTCGAGCTCAACCTCATGTCGACTCACTCCCATCAGCCATTAATTTATTAGTCTTAGTTTCTCAACCTCTCTCTCTCTCGAAGCACATATATGAGATTATATTTGCAACTACATCCTCATTAGATTCATCCATAAGTACTAAATTAAATCACAATTAAACTATAAATAAACTATAACCAAGCAAGACCCAACAACTAATTTACACCATATTCACAAAATCACACCCCAAGAATCGGGGTTTTAGCTAGACATGAACAAGATATAGAAATTCATACCTAAAGGAGCTTGCATTGAAATGAGTATGAATACTTAAGTCATGTTAAATGCCAAGAATCAAGAATCAAAGAGACCCAAGTCCAAATCCTTGGAGATGAAACCCTATTGGTCTTCAAGTTCTTCTCCAATAACCTTCTCAAACTTAGAGATCAAAAACATGATAAAAATATCTAAAAACTTACTAAAAGTGTGATAATAATAGATACTAAGCTAAAACACTCAACAAGTGTTTATATTTTTCACAAATCTATGTTGTAGCAGATAATTCAGCCTAGTAAGTCGGATTAACCAAAAAATGTGACGATTCACCATCGGGTAACAACATTGCCCTCTTGCACTTAATCCAAGCATCTTCGTGTTTGTATCAATGTGCGAGAAGGTACTTCTTCGCGAAACTTCTCGCCAATGCTCTGCCTTCTCTTTTTCTCTGCCGATTTAATCTTTTCCTTCAGGGCTCAACACACTGGAACAAAGGACGATATTCAGATCTATCAGTCAGTTGCAAAGTTGGCTGGGTGATCCTCAGGACTTTGTTTCTTTGTTCTTTTTGTCCTTTTTGCAAAGTAGTGTCTATTCTTTGCCTCAAACTCAAAATACCTTACACTCAAGGTTATTCATCACCAATTACGACAAAACAAGCAATTAAGGACACAATTTCTATCAAAATATAGCCCCAAATTAGTCAAAGATATAGACTCATCAACACCCCCAACTTAAACTTTTGCTTCTTCTCAAGTCAAAATTAAGTTCAGCTGTTCAAAAAGGATATCTCAAAAACTGCTATGCAAGAATCAATCATGAATCTACACAACAAGACTCAATTCACTTAAACAAGAATCAATTATGTACCCAAATATTCAAGTTGTGATACACCATTAGCAAAGATTCTCGAGCTCACTATACTTGCTTCAAATAAAAGTTCAAGCTCAACAAAATCATTCAAATTCCATCACACAAATGATTATTCCATTCTCACACACATGACACATATTTATTTATGGTTCGGGAATCATATACAACGCTCACTCTCACAAAGAAGAACACAATGCATGCTTTCACCTACAGTTTGCCCTTATTTTCCTATCAACATTTGTTACAAATTTCTCAATATAAAAAAGGTATTTCTATGGCTTGAAATTGGGTTGAGTTCAAGGGTCTGGTAATTTGGCTCGGTGATGATGATCCTCATGAAATGTGGTGCTCATAATACTTCCTTTCATTTATCAAGTTAATTAGTGCTCATAAGTCATAACTTTATTCACTTTTCCATAATGTGCCGGGAACCTCCTTTTTCTTCTTGCAACTTTCAAATTTATTTCATAACTTTTACTTTTTCATCCATTTTATTTTTCTCTCAATTTTTATATATGGAGGGGCTCCATTTTTCTCAACACAATGGATAAAAGGGATCATTTTTGCACTTTCTTGACTTGCTTGTCTCTTCACCATTCCCCAACTTAGGCTTTTGGCCCAAGTTGGCTATTAATTTAAGCAAAACTCATTAGGATTATGGGTAAAGTGTAACGAGAGGTTATATTTTTTCAGGTTTCTTCCAAAAAAGGTAAGTCTCAAGGGTTGTTCAAAAGAGGGGTTCACACACTAACAAGGTAGGTCACAAAAGAGGTATATGTCAAATTGGCTCACACTCTATAAAGTTTCCTAAGATCATATCATGAGAATGCCTTATTCAAGTATACCAACTGGGTAAATTCTAGGCGTTTGTAACAACCCTAAAAATGGATATGATAAGTAATGCTAAATATGTCAAGAATGCCTATGATTAGACCAGGGTTCACACGGATTGATGCGCGTAGAACCAGACCTCAGAACCCTTGCTACATCCAAGCCAACTAACTTGGGGAGTTAGTTGAGATTGGAAAGGTTGGGTCCAACCATGTAGGGCTCTCGAATACGAAGATTTACTCGAACGAGTCTTTACCGGACATAAAAAGGGTAAATCTTAGGTTTGGAGGGTGTAGGGGTAAAATAGTCTTTTTCGTGGCCTACAGTAGTATCATAATTATCCTAAATATATAATTAATTATTTAATTAATAAGGTGGAGGGGCAATTTGGGGAGAGAGGACCGAAAATTGGCTCTTGAAGTGAAGTCTTGCTCCACCTTGGTTCGAACCTAGGTGGAAGCAATGAATTAAAGTGGTTTTTATTTAAGTTATTAAATTAATGTAATTAATTAATAATTTTTATTCATTACCTGATTTAAAATAAAATAGAAATCAGATTTTTTTTTATAATTCAACAAAACCTTATTGATTAAGTCCTAAACTAGACTCCTAAGCCTCATACAATTCCCACTCTCTCTCACGTCTATATCTCAACTCTCACGTTAAATCTCTCTTGTTTCTTTCTGCCAAAAATAACGTTTAAGAACAGAAAAATAACCAAAGTTCTTCACACTTGAAGAACTCAAACGAAATCTCCATAACTCAAATGTTAATCGCACATTAGGCTAAGGGTGTTGACATTGAGGAGGCTTAGACGTGATCTTGGGTGGAAGTTTTGGGCAAAAAGTCGAGGGTTTAACGTCAAAAAGGTATGGGTTCTCTTCTCTCTTGGTCCCTTTCCCAAGATACCCCTAAGGTTCAGATTATTCAGTCCGAAAACTAGGATTGTTCCCCGTTGCATGTCCCTGTTACTAGCTCCCAACGATTCGTAGGTTGGGTATGATTGCTGGTAGATTTAGATGTGTGTTGTGTTTTCGTGATGAATATGTTTATGTTTGTGTATTTAAAATCATATGAATGACAACCCATGTGTTCCGAAACTATGTGCATGTGTGTGCAAAAATGTGGCAGTGACTATGAGTTCTCGGCATTGAGGCTCCAAAATTGATAATGTTATGGTTCTTATTTTACGTGCATAAAACTATGTAAATCGTGATGTTTATTAAATGGAAGTGTGGCTGATTTGAGTATAAATCTTTTGGCTAAACGAATCCATGAAAATGCACCTAAAACGTTATAAATGAACTATAAAATTTCCCTAAGAACTAATGTGTAATTTGATGAAAAGGGTGCAAAACAATTGTGGAATAAATTTCAAGAACCTGGAAATAGGCTTTAGAACGAATCTGGAAATTTTGGACGCCAAAAAAGTTAAAAAAAATAAGTGAGGTCTGCAGGGATCGAACCCAGGACCTCACTAAGGCAACCTTAATTAATAAACAAAAAGGAATGTATTAGGTGGGGCTCGATCTGGGGGCTGGGGTCAGTGAAATTTGCAAGGGAAGAAAAAAAGGAATAAAATGAAATGTTGTTGTGGGGTTTGGATCCCACAACAAGGAAGACCCCTACTAATTAAAAAAAATATATGGGGTCGTGGGGAATCGATCCCACGCCCCTCAGCGAATGCAAAAATTAATAAAAAAAAAAGAGGGGTCGTGGGGAATCGATCCCACGCCCATCAACGCCTGCAGTAATTAAATTAAAAAAAAGGGGGCTTTGGGGGATCGATCCCACAACCCCTTGGTCAGTAGCAAATAAGAGCATAGGAGAAGGTTAAATAAATTCATTAAAAACTATGGGGTCGTGGGAATCAATCCCACGCCCCTCAGTAAGCTGTAGCAATTTAAAGGAGAAAGGAAAAATGAAAAGAAAAGAATTGTGAGGCGTGGGAAGTGAACCCACGACCTCCTAGGCAGATTCAAGGAGAAAATTAAAAGAAATTAACGAGGGGTTGTGGGGGTTCGAACCCACAACCCCTCTGCCAAAGGAGAGAGAGTAATAGTAATGAAAATAAAAAGTAAATGAGGTTGTGGGGGTTCGATCCCACATCCTCTTAGTTCCATTGAGCAAAAAATGAAGAGAGAACTTAAGGGGAAAATAAAATGAAGGCGTTGGGGCTCGATCTTGGGTCCCCAAGCCATATGGATCAAACCAAAATGATTAAAAAATGTAAGTGTTGTCCAAGGCTTCGAACTTGGGTTCCTTTGCCCAAATTTCGTATTGATACATAAGTCATATGTGAATTAAATGTTCAAGAATAATGCCGCCTACTTAGATCGAAATCGAGATCTTGGCAGACATACAAGATGCATAAGTCTTGTACTACATAATTTAGGAAAATATGAATCACTTAAACGAACTATGAATGAAGCCTCATGGCTTGTATGTATAGACCCATAAGTCTAGCATACGTTTAAAAATAAGTGAACCTAAGATATATGTAATGAAATGATGTAACCCTAGAAGGGTTAAGTACGAGTGTGTTATACACTAAATGGCCAAGAGCATTGGCACACGATGAAATGATTATTATGTAATAAAACGATGAAACCCTAGAAGGGTTAAGTAAGGGTGTGGAACACACAAATGGCCAAGTGCATTGGCATATGATGAAATGAACATTCACGTAAAATTGGGTGAGTAATTATGAAGGGCAAATGTGCTAATGTTAATGAATGTGGTGACAACATGATATGAGGCTAATGTAAAAGATCAGAACAATCTCAAATGAGCCTAAGTAAATGTTACCAAAACATACTCACCTATGAGAGTGTAAAGTTAATGAAGAGACCAGTCTCTATGAACACTCTAATGAAAGTATTTAGATTACACACTTAATACTAATGATGAGATGAGAAATCATATATTGAGATATGATGTCCTCATACTAGAAGCCAGCTTCCATGACGTATGAGTTGAATGTAATGGAACTTTATACTGAGCACCGATAGACTAGCTATGAGCGGTGATGCCTTCTTTCGGGAAGGGCGGAGGTTCACGTAAATCTCGTGAGATGAGACTGTCCGGTATGCCGGGTATGGGTCTCCTTATATCTCCTAGTCTTCGAACCTATACTGCCAATGTAGGGATCTGGCGGGTTAAATACCCATGTACGCTAGCATATTTTGGGTCACTTAGGCCGGTGATTCCACCTCTTTTTGGTGTGAGGGAGACATTGGATTTAATGATGCTCACATGATCTATGTCGGTTAAAGTTAAAGTTCCCAATGAATGAATGAGGCCAGCCTCAAATGATGCACATAATGAAATAAACGATATCAAAGGTGTTATGATAGGATAATCAAGAGGTGAGCTAGACTCAAGTAATGACACTAGGTTATTCTTGATCATTGCACAACAAACCCAATGAAAGTCTTAAACTACATCCTAGCTATAGCTGGTGTTCACACTAGCCTATGAACGAAATGAAATGAAGTACGTATGGATGAATGAAGCAGACTCTGTGTTTGCTAATGAAGACTCCCTAGTTCAGGTCCAATATGTTGATCCCTCATTTTGGAAAGTCTTAATGTCAAGTCCATGATTCCAAGGTCTCATGGCATATAAATGAATGTTATAAAAGATGTTATGTTCTATATGCAATATGATATGTGTTGTGTGTAAAATGTTATGTGTTGTGTGCAATATGATAAGTATGATGATGCATGTTACTCTCATGGCATGACTTTCCTAATCAAAATTTGGAAAGCTCACTGAATTTCCTAATCCAAATTTGGAAAGCTCACTGACTTTCCTAATCCAAATTTGGAAAGTTCACTAACTTTCCTAGTCCCAATTTGGCAAGTCCACTGACTTGATTTTCCATAATCATGTTGTTAGTAAAGAGCTATTCTTACTCATGAATGTCCTTGGTGTGTGCTTGCATATACCCATACTTAGTACAAGGTGTACTAATCCCATACAACTCTATATTTTTAGGTGCAAGCACAGGTGGACGCTAGAGCTTACAGGTTGACGTTGCAGCTATCCGTACATGGAGCTTTCATCCGGACTGGTAGGCCCTCATGTTTTCGAGGATGTCTACCGTTATTATTTATCTTGGATGTAGGCTTTAGCTAGTGGAACATGTTCCCCTCGTGTTTCTTTCCATCGTCATTTCAGACTTTGTATTGGTGTTGTTTTGGCAAAAATACGTTTAATGCAATTATGAACTGTTTCTTTCATTTGATTATCTCTATATTAGATGGTTGATTTGTGAACGCCTATGATGTTATGTTTAAAATGTTTAGCATGAAATAAGAAAACAAAAAGTTCAAATTTTCCGCTAAAATTAACCTAGATGAAGTAAGAATGACGTATGTAGGCTTGTCTGCGACCTCTGAGAGGTCAACAACGCCGGTCTCGTCTGGGGTCTAGATTCCGGTCGTGACAGTGTAGTAACCTATTGTTCGAGGTAAGCTTATCACATGAGGCATCAACACTAAAGTCAAAACAGACTCCACACTTTTTCTTGTGTGAAATAGTCATTACAATAGAATTTATTTGACTATTAACCAATTACAACGACATTTCAAAGATTTAACATATTGTCTATGCAACTTAATTTGGCCTCATTGTAGATGTACATTCATGTTTGTTTGATTGCGCACACTATTCAAGTCATCGATATTGAGACTTAAATTTGCATAAAAACAACTACGTTTTAAAGTTCATACAAGTGGTGGCAAATAGTAATGAAAAATTTAAATTTTTTCGGAAGGGTAAAAATCATTTTGCAATTATAACCAAAAGGAAGCCATAAGCTCAAACAGACACACACCGACTAAACACCCAGAAGATATGGCACTCTCGGAGTGCGACATAGCGCACTTAACCTCCCGGAGGTCTTGTACGATCCCTTTGACATCATTCATTGCATACATGTACGAAAATTAGTCCAGCATTAAAACTTTTCACACGAAATATCTTAAAAGATCATTCATATTAAAATCATAGGAAAATACTAAGTCTTATCATATGCCAATCTTAGTTAAGAATACTTGGGACACGGATCATACAATACGAATATACAATACTTAATCTATTAGAATAATTTGGATAAAAGAAGTCTAAATATAGTTATCCCCTCGAGTCAAGTGTGGATATCTTCAACTTGCTTGAAAGAATCTAGTCTCCAAGATTTTCTTCAAGAAGCTTCTCACCTTCAACCTATACCTTTGGATATAACAAAATGTATGGAATTATTACAATGAATGTACTAAGTATGACATAATGCATAAAATGATGAAAATTGACATTTATGAGAAATATGCTTTTTTTATTAAAACTTCATATTATAAGCATAAGAATCATATTCAAGCACCAAATAACACATTTAGAACACTCGACATGTCATAAGCAATTTATATCAATTTATGACATCTTACAGTAATATTTTTGACCTCACTGTAAGTTCAATTAACACTCCCACCTTGCAATATGGCATCAACAACACCTATAAAACAAATAAACATGAGATGCTCCTAACAAAGGTGTTTCTAAGGCTCACTTGAGTGAGTTATGAAGAGACCGCCCATACAATACCTTCACACACACCTAAGAGATCCTTTACACTACCTAAGATAAGATCATTCTCACTTACCTTCATAGTATACATATAATATGACATTCTCCTCACAAAGGTTATCAAAAGACTTAGTTAAGTAATTCAAGAAGAAAACGCCCATACCCCCCTCTCAAGGATTACCTAAATAATCCTTAATACTACCTAAGTTTAGATCATCACTACTTTATCAATTTACTTTCCCTATGTAGAGTTATTCTTAAGACTTCCCTAGGTAAGACATGAAGTGACTATTCATATCCCCCCTTCATACCTTAACTAAGCAACCCTTAAATTACTCTATGTAAGTACGTAGTCATTCACATACTTTCCAACTTAAGTCATTATATTTATTAGTTCATTAACAGACATTCAACACATAAGGACATTCAAGTAATGGTCTTGTAGAAGATCTAGGGACTCACTCACTAACATCTTTAAAGCCTAATCGTGCAATGTCTAGATAGCGTCCCATACCACCACCTAAACTTCATAGAACTTCTCCAACACTAGTAGGCATCCCATATAATAAGAATAGGCAATAACCGACATAGACAATATTAGCTATGCATGGAATCCAGAATCATGAACCTACTTCGATGTGTGATTGTTCTACTTGCCAATAGTAGAACTAGGACACATCTCATGTAGGCACATGGTTAAGGAATATGAAGGGTTTCTTTATACTCTAGTCTCATCCTTAACTAGAGTTACTTCCCAAACCATACTCACT
The DNA here is from genome assembly GCA_022817965.1 of Solanum lycopersicoides. Taxonomy (NCBI): domain Eukaryota; kingdom Viridiplantae; phylum Streptophyta; class Magnoliopsida; order Solanales; family Solanaceae; genus Solanum; species Solanum lycopersicoides. The sequence goes on along the minus strand of CM040621.1, from coordinate 56,695,056 downwards.
CTGTGCTAGCCTTTGTTCTCATAGAGTATTTCAATTCAAAGTACATGAAGAGGTTCCATATCTAGTTCACAACCAAATCACATGAGACCATACGAAAGAGCGTCCACAAGGACTACCTACAATGGCTAAGAGGATAGCTCAATGACTTTCCTAAGAATGATTTTATCTTATTCCAGCCAATCAACGCTAAGTCCACAGTTCACACAAGAAGGATACCATTACGGTTTTCAACTTCAAGGATATCATAAACTTACCACTAGATTGAAGGTTCCACATAAAGGACATTCTTAACAATGTTAAATGTCACATATCAATCACACATACATGACTAAGAATCTTTAGCTTACTAAGTCAAGAACTCATATTCTCATTCTACATGTATCAAGTAAGAGACACAAGTTAACCAAAACAATACACACTTATACTTCACCATATCACATATAGCATATCATTCAACAAGCACATAGTTATAACCAATATCATCTATAGGTCATCCTTCTCACTACTATAGTATCATCAATCTGTCTATCACAAGTATCATATAATCTATCAAGTACATCATACTTCAATATCAAGTAATGCACCTAATGACTACACCATAGTCTACTAGACACACACATCATCAACTATAAGGACTCATGCTTTGACTCCACATAAGCACATAAGTCATCTAGACATTCATAATATAAGGCCCCTAAAATGAGTTAGGGTGTCTAGAGCCTAACATTTTTGTCATAAGGGTCTAAGATCTTAAAATGATTTATAATATGGTATTGAGGCAGTGTATAAAGTTTGAGGTATATTGGAAGTCAAACATCAAGGGACGATCAAGACTTTCGACGACTAGTCACAAAAGGGGCCTTAGATGCTTTTATGTGATTATGTGTGTGTCATGGGATTATGAAGTCTTAAAATTAGTAATAAATATGTTTAATCGCAGTGTATGGAATTTCATGAAGTTTGGAGGTCAAACGTCCAAGAACGTCTAAGACGTTTGAATGTTAGCCCTTGAGACATTCATGTCTGTCTTGAGTGTGCCTTGCATGTTTGGATGTGTTTTACGTGTTCTTTTTTGGTGAAATTTGAATGGAACGTCTCTAACAAGTAACGGTGTATATTTACATTGAAAACATCCGGGTACGACTTCTCAAGGCCCCTGCAAAAGGGCCTAAAAGAAGGACCCAAAGGCTGTTGAGACACTGCCTTGGCAATGTCAATCAACTAAACCAAATGATGCCCCGTTGGTGGACTGACGTCCCGTCAATGGTGGTTTTGTCTATGGAAATTTATCCTGTATTAGTTTCAGCCAAAAGACATCCCCAGACCCAATCGACGGAAGCCACAGACGGTCCATCGATGGACATAATGGGCATTGATTGTGGCCGTTGGTGCAGGCTGTGTCAAGCTGTCTGCGCACTGTTTCATTAAAGGGGTGAATGGAAATTTACCCCACGTGCTAACCTAACCCTACATGGTTTATTTGGTGATTTTTGGGTGTAATTGATCAAAAATATGATCAAACCATTCCCAATCAAATTCACACAAATTAGACTTTGCCTCAAAAATATTCTCTCTATAACCTCCATTGAAGGTGAGGCTCAAGATCATCTTGGAGATTGGATTTCCATGGATTCTTCATCAAGTTTTAGAGTTTTTCTTCTATATTAAGGTATGGTGATCCTTCATCTCTATTTATTCTTCCATCTAGAGAGTTAATCTCAATGTTTTCAAAGAGATTACATGTTAAAACTTCTTCTTCTTCAATCTAGCCAAGGGTTCTTTCTCAAAAAGTTTTCAAAGGCTTAATCATGATGAATTGATGATAATGTATTGGTTTTAACATGAATTTCAATCCAATTTCATTGTGAACCCATGTCCCTTCCCAAACTCGATTTAGCCTATGCATGGGCATTGTTATCGTGGCTTGTTATTGGTTGAATTGTGATTCTATTAAGTTGAATTGCTCATTTCTATTTTTATTTAAGTATATTGATGATTATTTTTTGATGAATGATCCATGTGGATCAATGTATGAACATTTGAATAAAGCTAACTTAGATCTCTATGTGTTCACTATAACATTGCCTTTATAATGTATGAATGTGGAATTTGATTATGTTATGATGATTGTATATACTTCCTTAGGTTAATATCATGGTTGAATTATGATTATAAATCTTGTATGATCAAAGTAAAGAAGGATTGGCATGAATTGATCTAGGTTCTTCTAATCTATGGATTGATAATGTTATGTACGTGATGTGATCTAAGTTCAAGGTTAGACGAAGCATGATTTAGTCTTGCTTTCTATATCTTTATATACTCCCTAACATGTACTTTATTGATAAAATATGATTGATGATCAAGGTTTTAGGGAATTAGTAGGAATTCCTATTTCCTCTACTCTCTATTGAATTGATAGTTTAGTGCCTATGTTGGTATCTGGATCTTGTAGGGATTTAAGTATGATTTCGTTATGTTAAGTATATATTTAACTACTTTCCTAGATTTATACTGCTAATGAAATATGATTTATGATCCATGAAAGTGAAATTGGTTAATGGTCTATGTCCTTCTACCTTCTAGTATGTTGGTGATGTATTGTACTAGTTTTTAGTATAGTCTTATAGTAGCTTATGCATTACTGATTTATATGATTATTGTACTTTAGCTACTGCCTTATACTTGAATTTTTTATGAAATAATATTAATGGTCAATGATGACCAAAGGCTAAAGGATTGGTAAGATTTTCTCTACTTCTCTACTTCTCCACTTCTCTATAGTAGTGTTCTTGAAGCCTTGTATGGCATTGTGTGGTATGGTCCACTTATGGTGGCGGTGTTTACTTTATTATCAATATATATGTTATATGATCATCGCCTTCAAGGAAAGTTATATTATGAATGTGTGTTTGTGATAATCACCCAATGTGAAGCCTCATGCCGAGTTTCTTATTCTAGTTGTGATCTAGGTTGTATGGCTATCGCGTATGCATATATATGACTATATTGGGGTTTGATTAGGTTCTGCCTTAGATGACTATAAATGGTTAATGCTCCATTACCCATGTAAACCTATGTGAGTGTGTGAATAGGTAAGGTTAGGAGTCTTGAATGTAATGTGAAGCCTGTCATGTCTCCTATGCTATTGTGTGTTGTGTGGTCTAGGCTTGGTTGTAAAAGCAGCCTCCGCGTAGCCAGGAAATGACGGTTGCTGCACGACTCGCAGACAACACATGGAGGCCCAAAAGTTTCCTCATGACGCGGAGCCTCCACGAGGCTCTCTGTTTCAACTCGGATTTTCAAAAATAAATATGAAATTTACCCCGCGATGTGCATCAACTTCTCAGATTCGTCCGCGTCATTTTTAAGTCAAATTAACTTCACAAAAAGACCCATTTAAGGGAGGGTCTTTTGGGTATTTTAGGGTACTAGTTTATATTGGCTTAAGGTCAGTTTTAGACAACTTTTACGAACTTCAAATCAGAATTAACAAAACCCTCTCATCTCTCTCAAAAACTCTCTCTATTGAAACTCCATTGAAGAACTAGAAAAGCTTAGGGAAGAAGACGAAGAGTCCAAGATATTTATTCAAAATTCATGGAATAATCGTCAATAAGGTATGGGTTATTCACTCTTGAGATTCCTTTCCCAAGAGGTCCTTTCAAAGATGATTTTCTAGAATTCAACTTCTAGGGTTTTTACTCTACAAAACGGTTTTTTTTCCTAACTCAAGATTTATGACTATTGTAATAAAAAACTATGATTTTCTATGGCTAATTAAGTATTTATCGTTGGGTAACTGATATGTAATGTTTGATTTTTTGTGAAGCATGTTCCCTCCCTAAATAATGAATTTGATTATGTATATCTATTACTTAATGTCATTAAAACGTAGGGATTGGGACTATAGTTGAATGAACTCATAAATAAACACTTTTCCATCACCATAACTATGGATTGGTCTTGTCCATGACTAGAGTGGTTGGGATTGGTTATGTTATTGAGTATTTCACAGTATTATTTGATGATTACTATGAATTGAGTGTAAGTTCTTGATGAAGATTCTTGGAAGAAATAGGTAAGTCTTCTAAAGTCATGATTTCTCTATTATGTTGATGTTGTCCTATAAATTGGTGTAGGTATGAAATTGAAGTATATATGATGTTGCGATGCAGATATGTTTGCCTATGAATATGTTAAATGTGGAATCGTGGTAAGGATATCATAATGTAAGTTGATGATGTTTATCTTGTATTCCTTACACACTATGATTATGCTATGTTAATCTCATAAATGAAGTTTGTGATGAAAGGAAATTCTCATCTAATCCTAAAGCGCTTATGATTATGTTTATACAAGGAGTTAATCTCCTATGGCCTAAGAAAAGTTTTATGATAAATGATTACTTAAAGATTATTCAAAAAGGGACATTAGCTTAGAACCGATGAACTGGATATGATAGGTGTCCCTTTCCGAGTTGGAAGGTAGATTCAAATGACTATGATGATATAGAGGTTGACATGTAATGTGGAACTATGAGTCTCTAATAATCTCCTAGTTCTTGAACTATGTTGCCTCAATAAGAATACTGGCTAGTGGATCCACCTACAATGCTATGTTTATGTTTTTTTTCTACTTTTGCCGTAGACCACCTTATTTTGGTGTGGGGTTTCATGACACCGGATTACATGTTTAGGTCACATGGTCTAATGTCAGTAAAGGCGATTGTTCCCTCAAGTAAAATGAAAGACAAGTAAATCGACATTGACTAGAATGACTTGAGGAGTCTACTTAGTATAGGTAGGGGTATGAGACTCTACCTAGACATTGCACAAGTTGACTCTAAGGGAAGTCCTACGAGATTGTTCACATGTAATATGAATATGAAATGTATAATGCTTATGACATATGATGTTGCTCTTATATGATGTTGACTATGTTAATGAACATGAAATGGTCTATGTTGCTATATGTGATGATTACTACTTATGATGTAAGATGTATGAAGCAAAGCATTACTTATGGTATCCTATCTTGTTTACTTGATTATGTGGGGTTATGCGGCTTCACGTGATTATTGCACTTGTAAGCTTGGGATGGAATTATTGGTAAGTGTTTTGTATGTTATGTTTAAATGATTTAATGAACATGAAATGTAATATGAGATTATGATGATATGTCATTGGTTATGATCATGATTTAGGTTTTTGTGATCCTTATCTTGTATATGCTCTCTTGCAAGTGCGTTAAAGGTTTTCAAATGACTTAGAATGCTTTCTAAAGAAATGGTCCTTTTTTATGCATGTCCTTAAATGTTATGTGCATATACCCATACTTAGTACATGTGGCGTACTAACCCCTTACTTTATATAACAACAAATGTAGTGTCCGACCATTGAAGATTAAGAAGGTCGATTAAAGAAACTTGGAACTCTTTATTTAAGTGTTGGTAGGTCCTCAAGTGCGGGGATGCTATCTTTTTCTTATTCCAGCTTATGAAGACTTTACTAGTTTTAAGAGATACTCTTTATTTCCTTTTATCATGTGGGTTCTATTGTAGTTAGGCCTATATGGCGTAATGAGTTTGTATTGGCTAAGTCCAAGACTCGTATTCTTTAGATGATTTTTTATGTGAGACAACTTTTAGACTTTCATATGTATGTTTATCATGGTGCTATAAGAAAAGCTAAGTAAGCTTCTATGTGAGAGGTCTAAGTATACCTCATTTAGTATATGTAATTTTTTTAATTTTTCCGCATTTTTGAATTATGATATGTTATGACAAATGCTAAGGGATTGTATGAGTCCTCTGAGAGGACGACGAAGCCGGTCACGACTGGGGGTTCTATCCGGTCGTGATAGCTGGTTTGACAGATTTTGGCTGATATGATGGGTCCTTCCTGAAGGACCCTTTGTTAGTCCTAGGGGAGTTTTTGCCCAGACATTTCCAACCCGAATATGCTCGTATACGAGTTTAGGACCTCTCACATCAATTTCATCCAAAATGAACACATAAAACTCGACAAAACACACTAATTCACACAAGGCCGTTTCAAGTGAAACATTTTGAACGTCATGGACGTTCTTGGACGTTTGACTTCCAAACATCATGAAACATTAAACACTTCCGCCTAACATCATTTTAACCATTTTTAGGACTTCAAAACATCAATACACAAGCGTTATGATCTAGTTACACCTAATTCATTATAGAGGTGTTACAATCTCCCCCACTTAGACAACATTCGTCCTCGAATGACACTTGGTTATTTTTAAACACTTTCAAGAGAAAAAAACGCAATACTAACAGCACATAACCATGCCACACCATACACAATACAAATGTAAGAAGAACACCAATTTCACATACCTTAAGAGAATCAAAACACAATAAGAGGATATAAACTAATCTATGACTCATTATGCAAATAAGACTCACATACTTCATTTCAAATAGGAGGAATACCTTCTCCACACATTATCATTCTTATATACATCACTTCTACACACATTACAACCATTTTCAACAAAATAACAATTTAGTGAAAATTTGAAAAAAATCTATAGTTAACTGCCAAGCAACACAGTGAACTATGCTCAAAATTCCAAATATGCAACTCTTAAGCAATTCATGATGAAAGCATGAAGATATGAAAGATAAAATCATATAAATCCATTCTACAACATAACTATACCTTCATAAAATGCACAATGTAAGTAATCAATGAAATTAAATTCCAAAAACACTCCTAAACACTGTGCAACATGTAACATGCTACTATGACTTTCTAACTCTCAATCTTGAATCGAATAGAAGAGATGAAACAATCAATCAAAACTACACTACTCACCATAATCCACCACTTAGAAGGAACTCATAACAACTAAAAGAAGAAACTATAACTTACCCACATCATCTTCATCATCCGACTTTGATCCTCTAGCCCGGAGTGCATAGAAGCGATTCTTACATGGAACATCATCACCCGGAACACTTGGAGGAACTTGCTTAGCTTTCTTTACTCTAGCCGCAATAGTAGGACAATCTCTCATCTTATGTCCATCTTTACCACAACCAATGAAATTCGCGGTACCAACTATACATTTCCCATAGTGCTTCTTCCCACAAGTGACACAAGTAGGCTTACTATTTTGATAACCACTACCCTTATCTTGTTTGACCTTAAGATCCCAAGGTTCATCTTGAATTTGAGCCCTCTTCTTGAACCTAGGTTGGTTTTGATCACTTGGTCCACTCCTGTTCAAATTTCTAGATATCCTATTAAGGTTGGACTCCTCAATGGATTGAGCATACACCATCAGCCTAGACAAGTTCATGTCTCCATGGAGAATGGCCGTATGTGTCACGACCTGAATTCTGGAATCCGAACTGCGACCGACGTCGTTAACCTCTTAGAGGTCGCTGACAAGCCTCTTCTTAGCTTTCATCACAATCATACAGTTAAATTTGTGGAAAATTTAAAACTTTTAATTACTTAACAAAGTGTACATAGACTTCATATAGTATTGTATAAGAGTTATATTCTACTAGCTCAAACTCAACAACAATCTATCAATAGAATAAACAAATGAAATAAATGATCGTAATAATAATAGTAGTAGTTTGCCAATTGGCCTTATTACAACGCTTTGAATAAATACTTGAAAGGAAACGCTAGGGACAGTAGTCACTAGCTAAATCTAATATACTAACGTAGAATAATAAAATGTAGCATCCTAGAACTCAAGACGACCTACAAAAGTCTGGAGATCGTTATTCCAAACTACTTCGTCAACACTTCAAACTTCTTGAGCACCTGCGCCTATAAAAATAGTAAATAGATATGGGGTTAGTACACACTTGTACTAAGTATGGGTGAATACACATAACACATAAGGGACTATGAATGAACAAGGAAAGCTCTTTCCTAAAATACATATCAATCACGATCGAAACGTTACTTACTTACTTAAATTGGTAATCTTGATTTATAATATGCATATGACACGTTCTCATGCAATTAAGGCACACAAGTCGTTTTATATATGAACATCATACCTTGGAATCATGAACATAATTTTAGAACAACTTAAACAACGTTTGTAATTTTTGATCACTAGGCCGAGAGTTGCCTTCTCCATACTTAGTTTATTTTTTAGACTTTTCTATCTTCCGTTGTGTAGTTCAATGATCTCCTTTGATCTTATTTTTTACTTACAAGTGCAATAATTCATTGTAGTCCCATACCTACAATGAATCGAGTAAGCAATTTACAAGAATAAGGAAATTATTTGGCTACCCTACTTGTGAGTTTAGATTTCTCATTCTTCTTTGATTGGCTCTTTATGTATTTATAAGCCAATGTTTAGTAGCTATGCCCATAAATTTCTTGTTAGGGTAAATATTTCATTTTATATTTGGGTATGAATGTTTTATAAGCCAATCTTTATTGGCTATGCCCCTTATTTGATTATTAACCCTAGATATATACCTTGAGGCATCTATTCATACTTCAATATTGGCTCAAGCCACTTACTTGTTGCTTCTATCAAACACTAGTGATTAATGTTCTTTAAGCTCTTACTTTACTTAGTTCACTATGAACTTATGACTCTACTTCTTTGCTCGATTGTTTACTTTGAACATGCTACTTTATTCTTTCTTCCTCTCATAAAGAATTCTCTTAGCATTAACGGAAGTAGATCATGCGAGCTACATGAAATCCAGTGTCTCCCCCACACCGAAAAGGTGTGGTTCACCGATTAAAGTGAACTAAACTATGTGTCTTCCCCATACCAAAAAGAGGGATTCACCGGCTAAGCTAAACCATGTCGATGTCTTCCCCACACCGTAAGGGGGGGTTCACGGCTGTAGTGAACCGGATGCTTGTCCTGAGTTATAACTGACATAGATCATGTGAGCTAAACATGAAATCTGGTGTCTCCCCCAACCCAAAAAGAGGTGGAATCACCGGCCAAAGTGAAACCGAAACTGCAACATTCTTAGGTGGAGGCATTCACTAGCTTGTCCCTATGCTGGCGAAACATAGTTCGAAGACTAGGAGACGTACTGAGACCCTGGTCCATCGGAGTGGTGTGCTGGCACAGGCTCATTACTAGTCTATCGGTCCTAAGCTCACATTTTTATCTTATTATCTTTTACATTTTACTCATACATTATAGAAGCTTGCTTCTAGTTATGAGGTTTACTTAGTGTATGGATGACTGGTCATCCCTATCTTTACTTAATGAATATGATCTTAAGTCTTTACTTTATCATCATGGTGCGAGTGAGACTGGTCTCACTTGACTCTAGCACCCGCTTATGTGAGTATTCTTGACATAACGATTAAGTGTTCTTTGATACTCGTCACACTTTTTTCTAACACTATATATTAGGTCAATCTCATAACTTAAGCTTTTAGTTATTTCTTTACTCACCTTAACTTGTTCACGTCACTTACTAACCTTGTGTCATTCTTTATGATGGTTATTGATTCTTTTTAAGATGTTATGGTGTTCACAAGTTCCTGTGGATAGGGTATGTTAGGACTTTTCCCATTGATTGGCATATCTATGTTATGAATTTATTGAATTGAGATTGGGATCACTTTGTATCTTTTGAATTTATTAGTGCTAGTCAATTTGTTGGCAGATAATCAAACTATGCTATTATCACTAGCCATGCCAATTTCATGAAAACATTATAGTAATATAACATGTTAAACAAGCCAACTTTTAACCTTTAATTGAAATATAACACAATTCAATGAATACTCATAACAATCAAATATTCTCGAATGCAAATAGGCATTATAACATTCAACGTTCATGTATAACACCCTAAGTATGCGTATCTAACATGTATATTTCACTCGACATATAAATCACTAAAACATACACATAATGATCAGTTTACACCACATATAATCAACAAAGCATCGAGAATTACACTATGATTACTACAAGAATCAGAAATCGGGAGAACTAGGGAGATGAACATGCGATTCCTTGGGAACAACCCTAGTTTTGATATTCTTGAAGTAAAAACGTTTGAAAAGACTATTGGAGAAAGAATTCCAGGAGAAAAAACTCATATCTTATTGTATAATTAAATCTACGAAGATCACCTTGAACTTTGCATGAAAAACCTTGAAGAATGCTTGCTTGAAATCGTCTAGGGTTCTAACGTTTTTCTCTTATTTTTAGTTGTAGCATTTTTGTGGTGAATAACGTGGAACTAACTCTTTAAGAACTGAATGTGAACTAATTCTACTTGTACTATATAACCTAATTAAGTTATACCAATTATCTAATTCCAAAAACTCCCCTCCTAAATTGACTAGGATTAGAAGAATCTTGTCTTAACTGAAATCTGGATTTTTCCTTAGTGGTTTCGGTTTTAGTCATTTAAATTAATTAATTAAGTTGATAAATTAATTAATTAGGTAACCTATGGTAATTACTAAAGTACCTTTAAGTTTTTAGGACCATAACCAACTCTTTGGACCATCCTAGGTTAGGTACTAGATTGTCTCTTACTTGTCTTAACTGAAATCTTGAAATTGCTTAGTGATTTCCGTTTTGTCCATTTAAATTAATTGATTAAGTTGTTAAATTAATTAATCAAGTGATCTAGGGTAATTACTAAAGTACCCCTATGTTTTTAGGACCATAACCAACCTTTTGGACCATCGTAGGTTAGGTACTAGGTTGTCTCTTACTTGTCTTAACGGAAATCTGGAAATTGCTTAGTGATTTCGGTTTTGTCCATTTAAATAAATTAATTAAGTGACCTAGGGTAATTACTAAAGTACCCCTATGTTTTTAGGACCATAACCAACCTTTTGGACCATCCTAGGTTAGGTACTAGGTTGTCTCTTACTTGTCTTAACCGAAATCTGAGAATTTCTTAGTGATGTCGGTTTTGTCCATTTAAATTAATTAATTAAGTTGCTAAATTAATTAATTAAGTAACCTATGGTAATTACTAAAGTACCCCTAAGTTTTTAGGACCATAACCAACCTTATGGACCATCCTAGGTTAGGTACTAGGTTGTCTCTTAGTTAGTTATGCGGTTTTGTGTCATCCGACTAGGTCTTAGGTTGTCGGGTCCCTTAGTTAGTTATTTTTTGGTTGGTCCTAGGTTATATAGTTAGTTAGGTCAGTTAGTTAGGGTCTAGGACTGGTTATGGAGCTTGTCCCTTTGTGGTTGGACCCGCATGTGCGCCTTGCCCCAACCGCCCTAACCGAATCGATTAGGGTGGTCCCCTTGGCCGGTTCGCACATGTGTTTGCACATGTGTTTCGTGAACTTTCCTAACTAAATCATTTGGAAGGTTCATTTGGAATGTTTACTTATTTTGCCAAGGATCCTCACTATGTCCTTGTGCATTGCTTAATCTACATGATCATTTTGAATGGTTATGTGCTATGGTACTAGGCTTGACACTTGGATGCCTAGTACCTAATGCGTTGCGTTGTGGATCTATATGTTTTTATCTTAGTGTCTTCATTGCAGGTACAATTCTTAAACAAGCTTGGATTATATTATGCTTACTTGGGTATATATAGAAATTTGCTAACACTCCTTAGCTGATTTTCTATATTATGCCAAATATTTCTCAATATTGGGCATTGGGATGCCTATGTACCCCCAATACACATTCTTAAAGACCTACTAGGCTCTTCAATAGACATGTAATTTTCTAGAATGTTACAGTACGTCACTCTTCTATCGCAAAGTCGGCAACACCATTGATAAACCTACTCATATCATCCCTAGGGTTAGACACCAAAGTTGGAGCATACCTAGAAAACATAGTGAACTTCAAGGAATACTCCTCAACACTCATATTGTCTTGATTTAGATAAATGAACTCTTCAACCTTAACCTCCCTCCTCTCACGGGGAAAGTACTTTCCTAAGATAGACTTCTTAAATTCTTCCTACTCTATATGACCCGACTCAACCAACCTATTATCTTTACATTGTGTGTACTACACTTGAGAAACCTCCCTCAATTTATACGAAACTAACTCCGCCTGCTCCCTAGATTTCACCCCCATGGCACTCAACACCTTATACACACCATATAGAAACTCGTGGGGATCCTCTCCCATCTTATAGCCAAGAAAGATAGGAGGATTTATCCTCACAAAGTCTCTCAATCTATAGGTCATATTACTCTACATTGCATTCACTCTAGGTTCAATACCCCTATTCACATAGGTAGTCATGGTTCAGGCTAAAGAAAGTAGAGCCTCTCTAATCTCTCTATTTGTCATGTATGGGTGAACCACTAGAACTCATTACCTTAACCTAAAATAGAAACTTAAACACCTTGGGGAGGCACTTGAGCATCTTGAGGAACTTGGACCACTTGTGGAGCTAGTCCACCTTGATAAACTTCTTCTTGCACGCCTCCTTCTTCCAACCTTCTAGCGACCATTCTTCTATATTCATCTTCTTATAAACACAATAGAAGAGATTAAGAATAGAAACTTATAACCTTAACTCTAATGGCACGAAACAAGATTGATGAAGAAAGTGAAACTCTATCATCTTATAGTCTCTTGCCCATAGATGTGTTGCAACTTACACCCATAAACAAGACTCTACTAGACGTGGCTTTATGAGAGTTTTTTATTCATAAGACCACTTTCATAACCTATGCTCTAATACTAAGCTTGTTACAACCCGAGAGCACAACATAGAAGATATGACACTCTCGGAGTGCGACATGGCGTACTTGACCTCTCGGAGGTCTTGTACAAGACCTTTGATATCATTAATTGCATACATGTATGAAAAGTAGTGCGAAATTAAAACTTTTCAAACAACTTTCATATTAAAATCATAGGAAAATACTATGTCTCAACATATGCCAATCTTAGACTTAAGAATAATAGGACACGGCCCATACAATACGAATATAGAAATACTTAGTCTATTACAATACTTTGGATTAAAGAAGACTAAAGATAGTTGTGCCCTCGAGTCAAGTGAGGACATACTTCAACTTGCTTGAAAGAATCCTACTTTCAAAGCTTTGCTTCAAGACGCTTCTCACCTTCCACCTAAACCTTTAGATATAACAAAATGTATGGAATTAGTACAATGCATGTACTAAGTATGTCATAATGCATAAAAGCATGAAAATGGACATTTATGAGAAACGTGCTCTCTTTTATTACAATGCTATATTATAAGCATAACAATCACATTTAAGCACCAAACAACACATTTAGAATACAATACAAGTTATAAGCAATTTATATCAATATATCACATCTTACAGTAACATTACAGTGAACTTCACTGTGACCTCACTGTAAGTTAAAGTAAAACTCCCACCTTGCAGTATGGCATCAACAACACCTACAAAACACATAAACATGATATAATCCTACCAAAGGTGATTCTAAGGCTCACTTGAGTGAATTATGAAGCCACCGCCCATACAATCCCTTCACACAAACTTAAGAGATCCTTTAGAGTACCTAAGATAAGATCATTCTCACTTCCCATCATAGAATACATATAATATGACATTCCCCTCACAAAGGTTATAAAAATACTTACTTAAGTAATTCAAGAAGAGAACGCCCATACCCCCTCTCAAAGAATACCTCAATAATCCTTAAGACTACCTAAGCTTAGATCATGCCTACTTTATCAATTTACTTTCCCTATCTAGTGTTATTCATAAGACTTCCCTTGGTAAGATGTGAAGTTACAATTCCTATGCCCCCTTCATACCTTATCTAAGCAACCCTTAAACTACTCTAGGTATGTACTTAGTCATTAACATACTTTCCAACTTAAGTCATTATCTTTATTAGTTCATTAAGAGACATTAAACACATGAGGACATTAGTAATGGTGTTGGAGAAGACCTAGGGACTCATTCACTAACATCTTCAAAGACTAGTCGTTCAATCTCTAGACATCGCCCAATACCACCACCTAAACTTCATAGAACTTCTCCAACACTAGTAGGCATTCCATATGATGAGAATAAGCAATAACCGACATAGACCATACTAGCCATGCATGGAATCCGGAATCATGAACCTACTTCGATGGAGGGTTGTTCTACTTGACAATGGTAGAACTAGGACACATCCCATGTAGGCCCATGGTTAAGAAATATGAAGGGTTTCTTTGTACTCTAGCATCATCCTTAACTAGAGCTACTTCCCAAAGAATACTCACTTGGTGCTAGCCTTTATTTTCATAGAGTATTTCAATAAAGTAGTACATGAAGAGGTTCCATATCTAGTTCACAATACAATTACATTACACCTTACCAAAGAGTGTCCACCAAGACTACGTACAATGTCTAAGAGGATAGCTCAATGACTTTCCTAAGGATGATTTCATGTCGTTCCAGCCAATCAACCCTAAGTCCACCATTCACACAAGAATGATACCATTAAGACTTTCAACTTCAAGGATATCATAAAACTTCTCACTAGGTTGAGGGTTCTACAAAAAAGACCTTCCTAACAATGTTCAAGGTCACATATCAATCACACATACAAGACTAAGAAGCTTCAGCATACTAAGTCAAGAACTCGTATTCTAATTCTACATGTATCAAGTAAGGGACACAAGTCTATCAAAACAAGACCCACTCATACTTCACCATATCACATATATCATATCATTCAAGAAGGACATAGTTATAACCAATATCATCTATAAGTCATCCTACTCACTACTATAGTATCATCAATCTACGTATCACAATTATCATATAATCTATCAAGAACATCATACATCAACATCAAGTAATGCACCTAATTTCTACGCTATAGTCTACTAGACACACACATAATCAACTAGAAGGACTCGTGCTTTGACTCCACATAAACACATAAGTCATCTAGACATTCATAATATTCACATAATCAAGTTATAACATTATAAAACCATAAATACATAAAGTAATAACGATGAGGCAACATTGATTCACAATTCATAAAGTAACGCCGACAAGGCCGCATAATTTACATGTATAGCACATAAGCACCTCAACCATAAGTGGACCAGACCAAACATCATTACTATATAAGGACTATACCACACATTTTATAGAAATTTAGGTCAACATAACATTGATGCAACCTCACAACTTCAATTCATAGCCAATTCATCCAACACAATACTCAAAGGCCCTTACAAATGGTCATGATCATCAATTCAATCCAAGACTACAATTACAATAAAACGAAGATAATACAACATGTATTTATAGATTTAAGGGCAGCCAACTAACAATTCTAGCATGATTCATTCATAATTCAATAGCCCTAATCAAACTACACAAGAATTCTATAGCATTAAGACATAATCGATTCACCCACAAAGTAGTGAAATCTAGGATTACATGAATTACATGGGTTCATAGATTTTTTAGGTGAAATCATCTAATTAACAACAATTCAATTAATATACAATGATTCAAAACATTTTACACAAGAACACATAGATAGATTACAAAATTGGAAAACTTCATTTTTGAAAGACTTTAGAAATCACTTTGAATATTGACTCCTTCAAGAAAAGAGATTCAAGGATGAAGGTCAAACCTTAATTTATGCTAGACCAAGAATTTGATGAAGAATAGATGAAGAATCACCAATGAATCTTTAATCCAAGCTCTATCTTGAGTTTTGGCTCCAATAGAGTTCTATAGAGTTCTTTTAGGAAATTTGGGTTTTGATTTTGAAAAGTGAATTCATCTAAGTGTTTAAGACATATAAAACATTTATAATACCCAAAATAACCTTAAAAAACTTCCATTTTATTTATTTGTATGTGGGGTGAATTTACAAATTCACTCCTATACTTTGCAGTGAGCGACGTGCAGGTGCAGACCACTATCGACGGTTGGTCACCTACGCCCTGTCACCCAACCAGCGGACCGTCCCGCTGGTCCGTGGTTTAGGTCAGAGGCTGGTCCAAATGGAGCACAAGTTCCTACGCCTAAGTGTCAACCTACGCCCTCAGCTACAGGTCGTAGACCAGCCTACTAGGCATCGACTGCCTTCCATAGGTTGGGCTGGTTTGACAGCCTTTGGCTAAAATGATGGGTCCTTCCACAAGGACCGTTGGTTTGTCTTTGGGGAGTTTTTGCTCGGACGTTTCCAATATGAATATGCTCGTATACGAGTTTAGGACCTCTCACATCAATTTCATCCAAAACTAACATGGAAAACTAGATGAAACACACTAAGGTATACAAGGACGTTTCAAGGCAAACCTTTCGAACATCATGGACGTTTTTGGACGTTTGACCTCCAAACTTCATGAAACTGTAAACATTGCCTCCTAATATAATTTTAACCCATTTTAGGACTTCAAAAAATCAAGACACAAGCGGTAGGCTCTAGTTACAGCTAAGCCGTTTTAGGGGTGTTACACAAACATCCACAAAAACAAATGATATTATTAATTTAAATAGAACAACCCATATATCAACACAAAACACAAACAAAAATAGTAGTCGTACAAAAGGTGTGGGCGTCACCTCACCACAATTAAACAGTATTTATCCTCAAATGCAAATATAAGTATCCAAAAGTAAATATTATATAAAAGAATGGAGAAGAATGTAGAGAGGGATCATGTCTACTCAGTAGTTTCAAGTGTGTGTGCTTCAGTGCATTGATGTGTCAGCATGGTATAGGACCATAGTTGAAGGAGCCACTTCCACAGATTCAGAGGCAGCTACCTTGCTAGAATTATCCATGCCATGAGCTGCCATGAAGGATTCTATTGCTCTGAAGAAGCCACGTCAGCATGAGGGAATAGTATGGTCCTGTAAATCTGTCCTCTTGCTGGAACTCGACTTTTGCCCTAGTTATCTGTTTTGGGCGGATTTTTGGCTTTTTAACTCCTTCTGAAATTCTTCTATATGATTTCTCAGAATGACATAATTCTTCCAGATAATTTGGGTCTCGCAATATTTGCAATAATCTTGAAAAAGAGTTATAACAAAAATATGGAAGCTTAGATAAAGAAATGTTTCGCCGTAGCTATTGCCGAATTGCGCAACTACTTAGGCGATGCGCCGAATGCCATGGCAAGAGGGTACAAGGGTGCAGAAAAAGGGCGAACAAGATTCCCTTAGGAGAAGAACTGAACGCACTCGACGACTTAAGATTTTTCACCAAAAGTAACATAATCTAAAATTCATTTATCATGTAACTAAGGGCGAGATGGGGACATAAGGAAAACCGCCGAGTGATTCGGCGAGCTTTACCGAGTTGTCAAACATCCCAAGTGTCACAAACTGCAAGTACACCCTAGAAGAAGGGGGAAACTCTTGGGTCGGAACAAGGCGTACTTGACCCTTTGGAGGTCTTGTACTAGCCTCTTAGCTATCATTCATTACATAAGACATGAAAACTAGTGCAGAAATAAACTTTTCACGACATTAATAATAATTTGGAAATATCTTTTATAAAATACTATAGAGTAGTCTGATTGTCACAAGCCAACTTGAAGATACAAATTAAATATCTTAGGGACACGGTCCTTTACATTTGAAAGAAAAATACATAATAAGTCTTATACAAGTCTTAAATAGGAACTAAGGAAACATAGACTACATCCTCGAATATATGAGGATATATCAAAACTTGAGAGAGTCGATTCCCAAGCTTGCCTTCTAATCTTACACTTGCTTCCAACCTGTACTTATAGAGTATAGAAAAGTATGGGGTTAGTACAAACATTGTACTAAGTATGGCATCATGCAAAACATTCAAAAGAGGACATTTTAGTAGAAATTAGGTTTCATGCTAATTAAGTAAAGCCTTCATCAATATAGAAGTAAGATGACATATAAATCATCATTTAGCACATAGAATAAGACTTCCATAATTATAGCATTTTACAGTGAACTCAAGAAAACATTTATAGTAAGCTCATTTCATTTCAATTCATAATAAACTCATTTCCTTTAAAGCTTCCCTAACCAAGGTTGTCCTAAGACTCACTAAGGGAATACATGAAGGAATCACCTATACATTCCCTTCAATATACACCTAAGTGATCCTCAAGACTACCTACCATAGGCTTACATTGCACGGGTAACAAGTCCACACTCCATAACTAGACACTAGAGAGACATACTTGCATTTAAGGACTTCTCATATGTTCCCTTCTCCAATACAACTCTAAAGTTACAAAAAGTGCAATGTGAAAGTCGCATCCCATAATATTACTACCACCAAGTTCTCCTTGAGGATTCCCTTAGATCAAGCACACCACATTCATCATTCATAAACTTCATAATATAAGACCTAACTTTAACATACTTTCTTAACATTAGACATTAAGTCACATAATTCATTTACATTACATAATAACTCATTCATACATTGCAAATAAAAACACACCAAGACTCTCCTTTCAAGTGCCTACTCGTGCAATGGATAGATAGCGTCCCATAAGACCACCATACCTAATTAGTACACTATTTAGAATACTTAGTTCATTACATTCTTTTGTGGGGGATAGCTTTAACGGATATAGACCATGAGAGCTAAACATGGAATCCCGATATTAACCCTTACCGGATGAGGGATCCCCACTTGCCTAGGGTAGGAACATTCTCTAAGCCTTTACATGGAATCTTCAATAGCAATACCTATGTGGGCACATAGTTAAGGGATAAGGAGATTGCTTCTATGTAACACATTCTCTACTAACGAGGAGTACTCATTTCAACGGGTACATTGGATATTTTATCTAAACTCAGGAAATGTAACCACCCCCTCTTCATATCCTCTCGGTGCTAAGCATAACTCACCCGCGAAGTCCTAAACCTTCATTACTAAAGGTTAAGGGATAACTATTGGACACAACAACTCAACTCACGAAGGGTATCCACCGTCCAACCTATCTTAGAAAGCTCTTAGGAATAGTGAGGTTGCTACTAAACATTTCATCTCAACTCATGAAGATTGTTCACCCAAAAACACCCCTCTACCTTACTAGAGTCTTTTAGGAAGAGTAGGAAATGGTCTAGAAACTTCATCTCTACTTAGGAAGAGTGTCAACCCTACAATCCCACATTCATATTCATTAGCTTCATTCATTCATTCAAAGTGTGTGTGTATATGTGATCATACCTTTCACAAAATCACCATTTTCATAATATTGACTTCTAAACATGCTTATATCTTTTTTCATCATCTTTCACACGCTAAGATGCTTTAAAATTCAAGCGTCATAAATCATATCAACATGAACATCATCATTATCACTTTTTTCACTTACTATGCCTTCATGGAAATACTCACAATATACATGAAAATACATATTAACATACTTCAAGTAAACACCGCCACCAAAGTTGGACCATACCACTCTAGAACAATTCAATGGAAATTATACAAGATAGAGCAACTTACACTTCATCCAAGCTTTTACCACCATCCGTCAATATTTCATCAAAGCACCATAATATAGCATGTATAGGCAGTAGACAACCAAAATTACATCAAAAGACACTCAACCCTAACATTATCTAGCTAAAAGCAACAAACCCACTTCATAAGCCAAAAGTTGATAAGAAACATAAACATGGTTTCATTGGAGTTTTGACATTAAAATAATCATCTAACACTAAAAATAATTCATTTTAATCATGAAAATGTTTTCATTCAAAGAACCATACTCAGAGTCAAAGATAGAAAAATTTGAATTTTGAAAAGCCTTTTGATGATGAAAACGTCCACCACCTTCACCTTTAACCCTTCCTTGAGTTCTAGCTTCTATGGAGTTTGGGAGAGTTCTTTCTTGAGGGAGGGGTTTTTGATATTTGAAAATGGAGTCTTGTCTAGGTCTAGGATTTAAAAGAAACTTAAAATACCCTAAAATAATCAGCCATGGTTCCCAAAAGACTTGGGGTGAATTTACTAAAACACCCCAAGCTTGGCAGAATTGACAGCATAACAAGGGTGGCAATCGACGACCCCTAGCTACTGGCGTCATCTAATCAATAACCCATCCTACTGGGGCATCGATTGCATCAGAGGCTCAATCCTAGGGGTTAAGGTCCCACCAGTAAGGGCTGATCTATGTACCCAATCGACATGATGTCACTATGACGACAGAACGTCACTAGGAAGACGGTCCGTAGGTGATGGGTCGTAGACTGCCCAATTTCTTGAAGATTCCGCCTAAAGGTTGGAGTCCTCTTCAAGGTCCCCTCGTGGGTCCTAGGTGGAGTCATACACGGATGTTAAACCCCTATACATGGTCATTTAGGTCTTAGGAACTTCCACCATAAATTTGGACCTTTAAAAACACCCCAAACATGCTAAGGCACACAAGAACTTCACAAAAGCACATAGACGTCTAGTCGTCAAACGTCATGGACGTCCCTTGATATTGACTTCCAAACTCAAAAAAACCTTACACACTGCCTACTATCATCAAAATTAGCTAGTTTATCACAATATTAACTCATGAGACACTTGCAACGCTCTAGTTCAACCTAGTTCATTTTTAGAGGCGTTATATTATCCCCCACTTGGAACAACATTCATCCTCGAATGACACTAAACACTTTTAAGGACATTAAGGACTCAACCGGAAGCGTATAACACATAACATAAAGGTCAATACATTCATAGTCAATGCACCAAACTCACAAGGAGAACCAACTTCATATCATCAACCATTCTTAGTTAACACAAGCAGTTTGGAACAAGTTCCACAATTCAAATCACGCACTTATTTCTTCATTTACTTCTCATTTATGCAGGAACTAACTTCTCCAAAATTAGGAATTCTCATACATATCATTTCTACACACATTGAAACCATTATTCATGAAAATGCAATTTTGTCAAATTTTTGAAATTTCTTACAAGGAATACCAAAACCTTCACAGTAAAGCATGCATAAAATTCAATAATTCATCTTTAGAGAAATTTAACATGAATGCATGACAGTATGAGAGACAAGACCATACAAACTCACCCTATAAAATAAACATAACAACCAAAAAAGAATTAAGACTAACCAGGGCTTTCGATGCGGATTAGTTCCGTACTCAGTCCCGAATACAAAGAGACGATTCCTTTTTGGAGCATTAGGATCTAGACCACCTTCAGGATGTTGGTTGACCTCTTTCCCGTTTGCGTAGTTGTTAGGGCAGTCCGTCATATTGTAACCCTTATTACCACACCCAAAGCAACCATACGTTCCGGCAAGACACTTCCCAAAGTGTTGCTTCCCACAAGTAGCACACCTAGACCTCTCAAAAGCACGGCCACCTCCTTGGGGTTTTTGGTTGGAAACCCCATCCTTGTTCCTCGTGGAAGACTCTTGATGATAGAATCTCTTCTTAAGTGTGCGTTGACTTTGTTTATCCACCCTAGGCCTCTTCGAATCCTTATTCCTCTCCCTAAGCTTGGATTCCTCAATTTGTTGATCATACACCATGAGCCTAGATATCCATATCATTAAGGAGTATTGCCGTATGACACTCTTTCTCTACCAAGATAGACACCCCCATCACAAATTTGTTCATCCTAGCGCTAGGGTTTGCTACTAAAGTTGGGGCACACATAGAGAGTTGGGTGAATATTAGAGAGTACTATTTCACACTCATTGCCTCTTGACGAAGATTCATGAATTCCACCATATTCTTCTCCCTCAACTCTAGGCGAAGAACCTATCAAGAAAAGCCGTTTTGAACACTTCTCAATCTACCGGACCTTCCCCTCTACTTCTTAAACCACACTTGTGACACATCATTGAGTTGATAAGAGGCTAATTCCACTTTCTCTGTAGGAATCACACCCATAGCATCCACCATCTTGAACACCTAATCCAAGAACCTTTGTGCATCTTCATCCACATTAGTGCCATGAAAAATAGGAGGGTTCATCCTCATGAAATCTCGAATTCTAGAAGCGAGGGTAATTACATTTGGTTGAGGTCCACCTCCTTGGTTAGCTTGGGCAACCAAATTTTTACTGACGACATGAGCTTAAGTCCTCATGAGTCAGGTCAAATCCATAAGGGCAGCCTTTAGATCCGCTTTAGTCAAATCCCCTTCAACATTGGGAGCGTGATGACCTTTGGGCATTGGAGGCATTTGGGGCACTTTAGGTCCTTGAGGTTCTTGAGGCACTTAAGGGGGAACTTCCTCATTCACATTTTTTAGGCCAACTATAGGGAGTTTCTCACCAAGGGGAGGGATCCTCTAATTAGCTCCTCTCTCCTCCTCCCTTAAATTGGGTGTCCTCCTTGTATTAATGTCCTATAAACACAAGAGAAGTGGTTGAGAAAGAAATGTTATAGAACTCAACTCTATGGCACGACACTAGAATAATGAAGAAAGTGAAACTTCTATCGCTTTATAGCCTCTAACCCATGGGTGTGTCGCGACTCACACCGATGAACAAGACTCTACTAGACGTGGCTTGTGAGACTTTGGACCCTAAACTATTTCCCAAAACCTTATGCTCTCATACAATGTTTTTCACGACCCGCAAGTACACCCTAGGAGAAGGGGCAACCCTTAGTCGGAACAAGGCTTACTTGACCCTTTGGATTTCTTGTACTAGCCTATTAGCTATCATTCATTATATAAGACATGAAAAGAAGTGCGGAATTAGAAATTTTCACGACATTAATAATAATAAGGAAATATATTTTAAAAAATACTAAAGAGTAGTCTCATCATCAAAAGACAACGTAAAGACAAAACTTAAATATCTTAGGACATGACCCTTTACATTCAAATGAAAAATACATAATAAGTCTTATACAAGTCTTAAATAAGAACTAAGGAAACATAGACTATGTCCTCGAATATATGAGGACATACCAAATCTTGAGAGAATCGATTCCCAAGATTGCCTTCATAACTTCCACTTGCCTTCAACATATACTTATAGAGTATAGAATACTATAGGGTTAGTACAAATTTTGTACTAAGTTTGGCATTATGCAAAACATGCAAAAGAGTAAATTTTCATAGAAATAAGCTTTCATGCTAATTATGTAAAGCCTTCATGAATATAAAAGTAAAATGAGATATAAATCATCATTTAGCACATAGAATAGGACTTCCATAATTTTAGCACAAAGAAGCACTTTACATTGAACTCAAGAAAACATTTACACTAAGCTCATTTCATTTCAATTCACACTCATTTCTTTTGAAGTTTCACTAACAAGGGTTTATCCTAAGACTCATTAAGGTAAGACATGAAGGAATCACCCATACAATCCTTTCAATACACACCTAAGTGATCCTCAATACTACCTACCATAGGCTTACTTCGAATAGGTAACAAGTACACACTCCATAACTAGGCACTAGAGAAACATACTTGCATTTCAGTACTTCACATATGTTCCCTTCTCCAAGACAAATACCAAGTTACACAAAGTGCAATGTGAAAGTAGCATCCCATACTACTACTCCACCAAGTGATCCTTGAGGGTTCCCTTAGATCAAGCACATTACATTCATCATTCATATACTTCATCACACAATACATAACTTTAACATACTTTCTTTACATTAGACATTAAGTCACATAACTTATTTACATCACATAATAAATATATACCAAGTCTCCCCTTTCAAGTGCCTACTCGTACAATGGATAGATAGCGTTCCATACCACCACTATCTCTAATTAGTATACTCTTTAGAAGACTTAGTGCATTACATTCTTTTGTGGGGGATAGCTTTGAATGACGTAGACCATGAGAGCTAGACATGAATCCCGATATAAACCCTTACCGGATCAGGGATCACAACTTGCCTAGGGTAGGGTCATTCTCTTAGCCTTTACATGTTTTCTCCAATAGCTATACCTATGCGGGCACATAGTTAAGGGATAAGGATATTTCTTCTATGTAACTCATTCTCTACTAACGAGGAGTTCTCATCTCAAGGGGTACATTGGATACAACATCTCAACTCACGATGTGTAACCACCCCTTCTTTATATACTCTAGGTGCTAAGCATAACTCCCCCACGGAGTCTTAAACATACATTATTAAAGGTTATTGGATAACTATTGGACACCACATCTATACTCACAAAGGGTATCCTCCCTCCAACATATCTTATAAATCTCTTGGGAATAGTGAGGTTTCTACTGAACACTTCATCTCAACTCAAGAAGAGTTTTCACCCCAAAACTACCCTCTGCATTACTATAGTTTTTTAGGAAGAGTAGGGAATGGTCTAGACACTTCATCTCTACTCACAAAAGTGTCAACCCTACAATCCCCCATTCACATTAATTAACTACATTCATTCATTCAAAGTGTGTGTGTCTACATATGATCACACCTTTCAGATAATCGCCATTTTCATAGTATTGAATTCTAAATATGCTTACATCTTCATTCATCATTTTCACACACTAGCATGCTTCATATATACATATACTTAATTAAGAAAAAATCTATACAAGTTACACATTTCAAGCTTCATAAAGCATATCAAAATGAACATCATCAATATCACTTTCTTTACAAACTATGCCTTCATGGTCATACTCACAATACACATGAAAATACATATTCATATACTTTAAAGTAAACACTGCCACCCAACGTGGACCATACCACTCAAGAGCATTTCAATGGAAACTATACAAGATAGAGCAACTTACACTTCATCAAGGCTTTCACCACCTTCAATCAATATTTCATCAAAGAAACATAATATAACATGTATAGGCAGTAGCGAACCCAAAATACATCAAAAGAAACTCAAATTTAACATTATCTAGCAAAAAGTAACAAACCCACTTCATAAGACAAAATGTGATAAGAAGCATAAACATGGTTTCATTGGGGTTTTGAAATTAAAATCATGATCTAACTCTAAAAACAACTCATTTTAATCATTAAAATATTTTCATGCAAAGACCCATTCTTAGAGTCAAAGATAGCAGAAGATGGAGTTTGAAAACCCTTTTTGAAATCTCTTTGAAGTGGCTCCTTGAATGAAAGAAGGTTCAAGGATGACTACCATACATCAATGAGAATAAACACACCAAATGTTGATGAAGAAAACTTCCACCACCTTCACCTTTAGCCCTTCCTTGAGTTCTAGCTTCTATGGAGTTTGGGAGAGTTCTTTCTTGAGGAAGGGTTTTTGGATATTTAAAAATGGAGTCTTCTCTAGGTATAGAACTTAAAACCAACTTAAAATACCCTAATGACCGTAAAATAATAAGACATAGTTCACAAAAGACTTGGGGTGAATTTACAAAAACACCCCAAGCTTGGCAGAATTTTTGACAGTTTAATACATGTGCCAATCGACGACACTAGCTACTGGCGTTGTCTGATCGTCGCCCGTCATGCTGGGGCGTCGATTGCATCAGAGGCTCAATCCTGGGGATTAAGATCCCACCACTAAGGGCGGAGCTATGCTTTCAATATAGGGACTTCACTAGGACGACGGTCTGTAGGTGATGGGTCGTTGACTGCCTAGTTTTTGGCAGATTCTTTCTAAGCGTTGGGGTCCTTTTCTAAGGCCCCTCGTGGGTTCTTGGTGGAGTCATACCCGGAAGTTAAACCCCTATATATGGTCATCTAGGTCTAAGGAACTTCCACCATCAATTTGTACCCTTAACAACATTCCAAACATGCTAAGGCACATAAGAACTTCACATAAGAACATAGACGTCTAGTCGTCAAACGTCATAGACGTCCCTTTACTTCCAAACACTACCAAACCTTACACACTGCCTACTAACATCAAAATATCTATTTTAGCACATTATTAACTCATGAGACACTAGCAAATCTCTAGTTCAACCTAGTTTGTTTTTAAGAGTGTTATATTATCCCCCACATGGAAAAACATTCATCCTCGAATGACACTAAACACTTTTAAGGACATCAAGGACTCAACAAGAAGCATATAAAACATCAAATAATGGTCAAGAAATTCATATTCAATGCACCAAATTAGAAGGAGCACCAACTTCATATCATCAAGCATTCTCAAGTAACACAAGCAATTTGGAACAAGTTCCACAATTCAAATCACGCACTTATTTCTTCATTTACTTCTTATTTATGGAGGAACTACCTTATCAAAAATTAGTTTTGCTCAAAAAAATCATTTATACACACATTGAATTCATGAAAATGCAATTTTGTCAAATTTGAAATTTCATACACTCAATACCAAAATCTTCACAGTGAAGCATGCATAAAATTCAATAATTCATCTTCCAAGAAATTTAACATGAAGGCATGACAAAATTAGAGGTAAGACCATACAAACTAATCCTATAACAGAAACATAGCACAAAAAAAAAATTAAGACTTACCGGGGCTTTCATAGTGGATTAGTTCCTTACTCAGTCCCAAGTACAAAGAGATGATTGCTATTTGGAGTGTCACACCTGGATCCTATATCCCAGATGATACCGGCGTCGTTAACCTCTCAGAGTCGCAGAAAAGCCTCTTCTTAGCTTTCATCACAATCATACAGTTAAATAGCAGAAAATTTAAAACTTTTATGAAAGTGTACTTAGACTTCATATAACTGCATAAGAATGATATACTAACGACTCAAACTAAACAACCATCTATCAATAGATTACACAATTGAAATAAAGAATCATAATATTAGTAATAGTTTTCCAAACCGGCCTTAATACAAACGCTTGAACAAATGTTTTAAAGAAACTCTAGGGACAACATCCACTAGTATGTCTAATGTACTACGCTAGAAAGCATAGGCATCCTCGAACTCAATAGGACCTACCAAAGTCTGGAGACGCTAATCCAAACCGCTTCAACGAATCTTCAATCTTCTCAAGGATTGCACCAATAAAAATAGTAATAGTATATGGGTTAGTACTCACTTGTACTAAGTATGACTGTATGCACATAAACACATAAGGACTATGCATGATCAAGGAAAGCTCTTCATATAACAATATGCCATTTTCGGAAAGTACTTCACTTCACTTTCCTAATTCGTTATTTATGAATCATGCTATGAAGATGACATATTTTCATGCATTTAAAGCACACATCTCATTTTCTATATGAACATAAGACCTTGGAATCATGAACATAATTTTAGAACAACTCAAAGAAAACATAATAATTTTGCTCCCCTTAGGCCGAGAGCTCTCTTTCCCAGCCTTAGTTTATTTTTCAGTCTTTTCTTCTTTCTGTTGTGTAGTTCAATGATCTTCCTTGATCCTATGTTTTACTTACGAGTGCAATGATTCATTGTAGTCCCATACCTACAATGAATCGAGTAAGTAATCCAAAGGACTAAGGAAATGATTTGGCTACCCTACTCACAAGTTATATTTCTCATTCTTGTTAAATTGGACATGAAGTTTATAAGCCAATCTTCATTGGCTTTGCCCATTCTTTGATTGCAAAATGTATAGATCTTGGGGAATATATTCATACTCCACTATTGGCATAAACCAATAATTGTTAAAACTTCATTCTTATCAAACATTGATTATTAGATATTCTCATGATTTGCTTACTTAGTTCACTTTGAACTTACATTTTTTCTTCTTTGATCTGTTGTTCACTTTGAACATGCTACTTTATTTCTTTCTTACTTTCTTAAAGAAATCTTTAGAATTAACTGATATAGATCATGTGAGCTAACATGAAATCCAGTGTCTTACCCACACTGAAAAAGAGGTGGTTCACCAGCTAAAGTGAAACTGAATCCAGTGTCTTCCCCAAACCGAAAAGAGGTGGTTCACCGGCTAAAGTGAAACCGAATCCAGTGTCTTCCCCACACCAAAACGAGGTGGTTCACGGCTATAGTGAAACCGAATACTTTCTTGAGCATTTAACCAACATAGATCATGTGAGATAACATGAAATCCAGTGTCTTCCCCACACCAAAAAGAGGTGGTTCACCGGCTAAAGTGAAACTGAATACTGCCTTCATTTCATAGGTGGATTCCACTAGATAGTTCCTATGCTGGCAACATAGTTCAAAGACTAGGAGACCTTGGAGACCCTGATCCACCTTGGTGGTGATCTCGTCTCATGAGGCTTACATGTGCTGGCACAAGCTCATTGCTAGTCTATCGGTGCTTTGCTCAGATTTATTATACTTTACAACTTTTAGAGTTGACTCAAACATTATGGAAGCTTTCTTATAGTATTAGGTATTCTTAGCTCAATGGATGAATGGTGATCCTTTCTTTACTTGATGAATGTGAACTGAAATATTTTATTATCATCATGGTGCAAGTGAGACTTGTCTCACGGCTTTTAACACCCTCTTAGGTGAGTATCTTTGACGTAATCGTTTAAGTGTAAGTGAGACTTGTCTCACTTCCTTTAACACCCTATATTAGGTCAATTTCATAACTCATAAGATTTTAGTTGTTTCATTACTCACCTTATCTTGTTCAACGTTAATTGATAGTCTTGTACGATTCTTTATGAAAGTTTTAAGGACTTATTAAATGTACTATTACATTCACAATGTTAATTTAGATAGGGTATGTTGGGACTTGTCCCAATCATTGGTATACCCTTGGTTATGAGTTCATTGAGTTACATCTTGTCAAGTCAATCTTGAACATGTATTTGGCATTTCAATACATTGGCCATATAAGATTGGATGAATTAGTCATTGGCCAATTCTATTACATATTTTTTGAAATAATATTGCTAGCCAATTTATTGGCATAAATCAAACTTTCACTAAACATTTTTCAAGATATTATCATTATCCAAATCAATTAACTTTATGTGTATACTAGATTAATCTCAATTGTTAAGCAAGCAAACTTTTAACCTTTGATTTGCCTTTAAGAACAATTCCATTTTCTCGAACACAATTAGGCATTACAACATTTATTATCTCATGTAAATAATACCCTAATCATACGGATCTAACATATAGGTATCATTCGACATTATAAATCACAGAAACATGCACATAATGATCACTTAGAACCACAGACAACCAACATGCTCGAGATTTGCATTATACATACTACTAGAATTGGAAATAGGGAGAACTAGGGAGATTAACATTCGACAATTTCATTGGGAACAACCCTAGTTTCAGTTTTCTTGATGTCAACATGATTTAAAAGCCTCCTAGGGAAAGGAATCCAAGAGAGAAAACCCATACCTTACTTTAGAATTAAATCTACAACGATAACCCTGTTTTTTGCACGAAAACCTTGAAGAAATTGCCTAAGGTTTTTCTTACGATGTTCACTTTTTTCAGTCGTAGGTTTTCTAATGGTTAAACGTGAGTCTAAGTCTTAGGAATTGAATATTTACTAATTCAACTTAGGCTAATTAACTTAATTAAATAATTCAATAAGCTAATTGCCAAAACGCCCCTCCTAAATTGACAAAAAACAGGAGAACATTTGACTTAGCAAAAATCTGAAAATTTGTTTAACAGTCCCGGTTTTGACCATTTAAATTAATTAATTAAGTTGATAATTTAATTAATTAAATGACCTAGGGTAATTAATAAAGTACCCCTAAGATGCTAGGACCATAACTAACCCCTAGGTTAGGCACTAGGATGTTTTTTTAGTTAGTTACTCGGCTAGTGTCACTCGGTTAGGTCTTAGGTTGTCGGGTGCACTAGTTAGTTCATTTTAGCTAGTCCTAGGTTAGGTAGCTAGTTAGTTCAGTTAGATAGAGCCTAGGATTGGTTAGGAAGCTCGGCCTCACGTGGCTTGGCCCGATGCGTGCCTGCCCCTTAACCGCCCTAACCGAATCGGTTGGCTTGGTCTCTCGGCCGGTAGCACATGTGTTGCCGTGCACTCTGTTTGTACTAGGAAAGTTCACTTCTTGCCCCAAGGATCGTGACTATGTCCTTGGGCAATGCTTAATCTACATGATCATTTTAAATGATCATGTGCTATGGTAACTAGGCTTGACACTTGGATGCCTAGTACCTAATGTGTATTAACGATGACACTAAGAATTTTAGCTTAGGGTCTTCATTGCAGGTACAATTCCTAAACCATCTTGGTTTAAGTTATTGTTAATACATAGAAATTGGCTAATTCCTTAGCCAATATTCTCTAACATTCCCAATATTACTCAATATTGGGCATTGGTATGCCTATGTACCCAATACATATTCTTAAAATCTAATAGACTCTTCACTAGACAAGTACATTTTCTGGAATGTTACATTAACCCCCCTTAGGAACATTCGTCCCCGAATGACACTACACATAATTTGAATCAAAGATGGTATTTTCGAAAAACACATCAACATACTTGAAATTTTACTCTTTGTGAATATCTTATTCACAACTTACTCTGGATGATGCACATCACTCAAAGCTTATCTGAAGCTTCGTATTTGAGATTAAGGAACTTCACTCTGAATCTTAGTTTAACTCAATGCACATCACAACTCATGCAACACAAAAATCATGTCAATGCTACTCAAAAATATCAACAAGAATGCAAGCATGAATTCATATTAACTCATATAGTGCAAGTATAAAACACATAGTTATGGACTTAAAACACCAAAACCGACTAATGCACTAAAATTTAGAGTTTCCTAAAAAGAATAAGACTTAGGAAGAGTATATCTAGCCTAAAGAACTGAACAAGTGAGGGTAACGGGATCTCATATCGGCCTCGGCCTCCCATGTTGCTCCCTCAACAAGGTGGTTCCTCCATTACACCTTTACGGTGGCAACCTCCTTGTTCCTTAGACGCTTCACTTGGCGATCTAAAATTTCAACTGTAATATATTCGTAAGAAAGTTTCTCATCGACTCCTAACCCCTCAACAGGTAGGATGGATGCTGGATCACCTAGACACTTTTTAAGAATCGAAACATGAAACACTGGATGAAGAGAAGCCAAGTCATTTGGTAACTTTAGTTCATATGCACCATTCCCTACTCACTGTAAGATATCATAAGGACCTATATACCTAGGACTCAACTTCCCTTTCTAACCAAACCTCATCACCCCTTTCATGGGTGATATCTTCATATAGACTTGATCACCTACCTCGAATCCAAAAGCCCTATTCCTGTTATCATTAAAGGATATTTGACGACTGTAAGCAATAGCCAATCTATCCCTCATAATTCTCACCTTTTCCACAGCCTCATGTATGATCTCAGGGACAAGGATGGCAGACTCTCCTACTTCAAACAACCCAACAGGGGACCTACATCTCCTACCATACAGTTCTTCAAAATGTGTCATCCCAATATTGGAATGGTAGCTATTATTATAAGAGAACTCAATCAGTGGCAAGTGATCATCCCAACTCCCCTTGAAGTCAATAAAACATGCTCTCAGCATGTCTTCAAGGGTCTGAATGGTACGCTCTGCTTGTCCATCAGTCTGAGGATGAAAGGAAGTACTGAGCTTCACCTGTGTACCCAAGCTCTTTTGGAAAGATCTCC
Source organism: Solanum lycopersicoides (assembly GCA_022817965.1). Taxonomy (NCBI): domain Eukaryota; kingdom Viridiplantae; phylum Streptophyta; class Magnoliopsida; order Solanales; family Solanaceae; genus Solanum; species Solanum lycopersicoides. Next base: position 56,663,617 of record CM040621.1, on the reverse strand, counting down.
AAAAGTAAGAAGTGAACTGGGTTCCCCTATCCGAAATGATAGATAAAGGGATCCCATGCCACCTTACTATCTCATCAATATACAGCTTGGCATAATCTTTGACTATGTAAGTAGACTTCACAGGAATGAAGTGAGCATACTTAGTCATCCTGTCAACAATGACCCAAATGGAATCATGCAGTTTCCTAGTCTTGGGCAGACCAACCACAAACTCCATATTAATAGCCTCCCACTTCCATGTTGGAATCTCAATCGACTGGGTAAGACCTCCAGGCTTAAGGTGTTCGGCCTTAATCTGTTGGCAATTGGGACACTCCTCCACAAACTTACAAATATCTCGCTTCATACCTTCCCACCAACAGATCTCATTGAGATCATGATACATCTTGGTGGAACCTGGATGAATGGAATACCTGGAGCCCTGAGCCTCTGAAATTATATTAGGTCTCAGATCATCAATATTTAGCATGCACAATCTGCCCAGGTATCTAAGCACACCATCCCCCCTAGGGAGAATTATTCATTCAGCTTACTCAACACTGAGTCTTTCAACTCCATGGATACTGGGTCGAGATGCTGCTTAGCTTTAACATCTAAAAAAATGAGGATTCAGAACTGGAATGAACTGAAACACCCCCATTTGGTGTACCTACCAGCCGCAATCCTAACCTGGCCAATTGGTGTACCTCTTTAACCAACTCCTTCTTCTCATCATCGATATGAGACATACTTCCCATGCTCAATCGACTCAAAGCATCGGCCACAATATTGGCCTTACCTGGGTGATAGGGGACACTCATGTCATAATCCTTGAGTATCTCTAGCCATCTTCTCTGACGAAGATTAAATTCTCTCTCGGTAAAAACATACTGAAGACTTTCATTGTCAGTAAATACTTCAACATGTACACCATATAAATAATGTCTCCAAAGTTTCAATGCAAATACCACAGCATCTAACTCAAGATCATGCGTAGGGTAATTCTTCTCGTGGATTTTCAACTGTCTTGATGCATATGCAATCACCTTGCCATGCTGCATAAGAACACATCTCAAACCTACTCGGGAAGCATCACAGTACACCACGTAGCCTTCACCACTCCTCAGCAACGTGAGAACTGGGGCTGAAGTGAGTCGGTCTTTGAGATCTTAGAAGATCTTTTCACAAGTTTCAAACCACCCAAACTTGGCCTTATTCTTTGTTAAAGCTGTCAATGGATCAGCAATAGCGGAAAAGCCCTGAACAAACCTGCGATAGTAATTAGCCAAACCCAAGAAACTAAAAATATCTGTAGGGTGAGGGGTCTCGGCCAATTGTTTACTGCCTCAATCTTTTTTCGGATCAACCTCTACACCCTGGTCGGACACAACTTGACCAAGGAAGGTCACTGATCTCACCCAAATCTCACATTTGTTGAATTTTGCATATAGCTGATGTTCCCTGAGTACTTGCAATGTCATTCTCAAATGTTGTTCATGCTCTTCTCTGGTCTTAGAGTATATGAGGATGTCATCTATGAATAATATGACAAAAGAATCAAGGTATTCATGGAAGACTCTATTCATAAGGTCCATAAATGCGGCTGGTGCGTTAGTGAGACCGAATGACATGAAAAGAAACTCGTAATAACCATACCTAGTACGGAAGGAAGTCTTAGGAACATCCTCTTGTCTCACTCTAATCTGGTGATACCCTGACCGAAGATCTATTTTAGAAAAGAAGTTTGAATCTTGGAGTTAATCAAATAGATCATCAATTCTGGGAAGAGGGTATTTGTTCTTTATAGTGACTTTGTTGAGTTGCCGATAATCGATACACATTCTAAGGGTTCCATCCTTTTTCTTAACGAACAACACGGGAGCACCCATAGGGATATGATCGGTTGGATGAAGCCCTTATCAAGTAGATCTTTTATCTGCAACTTCAACTCTTTGAGTTCAGCTGGAGCCATTCTATAGGGAAGAATGGAAATTTGTTTGGTTTTGGGATCTAAGTCAACACCAAAGTCAATTTCACGTTCAGGAGGGATTCTTGGTAAATCCTCTGGATTGACATCTCGAAACTCATTCACTATGGACACAGAGCCTATGGAAGGAACTTCATGTTCTGAGTCATTGACTCTGACTAAGTTGCATAAATACCCCTTAGATTACATCTAATTGGCTTTATGATGGGAAACTATTTGGCCTGTTGGATTTGAACTACGCCCTTTCCATTCCAGCTCTAACTCATTAGGAAACTGAAAACTTACTACCTTGTTTCGACAGTCTATGGTATCATAGCATTTATGGAGTCAATCCATAACCAAAATTATATCAAAATCAAGCATGGTTAATTCTATTAAGTCAGCATAGGTAACCCTATCAAGAACCGTTATTGGGCAATCTCTATATACTCTTTCAGCCCTAATACAAACCCTTGAACAAATGTTTGAAATAAACGCTAGGGACAACATCCACTAGCTATATCTAATGTACTATGCTAGAAAGCGTAGGCATCTTCGAACTCAACAGGACCTACTAAAGTCTGGAGACGCTAATCCAAACCGCTTCAACGAATCTTCAATCTTCTCAAGGACCTGCACCTATAAAAATAGTAATAGTATATAGGTTAGTATAACGTTGTACTAAGAATGGGTGTATGCACATAAACACATAAGGACTATATATGATCAAGGAAAGCTCTTCCTATAACAATATGCCATTTTCAGAAAGTACTTCACTTCATTTTCCTAATTCGTTATTTATGAATCATGCTATGAATATGACATATTTTAATGCATTTAAAACACAAATCTCATTTTCTATATGAACATAAGACTTTGGAATCATGAACATAATTTTAGAATAAATCAAACAAAACTTAATAATTTTGCTCCCCTTTGGCCGAGAGCTCTCTTTCCCAGCCTTAGTTTATTTTTATGTCTTTTTTTCTTTCTGTTGTGTAGTTCAATGATCTCCTTTAATCCTATGTTTTACTTACGAGTGCAATGATTCATTGTAGTCCCATACCTACAATGAATTGATTAAGTAACCCAAAGGACTAAGGAAATGATTTGGCTACTCACAAGTTATATTTCTCATTCTTGTTAAATTGGACATGAAGTCTTTATAAGCCAATCTTCATTGGCTATGCCCATTCTTTGATTGCAAAATGTATAGATCTTGGGGAATATATTCATACTCCACTATTGGCATAAACCAATAATTGTTAAAACTTCATTCTTATCAAACATTGATGATTTGATATTCTCATGCTTTGCTTACTTAGTTCACTTTGAACTTACATTTCTTCTTCTTTGATCTGTTGTTCACTTTGAACATGCTACTTTCTTTCTTTCTTACTTTCTTAAAGAAATCTTTAGCATTAACTGATATAGATCATGTGAGCTAACATGAAATCCAGTGTCTTCCCCACACCAAAAAGAGGTGGTTCACCGGCTAAAGTGAAACCGAATCCAGTGTATTCTCCACACCGAAAAGAGGTGGTTCACTGGCTAAAGTGAAACCAAATCCAGTGCCTTCCCCACACCGGAAAAAGGTGGTTCAAGACTAAAGTAAAACCAAATACTTTCTTGAGCATTTAACCGACATAGATCATGTGAGCTAACATGAAATCCAGTGTCTTCCCCACACCAAAAAGAGGTGATTCACCAGCCAAACTGAAACCGCATAATGCCTAGCTTTCTTAGGTAGATTCCACTACCTAGTTCCTATGATGGAAACATAGTTTAAAGACTAGGAGACCTTGGAGAACCTGATCCACCTTGGTGGTGATCTCATCTCATGAGGCTTACATGTGCTGTCACAAGCTCATTGCTAGTCTATCAGTGCTTAGCTTAAATTTATTATACTTTACAACTTTTAGAGTTGACTCAAACATTGTGGAAGCTTGCTTCTTGTATGAGGTATGATTAGCTCAATGGATGAATGTTCATCCCTTTCTTTACTTGATGAATGTGAACTTAAATCTTTCATTATCATTATGGTGCTAGTGAGACTTGTCTCAGGGCTTCTAACACCCTCTTAGGTGAGTATCTTTGACGTAATCATTTAAGTGTAAGTGAGACTTGTCTCACTTCCTTTAACAACCTATATTAGGTCAATTTCATAATTCATAAGCTTTTAGTTATTTCATTACTCCCCTTATCTTGTTCAACGTTAATTGATAGTCTTGTACCATTCTTTATGAAAGTTATAAGGACTTATTTAATGTACTATTATATTCACAATGTTCATTTTGATAGGGTATGTTGGGACTTGTCCCAATCATTGGCATACCCTTGATTATGAGTTCATTGAGTTACATCTTGTCAAGTGAATCTTTAACATGTAGTTGGAATTTCAATACATTGGCCATATAAGATTGGTATTAGTCATTGGCCAATTCTATTACATATTTTTTGAAATAATATTGCTAGCCAATTTATTGGCATCAATCAAACTTTCACTAAATATTTTTCATGAGATTATCATTAGCCAAGTCAATTAACTTCATGTGTATACTATATTAATCTCATCATGTTAAGCAAGCCAACTTTTAACCTTTGATTTTCCTTTAAGAACAATTCCATTTTCTCAAACACAATTAGGCATTACAACATTTAATATCTCATGTATATAATACCCTAATCGTACGGATCTAACATATAGGTATCATTCGACATTATAAATCACAGAAACCTGCACATAATGATCAGTTAGCACCACATACCAACAACATGCTCGAGATTTGCATTATACGTACTACTAGAATCGGAAATAGGGAGAACTAGGGAGATTAACATTCCACAATTTCATTGGGAACAACCCTAGTTTTGGTTTTCTTGAAGTCAATACAATTGAAAAGCCTCCTAAGGAAAGGAATCCAAGAGAGAAAACCCATACCTTACTGTAGAATTGAATCTACGACGATCACCATGTTCTTTGCACGAAAACCTTGAAGAACTGCCTTGAAATCGCCTAAGTTTTTTCTTACGATGTTCACTGTTTTTCAGTCGTAGGTTTTTTAATGGTTAAACGTGGGTCTAATTCTTAGGAACTGAATATTGACTAATTCAACTTAGGCTAATTAACTTAATTAAATAATTCAATTAGCTAATTACCAAAATGCCCCTCCTTAATTGACTAAAAATAGGAGAACTTTTGACTTAGCCAAAATCTAAAATTTTGTTTAAGAGTCTCGGTTTTGGCCATTTAAATTAATTAATTAAGTTAATAATTTAATTAATTAAGTGGCCTAGAGTAATTAATAATGAACCCCTAAGTTGCTACGACCATAACTAACCCCTTTGTAACATCCTAGGTTAGGTACTAAGATGTTTCTTTAGTTAGTTACTTGGCTAATGTCACCCGGTTAGGTCTTAGGTTGTCGAGTGCGCTAGTTAGTTCATTTTAGTTAGTCCTAGGTTAGTTAGATAGTTAGGTATGTTAGTTAGAGCCTAGGATTTTTTAGGAATCTCGGCCCCACGTGGCTTAACCCGACGCATGCCTGCCTCCTAACCGCCCTAACTGAATCAGTTGCCTTGGTCTCTCGGTCGGCAAGACATGTGCTTGCACATGTGTTGCCATGCACTTTCCTAACAATGCACTCTATTTGCACTATGAAAGTTCACTTCTGTCCCCAAGGATCCTCACTCTGTCCTTGAGCACTGCTTAATCTAAATGATCATTTTAAATGATCATGTGCTATGGTACCTAGGCTTGACACTTGGATGCCTAGTAACTAATGTGTATTAATGATGAAACTAAAATTTTTAACTTAGGGTCTTCGTTGCAGGTACAATTCCTAAACAAGGTTGGTTGAAGTTATTTGTAATACATAGAAATTGGCCGACACCCTTAAGCCAATATTCTCTAACATGCCCAATATTACTCAACATTGGGCATTGGGATGCCCATGTATCCCAATACATATTCTTAAAATCTAATAGACTCTTCACTAGACAAGTACATTTTATGGAAAGTTACATGGAGCATTAGGATCTAGACCACCTTGAGGAGCTTGGTTTACCTCTTTCCATTTTTTCTTGAGGTTAGGGAAGTCCCTCATCTTGTGACCCTTATTACCACACCAAAAGCAACCATCCGTTCCGTCAAGACACTTACCCAAGTGTTGCTTCCCACAAGTAGCACACCTAGACCTCTCTAAAGCATGGCCACCTCCTTGGGAATGTTTTTTGGAAACCCTATCCTTGTTCCCCATGGAAGACTCTTTATGATAGAACCTCTTCTTAGGTTTGGGTTGACTTGGTTCATCCACCCTAGGACTCTTCCCATCCCTATTCCTCACCCTAAGCTTGGAATCCTCAATTTGTTGAGCAAACACCATGAGCCTAGAGATATCCATTTCATTAAGGAGTATTGCCATACGAAACACTTTTTCCACCAAGCTAGACATCCCCATCACAAGTTTGTTTATCCTAGCCCTAGGGTTGGCAACTATGGTTGGGGCATACTTAAAGATTTTGGGAATTTGAGAGAGTACTCTTTCACACTCATTCCCCTTGACGAAGATTCATGAATTCCACCATCTTCTTCTCTCTCCACTCTAAGAGGAAGAACCTATCTAGAAAAGCCGCTTTGAACACTTCCCAATCTACCGTACCTTCCCCTCCATCGCTCAAACAACGCTTGTGCCACATCTTTGAGTTGATAAGCAGCTTATTCTGCTTTCTCTCTAGGAGTAACACCCATAGAATCAACCATTTCAAACACCGCTTCCAAGAACCTTTGGGGATTTTCATCAACCTTAGTGCCATGAAACGTAGGAGGGTTAATCCTCATGAAATCCCAAATTCTAGAAGGAACGGTATTTACATTCGGTTGAGGTCAACCTCATTTGTTATCTTGGGCAACAAAATAGTTAGTGACGACATGAGCTTTAGTCATCATGAGTCGGGTCAAATCCATAAGGGAATCCCTTAGCTCCGCATTAGTCATATCCCCTTTAACATAAGGAACTTGAGGACCTTGGGGCATTGGAGGGATTTGGGGCACATGAGGTCCTTGAGGTTCTTTAGGAACTTGAGGGGGAACCTCCTCATTCACATTCTGTTGGCCAACTATAGGGACTTGCTCACCACGTGAAGGGATCCTCTCATTAGATACTTCTAACTCCTTCCTTCTAGCGGGTATCCTCCTTGTATTCATGTCCAATAAACACAACAGAAGATGTTGAGAAAGACATCTTATAGAACTCAACTCTATGGAACCACACTAGAATAATATAGAAAGTGAAACTTCAATCGCCTTATAGCCTCTGACTCGTGGGTGTGTCGCGACTCACACCGATGAACAAGAATCTTCTAGACGTGGATTGTCAGACTTTGGATCAACTATTTTCCAAAACCTTATGCTCTGATACCACATTTTTCAAAACCCGCAAGTACACCCTAGAAGAAGGGGGAAACCCTTGGGTCAGAACAAGGCGTACTTGACCCTTCGGATGTCTTGTACTAGCCTCTTAGCTATCATTCATTACATAAGACCTGAAAAGTAGTGAAGATTTAGAACTTTTCATGACATAAATAATAATAAGGAAATATCTTTAATAAAATACTAAAGAGTAGTCTCATCTTCACAAGCCAACTTAAAGACAAAACATAAATATCTTTGGGACACGACCCTTTTCATTCGAAAGAAAGTACATAACAAGTCTTATACAAGTCTTAAATAAGAACTAAGAAAACATAGACTATGTCCTTAAATATTTGAGGACATACCAAATATTGAGAGAGTCGATTCCCAAGCTTGCCTTCTAATCTTCCACTTGCCTCAAACCTATACTTGTAGAGTATAGAAAAAAATGGGGTTAGTACAAACATTGTACTAAGTATGGCATTATGCAAAACATGCAAAAGAGGACATTTTAGTAGAAATATGCTTTAATGCTAATTCAGTAAGTCCTTCATGAATATAGAAGTAAAATGACATATAAATCATCATTTAGCACATAGAATAGGACTACCATAATTTTAGCACAAAGAAGCACTTTACAGTAAACTGAAGAAAACATTAAGGGGTCGTTTGGTAGAGTGTATAAGAATAATGCAAAATAAGAAGCATTAGTAATACTTGCATTAGTAGTGTTTGCATTAGTAATGCCTGCATTAGTTATGCAAGCATTATTTCTTATACATTGTTTGGTTTGATGTACTAAAAATAACAAAACTTGCATAATTTCTATTAAAAACATACATGTTTACAAAAATATCCTTCACACTTTATTATTTGTACACATCGTTTGCAACAAAGTTATTTGTTAAACATCAGAAACTATTCCTTTGCTAAAACATCATTAACTCTTCATTCTTTTTTTTAAAAAAATAATATTAACTAATTATACTATTGCGTTAAAATATTTTTATGAAAAATTGGCAAACAATTTCTTTTGTCTACATTGAAAACAAAGCATTTAGGTTGTCATCAAATACTAATAACATACAGGAAAGTGATGCAATCAACTCAAGAAAAAGAAAGTAATTTACTTTTTTCACATCTAATTATTACTTGACTATTAAGATAAATCAACTAAGATCAGATTCTTTTAAAACAAAAAAAATTCTACCTTAATTTTTTATTCATATTTTAAGGATGAATTTATGTACTACTAATTAAGAAAATAACGGAGGTGAAAAAAGAATAAGTTTTGTTTTTTTGAGTTAATAAGTTGGGGTGAGGCAGTGGGTTGCTTAAAATTTTTCTAGCGTCACAACAATAAATTTTTTAATTAAATTATATTAATTTTTTTTTAAAAAAAAAAAATAGTTAAGAGGCCATAAAATCTATTAAGACACCAACAAATTAAAAGATAATGAAAAGCAAATCAAAATTTATGACAAAAAAAATGAAAAGACTTTAAGGGTAGTTTTGTAATTATTAAATCTAATGCAAGTGTTAAAATGCTATGTATTACTAATACCTAGAATTCCTTGGTATTAGTAATACACAACTTAATACACAATAGAGTGTATAACTAATGCTTGCATTAGTTATACATGGTATGAAAAAGTGTACCAAACAAAGTATTGCTAATACACACATTTAATGCATGCATTATATTTTTAATACACTCTACAAACGACCCCTAACAGTAAGCTCATTCCATTTCAATTCACAGTGAACTCATTTCCTTTGAAGTTTCCCTAACCAAGGTTTATACTAATACTCACTATGGTAAGACATGAAGGAATCACCCATACAATCCCTTCAATACACACCTAAGTGATCCTCAAGACTACTTACCATAGGCTTACTTCGCATTTGTAACAAGTCTACACTCCATAACTAGACACTAGAGTAACATACCTGCATTTAAGGACTTCACATATGTTCCCTTCTCCAAGACAACTCCCAAGTTACACAAAGTGCAATGTCAAAGTAGCATCCCATACTACTACTCCACCAAGTGATCCTTGAGGGTTCCCTTAGATAAAGCAACCATATTCATCATTCATAAACTTCATTATACTAGACATAACTTTAACCTATTTTCATAATATTAGACATTAAGTCATATAACTAATTTACATCACATAATAACTCCTTCATACATTTCAAATTAAAACACACCAAGACTCCCTTTTCAAGTGCCTACTCGTGCAATCGATAGATAGCGTCACATACAACTACCATCCCTAAGTAGTACACTCTTTAGAAGACTTAGTACATTTGATTCTTTTGTGGGGGGGTAGCTTTAACCGACATAGACCATCTAGGCATGGAATCCCAATATTAACCCTTACCGGATGAGGGACCCCACTTGCCTAAGGTAGGGTTATTCTCTTAGCCTTTACATGTAATCGCCAATAGCTATACCTATGTGGGCACATAGTTAATCGAAAAGGAGATTGCTTCTAAGTAACTCATTCCCTACTAACGAGGAGTACTCATCTCAAGGGGTAAATTTGATACAACATCTCAACTCACGGAGTGTAACCACCCCTTCATCATCTCCTCTAGATGCTAAGCATAACTCCGCCATGGAGTCTTAAACATTCATTACTAAAGGTTGTGGGATAACTATTGGACACCACATCTCAACTCACGAAGGGTATCCACCCTCCAATCTATCTTAGAAAGCTATTGGGAATTGTGAGGTTGCTACTAAACACTTCATCTCAACACGCGAAGAGTATTCACACTAAAACTCCCCTCTTCATTACTAGAGTCTTTTAGGAAGAGTAGGAAATGGTCTAGACACTTCATCTCTACTCACGAATAGTATCCACCCTACAATCCCCCATTCACATTCATTAACTAAATTCATTTAAAGTGTGTGCATGTACATGTGAGCACACCTTTAATATTATCACCATTTTCTTAATATTGACTTCTAAGCATGCTTATATCTTCATTCATCATCTTTCACACACGAGCATGCTTCACATATACACATACTTCATTTAGTCATAATCTATACAAGTTACGCATTTCAAGCTTCATAAAGCATATAAACATAAACATCATCATTATAACTTTCTTCACATACTATGCCTTCATGGCCATAATCACAATACACGTGAAAATACATATTCATATACTCCAAGTAAAAACCGCCACCAAAGGTGGACCATTCCAGTCAAGAACATTTTAATGGAAACTATACAAACTAGAGCAAATTACAAATCATCAAAGCTTTCACCACCTTCATCAATATTTCATCAAAGCAACATAATATAGCATGTATAGGCAATAGCTAACCCAAACTACATCAAAAGAAACTCAACTTTAACATTATCTAGCTAAAAGCAACAAACCCACTTCATAAGACAAAAGCTTATAGGAAGAATAAACATGGTTTCATTGGGTTTTTGACATTAAAATCATCATCTAACACTAAAAACAACTCATTTTAATCATTCAAACCATTTCATCCAAAGACCCATACTTAGAGTCAAAGATAGAAAAAGTTGATGTTTGAAAACCCTTTTTGAAATCTCTTTGAAGTGGATCCTTGAACGAAAGAAGGTTCAAGGATGACTATCATACCTCAATGAGAAGAAAGTCACGAAATTTTGTTGAAGAAAGCGTCAACCACCTTCAGCTTTAGCACTTGCTAGAGTTCTAGCTTCTATGGAGATTGGGAGAGTTCTTTCTTGATGAAGGGTTTTTGGATATTTGAAAATTGAGTCTTGTCTTGGTCTAGGACTTAAAACCAACTGAAAATACCCTAAAGAACCGAAAATAATCGGTCATGGTTCACAAAAAGACTTGGGGTGAATTTACAAAACCTCCCCAAGCTTGGCAGAATTTTTGACAGCTTAATACAGGTGGCAATCGACGACCCCTAGCTACTGGGTGTTGTCTGATCGACGGCCTATCCTGCTGGGGCGTCGATTGCATTAGAGCCTCTACCCTGGGGGTTAAGCTCCCACCATTAATTGTGGAGCTGCGCTCCCAATATACGGGACGTCAATAGGACTACGGTCCGTAGGTGATGGTCGTAGACTGCCCACTTTTTGGCAGATTTTGCCTAAGGTTGTGGTCATCTTCTAGGGCCCGTCGTGTGTCCTACGTGGAGTCGTACTCGGACGTTAAACCCCTATATATGGTAATCTAAGTCTTAGGAACTTCCACCATCATTTTGGACTCTTAACGACACTACAAATATGCTAAGGCACACAAGAACATGACATAAGAACATATAGGTCTAGTCGTCGAATGTCATGGACGTCGCTTGACGTTTAAATTTCAAACTCAACCAAACCTTACACACTGCCTATTAATATCATAATTAGTTATTTTAGCACATTATTAACTCATTAGACAATATCTAAGCTCTAGTTCAACCTAGTTCATATTTAGGGGCGTTATATTATCACCCACTTGGAACAACATTCGTCCTCAATGACACTAAGCACTTTTAAGGACATCAAGGACACAAGTAGTGTAACACTCCAAAAGTCGATGACCTAATATAGAGCCTCACATGTTTGTGTAAGGTGTGTAACACTATTCCTAAGCCTAAAATAAGTTTTATAACCCATTTAGGATGTTTAGAGTCAAGACGTTAGGCAACGTCCATGACGTCATGAAGCTAGTCTAATTAAACTAGTAAAACGTCCTTAGGTCTCGTGAAGATTTGGAGGTGTCGTACGAGGTCTAAAACTTGTAAAATGACTTTGACTTTTTCAAAACATGTATTATGAGTGAAAGCGTAGAGGTCCGACCCCCAAGGGTCGCCCTAGGGGTCCACAAAGGGTCCCCAAACTTGGCCTGGCAAGCTGCCAAAGCAGCAGCCAAAATACACATAGAGGGAATGTGTCCGCGTCACAGACCATGTGTCCCTTGGGCAAAAATTAAGTCTGCGTCGCAGATTCATCTTGTTCAAAATTATTTTAAGAAAATCTCGTGGGAGGAGCTCCGCGTCGCAAATTGTTCCCCGACGAAACTATGAAATTTGGAATTTAAGTTTTTACTTCATTAAAGAGTTAATTTAGGTGAGGGGTCTTTTAGGTAATTTAGCGGACGATTTTATATTCGTTTTAGGTCATTTTTATACCATATTCAATCACCCCAAGTCAGATTTACCAAATAACTCTCATCTCTTTCAAAACCCTATCTCTATTCAACCACCATTGAAGAACAAGAAAGCTTGAGAAAGAAGACAAAGTCTCCAAGTGTTTCATTCAAAATTCGTGGATTTAGCTTCATTAAGGTATGTGTTCTTCACTCTTAGGGTTCCTTTCCCCAAGAGGTCCTTTCAAAGGCGATTTCTAACAATTCAAATCCTAAGTTTTTACTCTATAAATGGGTTTTCTTCCAAACTCAAAGTTTATGACTAATGATGATGAATTATGATTTTCTATGGATAGTTAAGTATGTATTGTTGAATAATTGATATGGTATTGTTGGTTTTCATGTGAAGCATGTTCTCTCCCTAATTCATTGATTTGGTTATGTTACATCTATCACTTATGTCATATGGATGTTGGAGTTTGAATTATACCTTGAATGAACTCATAAATGAACCATTTCCCTTAACCCTAACTATGAATTTTACTTGTATATGACTGGAATGGTTGGGATTGGTTAGGATATTGTGTATTTCACTATACTATTGGATGATTGTGGTGAATTAAGAGTATGTTCTTGATAAAGATTCTTGGAAGAAGTAGGTAAGTCTTCTAAAGTCATGATCACTCTATTATGTTGAGGTTTGCCTATAATCGATGATGTTATGCAATTTGAAGTATGTATGATGTTGTTATGCATCTATGATGGGCTACAAATATGTTAAACGTGGGATCATGGTAAGGATATGATAATGTAAGGTTGATGATGTTCTCTTATATGCCTTACACAATATGACTACGAAACGTTAATCTCACTAATAAAGGGTTGTAATGAAAGGAAATTCTCATCCTAAGCCTAATGAGATAATGATCATGTTATACAAGGAGTTAATCTGCTATGGCCTATAATAAGATTGATGACTAATGATAACTTAAAGGCAATACAAAAAGGGACTTTAGCTTAACACCGAGTGAACTAGATATGAGAGGTGACCCTTCCCAAGTTAGAAGGTAGGATCACACTGATGCTCATGAGATAGAGGCTGCCATCTAATGTGGAACTATGGGTCTCTAATATATCTCCTAGTTCTTGAACTATGTAGACTCCATAGGAATACTAGCTAGTGGATCCACCTAAAATGTTATGTTCATGTTTTGGCTCTACTTTGGCCAGTAGACCACCTTCTTTCGTTACGGGGTTTCATGACACCGGATTCCATGTTTAACTCACATGGTCTAATGTCGGTTAAGGCAATTGTTCCCTCAAGTAAAATGAAAGACTAAAGAAAATGAACATTGACTAGGGTGACTTGAGACGACTACTCAATATAGGTAGGGGTATGGGACTATACCTAGACATTGCACAAGTTGACTTTAAGGGAAGTCCTAGAAGATTGTCCTTATGTAATATGATAATATCAAATGTATAATAATTATGATATATGATGTTGTTATTACATGATATTGGCTATGTTGATGAACATGTTATTTGTCTATATTGCTATACGTGGTGATTATTACTTATGATATAAGATGTATGAAGCATGAATTTCTTATGGTCTCCTATCTTGTTTACTTGATTATGTTGGGTTATGGGTCTTCTCATGATCATTGCACTTGTAAGCTTGGGATGACATCATTGGTAAGTATTTGTACGTTATGTTGATATGAACTATTGAACACGAAATGTTTTATGACTTTATGATAATATGTCTCTGTTTAGGATCATGCTTGATGTTTTTGTGATCCTTATCTCGTATATGCTCTATTGTATGTGCATCGAAGGATTTCAAAGGACTTAGCATCGTTTCTAAACAATGGTCCTTTTCATGCATATCTTTAAATGTTTTATGTGTTGTTAGGACCCAAAGTACCCCTAGGAGTAACCGGCGTCGTCGTCCTCTAAGAAGACTAAGACAAGCCCTTAACATACATCATAGCACGTCATAGGTCAAAATTTCGGAAAAATTAAAAACTTTACATATGGAGTTTTACATAGACTCCTCACATACGATGTGTACATAGACTTATTTTTTAGCATAACAAATGATATAGAAGTATAAAGTCTCATCTCACATATAAACCATCTAAAAGAGTATTTACCACAATAGTATGGGCATAGCCCTTAGTCTATTACAATATGCTATATAGGCTACAATGAAGTCTCAAGAAGAGCATGGAATAATTGTCTCAAAACATAGACAAAACTATTAAGGCTTGATGAATGGCTTTATACTCGGAACTCATGAGGACTTACCAATTGACTTAGGAAAGAGCTGAGTCTTCTTCTTCTATTACCACGAATCTCTTCAATGGCCCGAACCTAAAATGTTTAGGGAAAAGAAAGAAAATGTGGGTTAGTACAAACCAGATGTACTAAGTATGGATCTCATGCACAAAATCATCAATGCATGAGAAAATGACAATTTAGTCAAAATCATGTTTTTTATCAATTTAACTCAACATGCATATATAAGAAGCATAATAAGTCAATTTAACATAATACTAACCCAACACATATATCAACCAAGCAATACTTGTGCAATGCCAAAGATAGAACCCTATAATCCTATCCAAGTATAAATATCACATTAAGCAACCCACTTCATAATTACAACATATTCTCATAATTCATCATAATATGATTAAATACATGAATAATACTCATAGCTTGTCAACATAATCATAATCATAATCGTAATCATAAAAAGAACACTACTTGAACCATCCCTTAGGATCCCACATGTGCAATGAGTAAGAGAAGTCCCATACCCTCCCTCACCCTATGTATTATCCTTCAAGACAACCTTAATAAGAGTTCACATACTTAACTTGTTCATTTACTTTTGCATTAGGGAAAGATGTGCAATAACCGATATGAGACCATGTGAGCTGCATGGAATTTAGTGTTCTAGTACTACACCGAAAAGAGAGGGTAAACACTTGCCTAAGGTGTAACCATTCGTACGTAGCTATATAGGTGGATCCACTAAGCTAAAGTCCTATATGGGCACATAGTTAAGGGTCAAGGAGATTGTTGCTATAAACCTTGACTTACTAATGTGGACGTTTCCATCTCATGAGAAAACACATAATTAGGGAATCCAGACTTACTAACGTGAGGAAACCCATGTGGGAGGCCCGACTTACTAACGTGAGACCTCCATCTAATTTACATGCCCTTTCGGTGCTAAGAATTTATTCCCTTTAGTAATCATCTTATTACATCGTACAAGTTCACATTAGTCTCTTGTAAACCCTTATGTAAACTTCTTATCATAATAGCTCATAGGTGACCACAAGTGAGAACTATCCTTTCACTTTAATAACAATAACAAGTGATTAAACCTTTTCACTCAGCCCTTTATCATGATCATGAGAAACTACATTCAATCAAATAATAATTATGTTATATCATGCACACATAATTCATATCCAATACATGTGTCTAGGGTTAGGGATGAGGGAATCATGTCATCAAAATCACAACAACACATTAGCTATAGCATCATTGTCATCTAAGTAATTTCACCTTTCATAATTGAGATCGAAGAAGAATCAAGATCATACCTCATTGCCCTTCATGGGACTTAACACTTCAACACCCATGAATTCAAAACCCACATATGAAATAGGCAAATTCATGAAGTATGATCATAACTAAAATCAAAGTAAAAAAGTGACATGCTCCTCACAATTCACCTTAATCAATCCAAGAATTTAGGGATTTGGGGGAAAGACATTGGTCAAGGGAAAACTCATAGGAAATCATCAAGTAACCATCAATATATACTTAAACAACATTAATTCGTCATAATTTATCACAATTGATTCATAATTTCATTTTTCAAAGATGACCAATGTGTAGAAGAAAAACCCTTCTTTTGGGGGAAATCTATCATCTTTTGAAGGACCTCTTGGGGAAAGGAATCCCAACAGTGAAAGAAAACATACCTTATAGATGAGAAATCCACAAAATTGTGTAGAAACTTGAGGGATTTGGTGTTCTTCTACAAGCTTCAAAGCTTCTTCAATGGAGGATGAGTAGAGTGAGAATGTAGAGAAGGGAGAGCTTTTGGGATTTGTTTTGGGATTTTGATTTGAGTGAGTAATTGAGAGGAAAAAATGATGGGAACTCAATATATAGTCCTCCCATAAAATACCCAAAAGACCCCTCACTTATATTGACCCTTTTAATGAAGTCAAACTCGAATTTTATTTTCAGATTATTCATCGGGGAAAAAGTCCGCGTCGCGGAGCTGTTCCCGCAAGATTTCAAAAATTAATTTTTATAACAGTGGAGTCCGCGACCTTCCCACGAGGCGGGATTCACTTTTTACCTTAGGTGAACAAAGTCGGTGACGCGGACTTGTTCCATCGAAGAATAAAAGTTGCTGCCTCTTGGCAACTTCCTCGGTCCAATGTGGGGTCCCTTTTTGGACCCCTCGGTGATCCTTGGGTGGTCAAACCTGAAAATTTCATCCGATATCCTAGGTTTTACCTATTTAAAGTCATTTTACAAGGTTTGAACTCCATATGACCCTTTGAAACCTTCACCAAACCTAGGGACGTCAACTAGTTAAATTTCGCTAGTTTTCGGACGTTAAGACTTCTCTTTAATGATATGGCTTCAATACATCCAAACCATGTTTTTTATTCTTCTTTACGTCTAAAACCATCATTACTCAACATATAAGGCTCTAGTATAAGTCATAGAATTTTTNTCATCAACAAATAGGAACTTAAACCACACATACCATAACAAAAGCTCAACTTTTTATATCACATAAGTAGGTACTACCTTCTACATTTCAATATGAGCTCAATATCAACATTAAAGGTTGACATGTTGATTTCTTACCAAAACAATATCAAATATGCTCATTATAATCTTCCATGAGTACTTATAGAACACAACACACTTGAGTGAAAGCCAACAAAATAAACATGTTTCATGGAAAGAAAATAACTCAACTTAGGCATGAATTTCTACAATAATATGCACATATATTTAGAAAAACATGTTAAGATCAATATTATTCATAATAGTCATATAGGGAACTACTAACCTCAATCTTGGATAGGAGTAAGGGGTAAAAGATGAGGATAGCGGGACTTGTTGTCGGCCTCGGCCTCCCATGTTGCGCCCTTAACAAGGTGGTTCCTCCATAAAAACTTTACGGAGGCAACCTCCTTATTCCTAAATTTCTTAACTTGGTGATCCAAAATCTCAATAGGGACCTCTTCATAAGTAAGGTACTCCTTTACCCCTAAACCTTCTAGAGGAAAAATGGAAACCGGATCACCTATACACTTCTTAAGCATGGAAACATGGAACACCGATGAATCATGGCCAACTCATTTGGCAACCTCAACTCATAGGCAACACTCCCTACTTGCTTCAAAATTTCATACGGACCCACATAACGTGGACTAAGCATTTTTGCCGACTTCGAGGCATTTTTATTCTATCCCTTATAACCCGAACCTTCTTGAGGGCTTCATAAACCAAATTGTGACAAAGTAGAGAGACTCACCTACCTCATACCACCCAACCGGGGATCTACACCTTGTCCCATAAAGCGCCTCGAAGTGTGCCATTGAGATAGTCAAATGGTAGCTATTATTGTAGGAGAACTCTATCAAAGGAAGGTGATCATACCAATTTCCTTTGAAATCAATCACACAAGCCCTCAACATGTCTTCAAGAGTTTGAATAGTACGTTCCCCTTGACCATCCGTCTAAAGATGAAAAGTTGTACTAAGTTTCACGTTCGTACCAATCCCACTTTGGAAAGCTTTCGAAAAATGGTAGGTAAATTGAGTAGCTCTATCCAAAATGATGGACAAAGGGGCTCCATGTAATATCACTATCTCTTTGATGTACAATTTGTCATAGTCCTCCACCGAATATGTGAGTTTGATGGGATTAAAATAAGCGGACTTGGTTAGCCTATCCACGATGATCTATATTGAGTCATGTTGTCTTCTAGTACGAGGCAACCATACTACAAAGTCCATGTTAATATCCTTACATTTCCATGTAGGAATATCTATATTTTGAGTCAAGCCACCCGGCCTTTCATGCTCCGCTTTGACTTGTTCGCAGTTTAAACACTTGGCAACAAAATCCGCTATGTCCCATTTAATACCATTCCACCAAAAAAATGATCGTAAGTTGCGGTACATCTTTTTGGCACCCAGATGGATGGAATAGTGGGAGCCATGAGCCTCATCCATAATCAATTCCCTAAAGCCATCCATATCTGGTACAAACAAACTTTCTTGGTGCCTAAGCACCCCAACTTCTCCTTAAGAGAAAGACTCATTAGGCTTACTAAGGACCATTTCCTTCAACACTATTAATAGGGGATCAAGGTGTTGTTTGGATTTCACCCCAACTACTAAAGATGACTCGGAGTTGTGGCGAACCACGAAACCACCCTTTGGAGAGTCTTCTAGTCGGACACCCAAATGAGCCAACCTATGAACCTCTTTTACTAACTCTTTCTTATCATCAACCACATGAGTCACACTACCCATGGACACTCGACTCAAGGCATCCGCTACCACAGATTTTCTGGGATGCTAAAGGACACTCATGTTATAGTTCTTTAATAGTTCTAACCATCTTCTTTGGCATATGTTCAAATTTTTTCGGTAAAAACATATTGTAAACTATTGTGATCAGTGAACGCATCAACATGTACCCCATAGAGATTATATCTCCAAATTCTCAATGCAAATACCACGGAATCAAGCTCAAGGTCATGGGTTGGGTATTTTTTTCATGTAGCTTGAGTTGCCTAGAAGAATATGCTATGACTTTCCCATGTTGCATGAGCACACATCCTAGACCCACTCGAGAGGCATAACAATAAACCACAAACCCTTCGGTACCCTGCGGTAAAATCAATACCAGAGCGAACGTGACTCTATCTTTCAATAATTGGAAACTCTTTTCACTTGATTCTGACCATTCGAATTTGGACTTCTTTTTGGTTAAGGCTGTTAATGGAGATGCGATAGACGAGAATCCCTCAACAAACCTCCTATAGTAACTGGACAACCCTAGAAAACATCGGATATCGTTTGGACTCAACTGTCTAGGCAAAATTCTGACAACTTCCGTCTTCCTTGGATCAATATCTACCCCTTTTCTAGAGACAATGTGACAAGGAAAGGCAACCGTCTCAACTAAAACTCACACTTTCTAAACTTAGAAAGAAGTTGGTTATCCTTGAGAACTTGCAAAACTATTCTCAAGTGTCTCATATGATCATTGTCACTCCTAGAGTATATCAAAATATCATCAATAAATACAATCTCAAACAAATGAAGATACATCCTACAAACACGATTCATAAGGTCCATGAAGGCCGACGGGGCATTTTTTAGACCAAATGACATCACTAGGAATTCAACGTGACCAAATCTTCTTCGGAATGCCATTTTCGGAATATCAACCTCCCTCACACTAAGTTTATGGTAACCCAACCTCAAGACAATCTTTGAAAAGTAGCTCGCTCCTTGGAGTTGATCAAAAAAGTCATCAATCCAAGGGCGCGGGTACTTATTCTTTATAAAGACTTTGTTTTATTGACGATAGTCGATGCACATTCTCTATGACCCATCCTTCTTCTTTACAAACAATACCACAGCACCCCACAGCGATATGTTCGGTGAATAAAGACCTTATCTAACAAATCTTTGAGTTGAGCCTTTAGCTCCTTCAACTCTCCCGGGGCCATCCGATAAGGAGGGATTGAAATAGGTTGCGTATCCGGCTACAAGTTTATACCTAAGTCAATCTCCCATTTGGGAGGATTTCTGGGAAGGACATCGGGAAAGACCTCCAGAAATTACCTCACTACGGGTACCGACTCTATGGGAGGGACCTCAGATTCAAGATCCCTAACTCTTACTATGTGGTAGAGACAACCCTTTGCAATCAATTTGCAAGCTTTTAGACATGAGATGATCTAAAATTTGAGTTTCCTCCCTTCAACTCAAAAATGAGTTTATTTGGGAATTGAAATTTCACTATACTTGTCCTACAATCAATAGAGGCAAAGCAAGCATGCGACCAATCAATACCCAATATATCATTAAAATCTAGCATATCTAGTTCTATCAAGTCAACTACTGTAAATCTATTGGTCAAGGAAATAGGACAACCTTTATTGACTCTATTAATCACCACGAAATCACCCACTGCTGTAGAAACCAAAAAAGGTTTGTCTAATATGTCGGGTAGTATTTCAAATTTCATGGCTACAAGAGGGGTCACAAATATGACAATGTAG
The DNA here is from genome assembly GCA_022817965.1 of Solanum lycopersicoides. Classification (NCBI taxonomy): domain Eukaryota; kingdom Viridiplantae; phylum Streptophyta; class Magnoliopsida; order Solanales; family Solanaceae; genus Solanum; species Solanum lycopersicoides. The sequence continues at coordinate 56,642,794 of CM040621.1, read as the reverse complement.
CTCCTGGATCTAACAAATCATATACATCAAAGGGAAATAATTTTAACATATCAGTGACCAGTCTGGTGAGCTCTCTTGATCAATTCGGGATTGGAGAGCATAAAAGAGATTCTTCTTAGGAGCATCCGGATTTGGGGAACTTCCTTGAGCTTGAGTATTTTCCCTTCCTTGAGTCTTCATCATTGGGAAATCTCTCATTATGAGACCACTCTTTCCACAAAAATATAAGTTACCCGTGCCAGCTAGGCACTTACCGTCATGTTTTCTACCACATTTTGTTCAAAGAGGCTTATCAACATAAGAACCACCACCTTTTCCCTCTTGGGGCTTAGGAGTATACACCTTACTCTTGTTGACGCTTGGAGCATTAGGAGGGCCTTGGTTGGAAAACCTCCTTTTGAACCTTGGTTTGTCTTGCATCTCAAATTTACATTGGAATAATTACCATCTTCGATTCTTACCTTCTTCAACTCTCTACCAACTTGCTTAAGATTTTGCTCTTCAATTTGTTCGGCATGGACCATGAGACAAGAGATGTCCATGATAGGAATCAACATAGCAAACCTACATTTGTTAACCACAAGATGACATATCCCAATGACAAATTTATTCATCTTGGGCCTAGATTCCGCAACCATAGTAGGAGCATACTTTGATAGTTGAGTGATCATGAGACTATACTCCTTCACGCTTATACCCCCTTCACGAAGGTTGATAAATTCTTGCCTTTTTCTCTCCCTTAGATCCAAGGGAAATAACCTATGAAGGAAAGCCATCTTGAAAGCTCCCCAAGTAATTTGGCCTTCTATAACCGGCCTCTCATCCTTCCATTGCTCATAACACACTTGAGCTACATCCTTGAGTTGGTAGGCGGATAGTTCTGCCTTTTCTTGAGAAGAAACACCCATAGAATAAAGAACTTTGAACACTTCATCAATGAACCCTTGTGGGTACTCCTCCACTTAGAACCATATAAAGTAGGGGGATTCATCCTTGTGAAATCCCTAATCCTTGAAGCGGTTGTATTAACATTGCAGTTCACTTGCACCCTTGCATCTCTAGCAACTTGGGTAGCCAACACTTGAGTCAAGCTATGAATGGCCGACCTTATCTCAACATTAGACATAGCCCCTATTTCAATAGGAACTTGAGGGTTTTGAGGAGCTTGAGGGGGAACCATCTCATTCAAATTCTCCTCTCCATCTCTTCGAGCATTGTTACTCCTTGTATTCATTGCCTATATGCACAATAAAGGATTCGAAGAAAAGACTAGATAGAGTTAATAGATTTGAGACTCTTAGGAACGAGTAAGGAATAAAAAGAAAGTGAGAGTTCCTAAGCATCACATAGTCACTCATTCCTAAGTGTGGCGCGTTTCACAATTATGAATAAGAACCTTTATAGACGTGGTTTAGTGAGATATCAATCCTAAGATTTCTCAACCTCATTCTATGATAGCAAGTTTGTTATGACCCAAAGTACCCCCTAGGCGTAACCGGCGTTGTCGTCCTCTAAGAGAACTAAGGCAAGCCATTAGCATACATCATAACATTGTAACCCTTGAAAATCTAAGACGTATTCTACAGCCTAACATAAGTGTCATAAAGTGTAGACACTGTTTTAAGGTCCATTTTAATGATTATAAGTCATTTAGGAAGTTTAGAAACCAAGACGTTCATTGAATACCAAGCTAGGGGAGGGTTTATGTAACAACCCTAAAAATGTATTTGATAAGTAATGCTAAATGTGTCAAGAATGCCTATGATTAGACCAGGGTTCACACGGATTGATGCGCGTAGAACCAGACCTCAGAACCCTTGCTACAGCCAAGCCAACTAACTTGGGGAGTTAGTTGAGCTTGGAAAGGTTGGGTCCAACCATGTAGGGATCTCCAATACGAAGATTTACTCGAAGGAGTCTTTACCGGACTTAAAAAGGGGAAATCTTAGGTTTGGAAGGTCTAGGGCTAAAATGGTCTTTTTCCCGGCTAAGGTTAGTATCGTAATTACCCTAAATATATAATTAATTATTTAATTAATAAGGTGGAGGGGCAATTTGGGGAGAAAGGGCCGAAAATGGGCTCTTGAAGTGAAGTCTTGCTCCACCCGGGTTCGAACCTAGGTGGAAGCAATGAATTAAAGTGGTTTTTATTTAAGTTATTAAATTAATGTAATTAATTAATAATTTTTATTCATTAGCTGATTTAAAATAAAATAGAAATCAGATTTTTTTTTTATAATTAAACAAAACCTTATTGACTAAGTCCTAAACTAGACTCCTAAGCCTCATACCATTCCCACTCTCTCTTACGTCTATATATCAACTCTCACGTTCAATCTCACTTGTTTATCTCTTCTAAAAATAACGTTTAAGAACAGAAAAGTGACCAAAGTTTTTCACACTTGAAGAACTCACACGAAATCTCCATAAATCAAAAGTTAATCGCACGTTAGGCTAAGGGAGGTTGTCCGTCGAGTGGTGTTGACATTGAGGAGACTTAGACGTGATCTTGGGTGGAGTTTTTGGGCATCAAGTCGAGGGTTTAACGTCAAAAAGGTATGGGTTCTCTTCTTTCTTGGTCCCTTTCCCAAGAGACCCCTAAGGTTCAGATTATTCAGTCCGAAAACTAGGATTGTTCCCCGTTGCATGTCCCTGTTACTAGCTCCCAATGATTCATAGGTTGGGTATGATTGCTGGTACATTTAGGTGTATGTTGTGTTTTCGTGATGAATATGTTTATGTTTGTATGTTTGAAATCGTATGAATGACAACCCATGTGTTCCGAAACTATGTGCATGTGTGTGGAAAAATATGGCAGTGACTATGAGTTCTCGGCATTGAGGCTCCAAAATTGATAATGTTATGGTTGTTATTTTACGTGCATAAAACTATGTAAATCGTGATGTTCATTAAAATGGAAGTGTGGCTAATTTGAGTATCAATCTTTTGGCTAAACGAATCCATGAAAATGCACCTAAAACGTTATAAATGAACTATGAAATTTCCCTAAGAACTAATGTGTAATTTGATGAAAAAGGTGCAGAACAATTGTGGAATAAATTTCCAGAACCTGGAAATAGGCTTTAGAACGAATCTGGAAATTTTGGACATCAAAAAAATTAAAAAAAAATAAGTGATGTCTGCAGGAATCGAACCCAGGACCTCACTAAGGCAAATTTAATTAATAAACAAAAAGGAATGTATTAGGTGGGGCTCGATCTGGGGGCTGGGGTCAATGAAATTCGCAAGCGAAGAAAAAAAGGAATAAAATGAAATGCTATTGTGGGGTTTCGATCCCACAACACGGAAGACCCCTGCTCATTAAAAAAATATATGGGGTCGTGGGGAATCGATCCCACGCCCCTCAGCGGATGCAGAAATTAATTAAAAAAAAAAGGGGTCGTAGGGAATCGATCCCACGCCCCTCAACGCCTGCAGTAATTTAATTAAAAAAAAGTGGGTTGTGGGGGATCGATCCCACAACCCCTTGGTCAGTAGCGAAATAGGAGCATAGGAGAAGGTTAAATAAATTCATTAAAAACTATGGGGCCGTGGGGAATCTATCCCACGTCCCTCAGTAAGCTGTAGCAAGTTTAAAGGAGAAAGGAAAAATGAAAAGAAAAGAATTGTGAGGCGTGGGAATCGAACCCACGACCTCCTAGGCAGATTCAAGGAGAAAATTAAAAGAAATTAAAACCCACAACCCCTCGGCCAAAGGAGAGAAAGTAATAGTAATGAAAATAAAAAGTAAATGAGGTTGTGGGGGTTCGATCCCACATCCTCTTAGTTCCATTGAGAAAAAATGAAGAGAGAAATTAAGGGGAAGATAAAATGAAGGCGTTGGGGCTCGATCTTGGGTCCCCAAGCCGTATGGATCAAACCAAAATGATTAAAAAAAAAGTAAGTGCTGTCCAAGGGATTCGAACTTGGGTTCCTTTGTCCAAATTCCGTATTGATACATAAGTCATATGTGAATTAAATGTTCAAGAATAATTCTGCCTACTTAGATCGAAATCGAGATCTTGGCATACATATAAGATGCATAAGTCTAGTACTACATAATCTTAGAAAGATATGAATCATTTAAACGAACTATGAATGAAGCCTCATGGCTTGTATGTATGGACCCTTAAGTCTAGCATACGTTTAAAAATAAGTGAACCTAAGATGTATGTAATGAAATGATGTAACCCTAGAAGGGTTAAGTACGAGTGTGAAATACACTAAATGGCCAAGAGCATTGGCATACGATGAAATGATTATTATGTAATGAAACGATGAAACCCTAGAAGGGTTAAGTAAGAGTGTGAAACACACAAATGTCCAAGTGCATTGGCATATAATGAAATGAACATTCACGTAAAATGGGGTGAGTAATTATGAAGATCAAATGTGCTAGTGTTATGAATGTGGTGACAACATGACATGAGGCTAATGTAAAAGATGAGAACAATCTCAAATGAGCCTAAGTATATGTTACCAAAACGTACTCACCTATGAGAGTGTAAAGTTAATGAAGAGACCAGTCTCTATGAAAACTCTAATGAAAGTATTGACATTAACACACTTTATACTAATGATGAGATGAGAAATCATCGATTGAGATATGATGTCCTCATACTAGAAGCCAGCTTCCATGACATATGAGTTGAATGTAATGGAACTTTATATTGAGCACGGTAGACTATCTATGAGCGGTGATGCCTTCTTTCGGGAAGGGCGGAGGTTCACGTAACTCTTATGAGATGAGACTGTCCGGCATGCCGGGTGTGGGTCTCCTTATATCTCCTAGTCTTCGAACCTATACTACCAATATAGGGATCTGGCGGCGTTAAATTCCCATGTACGCTAGCATGTTTTGGGTCACTTTGGCCGGTGATTCTACCTCTTTTTGGTGTGGGGGAGACACTAGATTTCATGATGCTCACATGATATATGTCGGTTAAAGTTAAAGTTCCCAATGAATGAATGAGGACAGCCTCAAATGATACACATAATGAAATGAACGATACCAAAGGTGTTAGGATTGGATAATCAAGAGGTGAGCTAGACTCAAATAATGACACTAGGTTATTCTTCATCATAGCACAACAAACCCGATGAAAGTCTTAAACTACATCCTAGGTATAGCTGGTGTTCACACTAGCCTATGAACGAAATGAAATGAAGTACGTATGAATGAATGAAGCAGACTCTGTGATTGCTAATGAAGACTCCCCAGTTGAGGTCCCATATGTTGAGCGCTCATTTTGGAAAGTCTTAATGTCAAGTTCATGATTCCAAGGTCTCATGGCATATAAGTGAATGTTATAAAAGATGTTATGTGCTATATGAAATATGATATGTGCTGTGTGTAAGATGTTATGTGTTGTGTGCAATATGATAAGTATGATGATGCATGTTACTCTCATGGCATGACTTTCCTAATCCAAATTTTGAAAACTCACTGACTTTCCGAATCCAAATTTGGAAAGTTCACTGACTTTCCTAATCCCAATTTCGCAAGTCCAATGACTTGATTTTCCATAATCATGTTGTTAGGAAAGAGCTATTCTTACTCATGCCTGTCCTTGGTGTGTGCTTGCATATACCCATACTTAGTACAAGTGTGTACTTATCCCATACAACTCTATATTTTTAGGTGCAGGAACAGGTGGACGCTAGAGCTTACAGGTTGACGTTGCAGCTATCCAGACATGGAGATTTCATCCGGACCTGGTAGGCCCTCATGATTTCGAGGATGTCTACTGTTATTATCTAGCTTAGATGTAGGCTTTAGCTAGTGGAGCATGTTCCACTAGTGTTTCTTTCTACTTTTATTTCAGACTTTGTATTGGTGCGTTTTGGCGTTTAATGCAATTATGAACTGTTTCTTTCATTTGATTATCTCTATATTAGATGGTTGATTTTTGAACGCCTATGATGTTAAGTTTAAAATTTTATCATGAAATAATAAAACAAAATATTCAAAGTTTCCGCTAAAATTAACCTAGATGAAGTAAGAATGACGTATGTAGGCTTGTCTGCGACCTCTGTGAGGTCAACGACGCCGATCTCATCTGGGGTCTAGATTCCGGTCGTGACAAAGTTTTTATCAGAGCACTAGGTTAAATCCTGAGGATAATAAGTTCACATCAATCACATTGAGTAGTTTCTATGTCATGGTAGTGAAGTGCACCACTATCCTGAATTAGAGACTGTATGATGCATAGGAAAATTTCCCTTCTTCTGATCTTATCGTGCCTTTCCTAATGCTTAATTTCTTGGTGTTATGAGCGTGTCTAACATCAATCTTTGTTGTATTCAGAGAATGAATACTAGGAGAACCATTGATCAGAGGAGAGGAGGTGCAGCTGCTGGGGACAATCAGGTTCCACCCCAGGCTCCAGCTGCAGGAGTGGCTATGCCGGTTAACCCAGCTGGGTTGACTGATGCGGAGGTGCGGGCATCTCTGGCCCAGATGGCACAGGCCATCACTATGCAGGCCCAGGCCATGACTGCACAGGTCAACTAGCAGAATGTTCATAGGGAGAACCCACTGGTTCATATCATGGATGACAGGCCGGGAGATTTTACGAGGATGAATCCTCCTATTTTCACGGGGTCTAAGACTTCAGAGGATCCCTAGGAGTTTGTGGACGAGGTGCATAAGATTTTGGTGGCTATAGGGGCCACAGATACTGAGAAGGCTGAGCTGGCTTCCTATCATCTCAAGGATGTAGCACAGACTAGGTGCAATATGTGGCAGGATAGCCGAGCTTTGGGCGGAGTTTCGGTCACTTCGGAGCTGTTTAAGACAGCCTTCCTGGAGAGATTCTTTCCCAGGAGATGAGGGAGGCAAAGATTGAGGAGTTTATCAACCTTAAGCAGGGATCAATGACAGTCAGGGAGTATTCCATGAAGTTTGTTAAACTATCCAGGTATGCTACTTTCCTTAGTATGTAACAGCAAGGATGAGATGAGTTGTAACAACCCTAAAAATGGATTAGATAAGAAATACTTAATATGTCAAGAATACCTGTTATTAGACCAGGGTTCACACGTATTGATGCGCGTAAAACAGACCTCAAAACCCTTGCAAAAGACAAACCAACTAACTTGGGGAGTTATTTGAGCTTGGAAAGGTTGGGTCCAACCATGTAGGGCTCTCGAATACGAAGATTTACTCGAAGGAGTCTTTACCGGACTTAAAAAAGGGAAATCTTAGGTTTGAAGTCTAGGGGTAAAATGGCCTTTTTCCTGGTTAAGGGTAGTATTGTAATTACCCTAAATATGTAATTAATTATTTCATTAATAAGGTAGAAGGGCAATTTGGGGAGAGAGGGCTGAAATTGTGCTCTTGAAGTGAAGTCTTGCTCCACCGGGTTCGAACCTAGGTGGAAGCAATGAATTAAAGTGATTTTTATTTAAGCTATTGATTTAATGTAATTCATTAATAATTATTATTCATTAGCTGATTTAATATTAAATAAAAATCAGATTTTTATTATATAAACAAAACCCTATTGACTAAGTCCTAAAACTAGACTCCTAAGCCTCCTACAACTCCCACTCTCTCACGTTTATCTCTCCACTCTCACACTCAATCTCTCTTATTCTTTCTCACGTATTTTCTCTGCCAAAATAAGATACAAAAGCAGAAAAATAAACCAAGTTCTTCACACTTGAAGAACTCACACGAAATCACAAGAAAACAAACGTTAATCGCACACTAGGCTAAGGGAGGTTGTCATTCGAGTGGAGTTGACATTTAGAAGGCTTAGACGTGTTCTTGGGTGAAGTTTTTGAGCAGAAAGTCAAGGGTTTAACGTCAAAAAGGTATGGTTTTCTTCTCTCTTGGTCCCTTTCCTAAGAGACCCCTTAAGGTTCAAATTATCCAGTCCGAAAAGTAGGATTGTTCACCCTTTGCATGCCCCTGTCACTAGCTCCGAATGAATCATAGTTTGGGTATGATTGCTGGTAGATTTAGGTGTATGTTATGTTTTCGTGATGAATATGATTATGTTTGTGTACTTTAAATCGTATGAAAGAGAACCATGTATTTGAAATTATGTGCAAGTGTGTGCGTGTCCAAGTATGTTACAGTGAATGAGGTTCTCGGGTTAAGGCTCCAAATTTGATAATGTTTTGGTTGTCAGTTTACGTGCATAAACCTATGTAAATCGTGATGTTCATTAAAATGAAAGTGTGGCTGATTTGAGTACAAATCTTTTGGCTAAACGAATCTATGAAAAATGCACCCCAAAAAGTGTTAAATGATCTATGAATTTCCCTAAGATTTCAAGTGAAAATGTTGGTGAAAATAGTCTAAAAAAATGACTAAATTTCCAGCAAACTTACAAGTTTAGTTTAGGCTAAATGTAGAGGAATAAATCTGGAAATTATTTGAGTGTAAAGGGATGAGGCCACCAGGATTCGAACCTGTGAACTCATCCGTGAATTTGCCTTAAAAACGTGAAAAGGGAAATGGGGTCAAGGGGAATCGATATTGGGTGTGCTGGCTGAAAAGTAAGGTACAAGAAAATAAATAAAATAAAATGGGAGGCATGGGAATCGAACCAACGACCTCCAGGCAGCGAGTGGAAGCAAAGGAAAATTAAAAGAAAAGGAATGTGAGGTGTGGGAATCGAACCCACAACCTCAAAGCTGTGAAGGAGAGTAAAGGAGAAAGGGAAAATAAAAAGAAAAGAAAGGTGAGGCGTGGGAATCGAACCCACGACCTCAAGGCAGTGAAGGGAGTTAAGGAGAAAAATAAAGATAAAAGAATTGTGAGGCGTGGGAATTGAACCCACGACCTCTAGGTAAGCTGCGAAATAAAAGAAAAGTAAAGAGAGGTTGTGGGGTTTGATCCACAACCTCAAGTTCTATGCGAATTGGACAAGGAGAATTAAGTTTAAAAAAAATAAAAGGGGTGTCGGGAGTTCGATCCCACAACCCCTCAGCCAAATAAGAGGAGTTTCCAACGAGAAAATAAAGAGGAAATATTGATGTTGGGACTCGATCTAGGGTCCCAATGTTATGTGAACTAAAAATAACATCACTGATAATTGTAAGTGTTGTCCAAGGGATTCGAACTTGGGTTCCCTTGCCCAAATTCCGTATTGATATAAAATTCATACGTGAATTAAATGTTCAAGAATAATGCTGCCTACTTAGATCGAAATCTAGATTTTGGCATGCATACAATATGCATAAGTCTTGTACTACATAATCTTAGTAAGATATGAGTCACTTAACGAACTATGAATGAAGCCTCATTGCTTGTATGTATAGACCCATAACTCTAGCATACGTTTAAAAGAAGTGAACCTAAGATGTATGTAATGAAATGATGTAACCCTAGAAGGGTTAAGTACGAGTGTAAAACATAGTAAATGGCCAAGTGCATTAGTATACGATGAAATGATTATTATGTAATAAAATGATGAAACACACAAATGGCCAAAGTAAATGTTACCAAAACGTACTCACATATGAGAGTGTAAAGTTAATGAAGAGACTAGTCTCTATGAACACTCTAATAAAAGTATTGAGATTAACACACTTAATACTAATGATGAGATGAGAAATTATCTATTTGGGTATGATGTCCTCATACTAGAAGCCATCTTCCATGACGTATGAGTTGAATGTAATGGAACTTTATACTGAGCACCGATAGACTAGCTATGAGCGGTGATGCCTTCTTTCGGGAAGGGCGGAGGTTCACATAACTCTCATGAGATGAGACAGTCCGGCATGACGGGTATGGGTCTCCTTATATCTCCTAGTCTTCGATCCTATACTGTCAATATAGGGAGATGGCGGGGTTAAATTCCCATGTACGCTAGCATGTTTTGGGTTACCTTGGCCGGTGATTCCACCTCATTTCTGTGTGGGGAGACACTAGATTTCATGATGCTCACATGATCTATGTCTGTTAAAGTTAAAGTTCCCAATGAATGAATGAGGTCAGCCTCAAATGATGCACATAATGAAATGAACGATACCAAAGGTGTTAGGATATGATAATCAAGAGGTGACCTAGACTCAGGTAATGACACTAGGTTATTCTTGATCATTGCACAACAAACCCGATAAAAGTCTTAAACTACATCGTAGGCATAACTGGTGTTCACACTAGCCTATGAACAAAATTAAATGAAGTACGTGTGAATGAATGAAGCGGACTCTGTGTTTGCTAATGAAGACTCCCTAGTTGAGGTCCCATATGTTGAGCCCTCATTTTGGAAAGTCTTAATGTCAAGTCCATGATTCCAAGGTCTCATGGCATATGAATGAATGTTATAAAAGATGTTATGTGCTATATGCAATATGATATGTGCTATGTGTAAGATGTTATGAGTTGTATGCAATATGATAAGTATAACGATGCATGTTACTCTCATGGCATGTCTTTTCTAATCCAAATTTGGAAAGTTCACTAACTTTCCTAATCCCGATTTGGCAAGTCCAATGACTTGACTTTCCATAATCATGTTGTTAGGAAAAAGCTATTCTTACTCAAGCATTTTCTTTTGGTGTGTGGTTGCATATACCCATACTTAGTACAAGTGTGTACTTATCCCATACAACTATATATTTTTAGGTGCAGGCACAGGTGGATGCTAGAGTTTACAGGTTGACGTTGCAGCTATCCGGACATGGAGCTTTCATCCGGACTTGGTAGGCCCTCATGCTTTCGAGGATGTCTACCGTTATTATCTAGCTTAGATGTAGGCTTTAGCTAGTGGAGCATGTTCCACTGGTGTTTCTTTCCAATTTCATTTCAGACTTTGTATTGGTGTCGTTTTGGCAAAAATATGTTTAATACAATTATGAACTGTCTCTTTCATTTGATTATACCTATATTAGATGGTTGATTTGTGAACGCCCATGATGTTAAGTTTAAAATGTTTAGCATGAAATAAGAAAACAAAAAGTTCAAATTTTACGCTAAAATTAACTAGATGAAGTAAGAATGACGTATGTAGGCTTGTCTTCGACCTCTGAGAGGTCAACGACGCCGGTCTCATTTGGGGTCTAGATTCCGGTTGTGACAAAGTTGGTATCAGAGCATTAGATTAAATTCCGAGGATAATAAGTTCACATCAACCACATTGAGTAGTTTCTAAGTTATGGTAGTGAAGTGCACCACTATCCTGAATTAGAGACTGCATGATGCGTAGGAAAATTTCCCTTCTTCAGATCTTATCATGCTTTTCCTAATGTCTAATTTCTTGGTGTTATGAGCGTGTCTAACATAAATCTTTGTTGTTTTCAGATAATGAATACTAGGAGAACCATTGGTCAGAGGATAGGAGGTGCAACTACTGGGGGCAATCAGGTTCCACCCCAGGCTCCAGCTGAAGGAGTGGCTATGCCGGTTAACCCAGCTGGGTTGACTTATGCGTAGGTGCGGGCATCACTGGCCCAGATGGCACAGTCCATCACTATGCAGGCCCAGAGGCTAATGTAAAAGATGAGAACAATCTCAAATGAGCCTAAGTAAATGTTACCAAAACGTACTCACCTATGAGAGTTTAAAGTTAATGGAGAGACAAGTCTCTATGAACAGTCTAATGAAAGTATTGAGTTTAACACACTTAATACTAATGATGAGATGAGAAATCATCTATTGAGCTATGATGTCCTCATACTAGAAGCCAGCTTCCTTGACGTATGAGTGTAATGTAATGGAACTTTATACTGAGCACCGATAGACTAGCTATGAGAGGTGATGCCTTCGTTCGGGAAAGGCGGAGGTTCACGTAACTCTCATGAGATGAGACTGTCCGGCATGACGGGTATGGGTCTCCTTATATCTGCTAGTCTTCGAACCTATACTGCCAATATAGGGATCTGGCGAGGTTAAATTCCCATGTACACTAGCATGTTTTTGGTCACCTTGGCCGGTGATTCCACCTCTTTTCGGTGTGGGGGAGACACTGGATTTCATCATGCTCACATGATCTATGTCGGTTAAATTTAAATTTCCCAACGAATTAATGAGGCCAGCCTCAATTGATGCACATAATGAAATTAACGATACCAAAGGTGTTAGGATAGGATAATAAACAGGTGAGCTAGACTCAGGTAGTGACACTAGGTTATTCTTGATCATTGCACAGCAAACCCGATAGAATGTCTTAAACTACATCCTAGGTATAGCTGGTGTTCACACTATGCTATGAACGAAATGAAATGAAGTGCGTATGAATGAATGAAGCGGACTCTGTGTTTGCTAATGAAGACTCCCTAGTTGAGGTCCCATATGTTGAGCCCTCATTTTGGAAAGTCATAATGTGAAGTCAATGATTCCAAGGTATCATGGCATATGAATGAATGTTATAAAAGATGTTATGTGCTATATGCAATATGATATGTGCTATGTGTAAAATGTTATGTGTTGTGTGCAATATGATAAGTATGATGATGCATGTTACTCTCATGGCATGACTTTCCTAATCCAAATTTGGAAAGCTCACTGACTTTCCTAATCCAAATTATGAAAGCTCACTGACTTTCCTAATCCAAATTTGGAAAGTTCACAAACTTTCCTAATCCCGATTTGGCAAGTCCAATGACTTGACTTTCCATAATCATGTTGTTAGGAAAAAACTATTCTTACTCATGCATGTCCTTGGTTTGTGCTTGCATATACCCATACTTAGTACAAGTGTGTACTAATCCCATACAACTATATATTTTGAGGTGCAGGCACAAGTTAACGTTGCAGCTATCCGGACGTGGAGCTTTCATCCGGACTTGGTAGGCCCTCATGCTTTCGAGGATGTCTACGATTATTATCTAGCTTAGATGTAGGCTTTAGCTAGTGGATCATGGTTCACTAGGCTTAGAGGGCATTCCGCACAATGACCAACTAGTGTTTCTTTCCACTTTCATTTCAGACTTCGTATTGGTGTCGTTTTGGCAAAAATACGTTCAATGCAATTATGAACTGTTTCTTTCATTTGATTATCCCTATATTAGATGGTTGATTTGTGAACGCCCATGATTTTAAGTTTCAAATGTTTAGCATGAAATAAGAAAACAGAAAGTTCAAATTTTCCGCTAAAATTAACCTAGAGTAAGAATGACGTATGTAGGCTTGTCTGCGACCTCTGAGAGGTCAATGACGCCGGTCTCGTCTGGGGTCTAGATTCCGGTCGTGACATGAGTACTGAAGTTTGTTAAATTATCCAGGTATGCTACTTCTCTTGTATCTAACAGCAGGGATGAGATGAGCAGGTTCCTCACAGGAATCAACAGAGATCTGGAGGAGGAGTGTCGGTCTACGATGCTCCATGATAACATGGACCTCTCCAGGTTGATGGTGCATGTCCAGCAGTAAGAGGACAGCCGCAAGAAGAGAGGCGTTTGTGATGCTAGGAGGCCTAAGCTTCAAGATCAGGCAAGTCCCATCCATGGAGGCCACAGAAACAATTTTGGCATCCGTGAGCAGCCCTAATTCAAGAAGGGGCAGCAGAGTTCTGGAAATTCTAATTCTCAGAGGAGTACGACATCTAGAGGAGGCAGACCTGAGCCAAAGAAGGGCAATGGAGGTGAGATGCAGCGTCCCAGAAAGAACTGTGCTAAGTGCTGCCGTGCTCACAGGGGAGAGTGTAGACAGGGCACATGGTTAGAGACTGCCCACATAACAGAGGTCAGGCTGGAGGTAATGATCAGCCTAGGCCCAATTCACAGGGTGCAGCAGTAGCCAACCCTCCTAAGAGGAACATATTCTATGCCCTGAAGGGCAGAGAGGAGCAGGATAAGTCCGCTGATGTGGTCACATGTATGCTGCAAGTATTCTCAACTTCTGTTTATGCTTTACTTAATCCAGGGTCTACGCTTTCCTTTGTAACTCCTTTGCTTGCTCTCACTTTTGAGATATTGCCTGAGGTTCTGCATGATCCTATAGTGGTTAGTACACCTTTAGGAGAAAATGTAAGAACTGATAGAGTATACAAGGATTGCCCAATAGTTGTAAGTGGTAAGACTATGTGTGCAAACTTTGTTGAGTTAACCATGCCAGATTTTGATGTTATTCTTGGTATGGACTGGCTTCACAGTTGTTGTGCTTGTTTGGATTGTCGTAGTAGAGCGGTGAGATTTTGTTTCACTAATGAAGAGGAGCTAGTCTGGGAGGGGTACAACTAGAGTCATCCTAATCCCTTGATTTCGAACCTTAAGGCCAATAAAATGATGTCCAAAGGTTTATTGTGTCATCTTGTGAGTGTTAATGATTAGATCATCACATCCCTTCCATAGACTCAGTGCCTGTAGTGAATGGGTTCCTAGATGTATATCCTGATGATTTTCCTAGAGTCCCTCCCCCTCGAGAGATTGACTTTGGCATCGACTTAGAACCCGATACTAAACCAATTTCAATTCCTCCCTACAGAATGGCTCCAGCCGAACTGAAGGAGTTGAAGCTGTAGTTAAAAGATCTCACTGATAAGTGTTTCATTCAGCCGAGCATATCCCCTTAGGGCGCTCCAGTATTGTTTGTGAAAAAGAAGGATTGAACCCTTAGAATGTGTATCGATTATCGTCAGCTCAACAAAGTCATTATGAAGAATAAGTATCCACATCCCAGAATAGATGATTAGTTAGATCAGCTCCAAAGGTCTAGTTTCTTCTCTAAGATTGATCTTCGTTCAGGGTATAATCAGCTTAGGGTTAGGGATGGAGATATCCCAAAGACAGCCTTTCGTACCCGTTATGGTCATTATGAGTTCTTAGTTATGTCATTTGGTCTCATGAATGCACTTGCTGCATTTATGGACCTCATGAACAGAGTCTTCCTTGAATAACTTTATTCTTTCGTCATAGTATTCATTGACGACATCCTCATCTACTCTAGGACCAAGGAAGAGCATGAACAACATTTGAGACAAACCTTGCAAGTACTTAGACAACATCAGTTGTATGCCAAATTCAACAAGTGTGAATTCTGGCTTAGATGAGTGACCTTCCTAGGTCATGTTGTGTCGGATCAGGGTGTGGAGGTGAATCCCAGGAAGACTGAGGCTGTGAAGAACTGTCCAAAGTCTCTTACTCCCACTGACATCCGTAGCTTTCTGGGATTAGCTGGTTACGACCGCAGGTTCGTGGAGGTTTTTTCTTCCATTGCTGCCCCACTGACAGCTTTGACTAAGAATAAGGCCAAGTTTGAATGGACGGAGACTTGTGAGAAGAGTTTCCAGGAGCTCAAGGACAGACTCACTTCAGCCCCGGTTCTTACTTTGCCTAAGTGTGGTGATAATTACGCTGTTTACTTTGATGCATCAAGGGTTGGTTTGAGTTGTGTTCTTTTTGCAGGTTGCTAAGGTGATAGCCTATGCGTCCAGACAACTCAAGGTTCTTGAGAAGAATTATCCCACTCATGACCTGGAGTTTGCAACTGTGGTGTTTGCACTGAAGCTGTGGAGGCACTACTTGTATGGAGTTCATGTGGATGTGTTCACAGACCAAAAGAGACTCCAGTACGTATTCACACAGAGGGAGTTGAATCTACGTCAGCGGAGATGGTTGGAGCTGCTGAAGGACTTCGACATGAATGTTCACTACCACCCAGGTAAGGCTAATGTTGTAGCTGATGCTTTGAGCAGGATGAGAATGGGAAGTACAACCCACGTTGAGGATGAGAAGAAGCAGTTGGTGAAAGATGTACACAGACTAGCCAGACTGGGTGTGCGATTGGTTGACTCTACTAGTGGGGGTGTTTCAGTTCATCCTAGTTCTGAATCATCCTTGGTAGTTGAAGTCAAGCAGGGTTAGCATCTCGATCCTATGTTGATGGAGCTGAAGGACTCAGTATTGATAAATATGCATGAGTCTTTCGCTTTGGGAGGTGACGGCATACTTAGGTATCAGAACATGCTGTGTGTACCAGATGTTGATGATTTGCGGACCAGTATTGTTGCAGAGGCCCATGGTTCCTGATATTCAATACATCCAAGTTCCACCAAGATGTATCATGATCTTAAGAAGATTTATTGGTGGGATGGCATGAAGAAGGACATTGCAAAATATGTGCCCAAGTGTCCTAATTGTCAACAGGTTAAGGCAGAACATCTTAAGCCTGGTGGTCTTACTCAGATTATTGAGGTTCCGACTTGGAAGTGGTAGGCTATTAATATGGACTTCGTGGTTGGTTTTCCTAGGACTAGGAGACATCATGACTCCATATGGGTTATTGTGGACAGGATGACTAAGTCTTCCCACTTTATCCCTGTGAAGTCTACCTACAGAGCCGAGCATTATGCGAGACTCTACATTGATGAGATTGTGAGATGGCATGGGATTCCTTTGTCTATCATTTCAGATAGAGGATCTCAGTTTACTTCACATTTCTAGAGATCTTTCCAAAAAGAGCTTGGGGACACAGGTAAAGCTTAGTACTGCCTTTCATCCTCAGACTGATGGGCAGGCAGAGCGCACCATTCAGACATTGGAGGACATGTTGAGAGCGTGTGTGATTGACTTCAGGGGTAGTTGGGATGACCATCTGCCTTTGATAGAGTTCTCCTATAATAATAGCTATAACTCCGGCACTGGGATGGCACCGTTTGAGACACAGTATGGTAGGAGGTGTAGATCTCCAGTTGGGTGGTTCGAGGTTGGAGAGTCATCTATTTTTGGTCCAGAGATCATTCATGAGGCCTTAGAGAAGGTCAGAGTGATTAGGGATAGGTTTGCTACTGCTTACAGTCGGCAAAAGTCATATGCAGATAACAGAAAATGTCCCTTAGAGTTTGATGTTGGTGACCAGGTCTATCTGAAGATATCACCTATGAAGTGGGTGATGAGGTTTGGCAGGAAGGGAAAGTTGAGTCCGAGGTATGTTGGGCCATACGAGGTCCTACAGCGTGTGGGTGAGGTGGCCTATGAGTTGGCATTGCCTGCGAAGCTAGCTTCTTCCATCCAGTCTTTGATGATTCCATGTTAAAGAAGTGACTAGGTGATCCAGCATCGATTCTACCTGTGGAAGGTTTGGGGGTCGATGAAGACTTGTCCTACGAGGGTGTAACTGTGGATATCTTAGACAGACAGATCAAGCGGCTGAGGAACAAGGAGATTGCCACAGTGAATGTATTGTGGAGGAATCATCTTGTTGAGGGTGATACATGGGATGCCGAGGCCGATATGAGATCCCGCTACCCTCATCTTTTCAGCTTTTAAGGTTAGACTTCCTACTCTTAAGTCTAAGTTTCCTTATCTCTCCATTTTTGTAGTTATTGCTTGACTGTGCATAGTAATTATGTTATGATCTGACTGGCATTACGCTAGATAGTAGTAGTGTCATTCGGGGACGAATGTTCCTAAGGGGGGGATAATGTAACAACCCTAAAAATAGATATGATAAGTAATGCTAAATGTGTCAAGAATGCCTATGATTAGACCAGGATTCACATGGATTGATGTGTGTAGAACCAGACCTCGGAACCCTTGCTACAGCCAAGCCAACTAACTTGGGGAGTTAGTTGAGCTTGGAAAGGTTGGGTCCAACCATGTAGGGCTCTCGAATACGAAGATTTACTCGAAGGGTCTTTACGAGACTTAAAAAGGGGAAATCTTAGGTTTGGAGTGTCTAGGGGTAAAATGGTCTTTTTCCTGGATAAAGGTAGTATCGTAATTACCCTAAATATATAATTAATTATTTAATTAATAAGGTGGAAGGGCAATTTGTGGAGAGAGGGCCGAAAATGGGCTCTTGAAGTGAAGTCTTGCTCCACCCGGGTTGAAACCTAGGTGGAAGCAATGAATTAAAGTGGTTTTTATTTAAGTTATTAAATTAATGTAATTAATTAATAATTTTTATTCATTAGCTGATTTAAAATAAAATAGAAATCATATTATTTTTTTATAATTAAACAAAACCTTATTGACTTAGTCCTAAACTATACTCCTAAGCCTCATACAATTCCCACTCTTTCTCACGTCTATATATCAACTCTCACGTTCAATCTCTCTTGTTTCTCTCTGCCAAAAATAACGTTTAAGAACAGAAAAGTAATCAAAGTTCTTCACACTTGAAGAACTCACACGAAATCTCCATAAATCAAACGTTAATCGCACGTTAGGCTAAGGGAGGTTGTCCGTCGAATGGTGTTGACTTTTAGGAGGCTTAGACGTGATCTTGGGTGGAGTTTTTGGGCAGCAAGTCGATGGTTTAACGTCAAAAAGGTATGGGTTCTCTTCTCTCTTGGTCCCTTTCCCAAGAGACCCCTAAGGTTCAGATTATTTAGTTCGAAACCTATGATTGTTCCCCGTTGCATGTCCTGTCACTAGCTCCCAATGATTCGTAGGTTGGGTATGATTGCTGGTAGATTTAGGTGTATGTTGTGTTTTCGTGATGAATATGTTTAGGTTTGTTTATTTGAAATCGTATGAATGACAACCCATGTGTTCTGAAACTATGTGCATGTGTGTGCAAAATGTGGCAGTGACTATGATTCTCGGCATTGAGGCTCCAAAATTGATAATGTTATGGTTATTATTTTACGTGCATAAAACTATGTAAATCGTGATGTTCATTAAAATGGAAGTGTGGCTGATTTGAGTATTAATCTTTTGTCTAAACGAATCCATGAAAATGCACCTAAAACGTTATAAATGAACTATGAAATTTCCTAAGAACTAATGTGTAATTTGATGAAAAAGGTGCAGAAAAATTGTGGAATAAATTTCCAAAACCTGGAAATAGTCTTTAGAACGAATCTGGAAATTTTGGACGTCAAAAAAATTAATAAACAATAAGTGAGGTCTGCATGGATCGAACCCAGGACCTCACTAAGGCAACCTTAATTAATAAACAAAAAGGAATGTATTAAGTGGGGCTCGATCTGGGGGCTGGGGTTAGTGCAATTCGCAAGGGAAGAAAAAAAGGAATAAAATAAAAATGTTGTTGTGGGGTTTCGATCCCACAACACGGAAGACCCTTACTAATTAAAAAAAAATATGGGGTCGTGGGTAATCGATCCCACGCCCCTCAGCGAATGCATAAATTAACAAAAGAAAAAGGGGGGGGTCGTGGGGAATCGATCCCACGCCCCTCAACGCCTGCAGTAATTAAATTAAAAAAAAAAGGGGATGTGGGGGATCGATCCCACAACCCCTTGGTCAGTAGAGAAATAGGAGGATAGGAGAAGGTTTAATAATTCATTAATAACTATGGGGTCGTGGGGAATCGATCCCATGCACCTCAGTAAGCTGTAGCAAGTTTAAAGGAGAAAGGAAAAATAAAAAGAAAAGAATTGTGAGGCGTGGAAATCGAACCCACGACCTCCTAGGCAGATTAAAGGAGAAAATTAAAAGAAATTAAAGAGGGGCTGTGGGGGTTCGAAACCACAACCCCTCGGCCAAGAGAAAGTAATAGTAATGAAAATAAAAAGTAAATGAGGTTGTGGGGGTTCGATCCCACATCCTCTTAGTTCCATTGAGCGAAATATGAAGAGAGAAATTAAGGGGAAAATAAAATGAAGGCGTTGGGGCTCGATCTTGGGTCCCCAAGCTGTATGGATCAAACCAAAATGACTAAAAAAAATGTGAGTGTTGTCCAAGGGATTCGAACTTGGGTTCCTTTTCCCAAATTCCGTATTGATACATAAGTCATATGTGAATTAAATGTTCAAAAATAATGCCGCCTACTTAGATCGAAATCGAGATCTTGGCATACATACAAGATGCATAAGTCTTGTACTACATAATTTTAGGAAGATATGAATCACTTAAAGGAACTATGAATGAAGCCTCATGGCTTGTATGTATAGACCCATAAGTCTAGCATACGTTTAAAAATAAGTGAACCTAACATGTATGTAATGAAATGATGTAACCTTAAAAGGGTTAAGTACGAGTGTGAAATACATTAAATGGCTAAGAGCATTGGCAAACGATTAAAAGATTATTATGTAATGAAACTATGAAACCCTAGAAGGGTTAAGTAAGAGTGTGAAACAAACAAATGGCCAAGGGCATTAGCATATGATGAAATGAACATTCACGTAAAAAGGGGTGAGTAATTATGAAGAGCAAATGTGCTAATGTTAATGAATGTGGTGACTACATGATATGAGACTAATGTAAAAGATGAGAACAATCTCAAATGAGCCAAGTAAATGTTACAAAAACGTACTCACCTATGAGAGTGTAAAGTTAATGAAGAGACCAGTCTCTGTGAACACTCTAATGAAAGTATTGGATTAACACACTTAATACTAATGATGAGATGAGAAATCATATATTGAGCTATGATGTCCTCATACTAGAAGCCATCTTCCATGATGTATGAGTTGAATGTAATGGAACTTTATACTAAGCACCGATAGACTAGCTATGAGCGGTGATGCCTTCTTTCGGGAAGGGCGGAGGTTCACGTAATTCTCATGAGATGAGACTGTTCGGCATGCCGGGTATGGGTCTCCTTATATCTCCTAGTCTTCGAACCTATACAGTCAATATAGGGATCTGTCGGGGTTAAATTCCCATGTACGCTAGCATGTTTTGGGTCACTTTGGCCGGTGATTCCACCTTTTTTCGGTGTGGGGGAGACACTGGATTTCATAATGATCACATGATCTATGTCGGTTAAATTTAAAGTTCCCAATGAATGAATGAGGCCAGCCTCAAATGATGCACATAATAAAATGAACGATACCAAAGGTGTTAGGATAGGATAATCAAGAGGTGAGCTAGACTCAAGTAATGACACTAGGTTATTCTTGATCATTGCACAGCAAACCTGATGAAAATCTTAAACTACATCCTAGGTATAGGTTGTGTTCACACTAGCCTATGAACGAAATGAAATGAAGTACGTGTGAATTAATGAAGCAGAATGTGTGTTTTCTAATGAAGACTCCCTAGTTGAGGTCCCATATATTGAGCCCTCATTTCGGAAAGTCTTAATGTCAAGTCCATGATTCCAAGGTCTCATGGCATATAAATGAATGTTATAAAAGATGTTATGTGCTATATGCAATATGATATGTGCTGTGTGTAAGATGTTATGTGCTGTGTGCAATATGATAAGTATGATGATGCATGTTACTCTCATGGCATGACTTTCCTAATCCAAATTTTGAAAGCTCACTGACTTTCCTAATCCAAATTTGGAAAGCTCACTTACTTTCCTAATCCAAATTTGGAAAGTTCACCAACTTTTCTAATCCCAATTTGGCAAGTCCACTGACTTGATTTTCCATAATCATGTTGTTAGGAAAGAGCTATTCTTACTCATGCATGTCCTTGGTGTGTGCTTGCATATACCCATACTTATTACAAGTGTGTACTAATCCCATACAACTCTATATTTTTAGGTGCAGGCACAGGTGGACCCTAGAGCTTACAGGTGGACGTTGCAGCTATCCGAACGTGGAACTTTCATCCGAACCTGGTAGGCCCTCATGCTTTGTAGGATGTCTACCGTTATTATCTAGCTTAGATGTAGGCTTTAGCTAGTGGAGCATGTTCCCCTCGTGTTTCTTTCCACTGACATTTCAGACTTTGTATTGGTGTCGTTTTGGCAAAAATACATTTAATGCAATTATGAACTGTTTCTTTCATTTGATTATCTCTATATTAGATGGTTGATTTGTGAACGCCTCTGATGTTAAGTTTAAAATGTTTAGCATGAAATAAGAAAACAAAAAGTTCAAATATTCCGCTAAAATTAACCTAGATGAAGTAAGAATGACGTATGTAGGCTTGTCTGCGACCTCTGAGAGGTCAATGATGCCGGTATCGTCTGGGGTCTAGATTTCGGTCATGACAGTTTAAGGTTTGCAAAGAGTCGAGTTTCACCATAAATCTTTATCAATTAACAAGATACGGGATCTATTTCACCTTTGAGACCTCTTTTCTCAAAGGGTTCCATCAAATTGATTTCCAAAAATTGAATTTTCAAGTGTGTTTCATCCTACACGTTGTACAACTTCCCCAACAGTAGAATGCATCCCACATGATGATAATAGGCACTAACCGACATAGACCATACTATCTAGGCATGAAATCTGGAATTTACCCTACTCCGATGGAGGGTGTTCTACTTACCAAGGGTAGAACTAGGACACATCCCATGTAGGCACATGGTTAAGGAATATCAAGGTATTCTTTTCACTCTAGTCTCCTTCTCAAATAGATCTACTACCACAAGCATATTCACTCGGTGCAAGCCATGTTCTCATAGATTAAGTGCGTTCGCATAAAGGCATATGAAAAGTTACCATCTCTTAGTCCTACCAAATCATAATACCCCTCCAAAAGATGGGTCCTCTAGGGATGCCACTCAATGGTCAATAAGTATAGATCAATGACTTTCGTAGAGATGGTTTTATACCGTTCCAGCTAACATATTCCTAAGTTCATTATTCTTACAAGAAGGATACCTTTACGGCTTTCAACTTTAAGGATATCATAACCTTCTTACTATGTTGAAGGTTCCATATTATTGAACTTCATTACATGTTCAAGGTCCTATATTAGTTATCCTTAGAAGGTCACCATGTTAGGTCTACCGATCCTAGACTTTCATTTAACATTCATTCATACACATACATGACAAAGGTGCTTAGGCCTATTAAGTCAAGATGTTCAAATTCACATTCTTCATGTATCAAGTAGAGGGACATATGTCTACCAATAAAGACACACATTATCATCTTATCACATGTACAACAACATTCAAGTAGCAAATAGGGACAACTAAGTCTGCTACAATTCACCATATCTATTCCTATAGAAACATCAACATCAACATAGTCCATTAAAAGTCTTATTAATACAATTAGAGAGAATCATGTTTTCACTTAACACGTACACACAAGCCATATAATCCTTCACATTGATCACCTATACAAGCTACATCATGATAACATTACAATTCATAGAATAATGTTGACAAGGCCATGTTCATCACAATTGAAACACATAAGCACCGCCACCATAATTGGACCATACAAATCAACACAATTAAATACTTATACTACACAGTATAGAAGAGATTACATTATGTTGTATTATGTTTCAATTACATTGCTTCTTCATGAATTGACCTAGTTTGTGGAATAGATCATGAAACTGACCCAAGTCCCTAACCCTAGGTTTTGAACTAGTGTGGATTTGAGTTGCAGTGATGCACCTGACTTTTTGATCGCGTTAATTACCATTGATTGATGTAATTACACGTATTATTGGATTTAATGGACTTTGTTGATGATAATTCCACGATGATGGCTCTTGAAGGAGATTGGGTAAGTCTTGATATCCTAAACCTTTTCTTCAATTATGATGGCTTGTATTTGGTGATGAAGTTCAATTGAAGTATGTCTTGTAATTGGATTAAGTAGGTGCGGTATGATGATTCAATTGAAATGTCTTGATTATGTGATTTTGAGATTATGCTTAAGATGTAATTATATAAGGATGGTTATGAAGTACCTATCTGCCTTACTACGATAAAAATGATGTTAATGTTCTAATCTCATATATGAGGGTTGTAATGAAAGGTGTTCTCATGCTTTTTCTATTGAGCTAATCACTATAACTATACAATGACCTATTCTCGTATGACCTAAACTAAGTTATGATTGTTAAACAAAGACATTTCAAAAGGGACTCTAGCTTAGCACCAACTAAACTAGTAGTGAGGAGTGTCCCTTCCCACATAGGAAAGGTAGGTTCACTATTGTACTCATGATATTGGAAACTATAATGCATGTAGCATAAAGAGGGTCCCAAACACATCTCCTAGTTCTTGAACTAGGTTGCCCCCATAGGAATGCTAGCTATTGGATTCACCTAGATGTTTTGTTCATGTTTTGGTACTACCTTGGCAAGTAATCCACCTTCTTTGTGTGTAGGGTTTCATGACACCGGATTCCATATTAGCTCATGTGGTCTATGTCTGTTAAGGTAAGATTTTTCCGAAGGTAAAATAAAGTAATAAAGTGAACTCTAACAAGGATTACTTAAGGGGTTTGACTTAGTCTAGATAGGGGTATGAGACTCTACCTATACATTGCACTACTTAACCTTGAGAGAAGTCTTAGAAGGATATTTTTATGTTCTCATGCTCTTATGAAGTAATTGAAATGTATGTGTTGACTTTACATGTTGATGATACTATAAGATGTTGGTTTCATGTATGAACATGATATGGGTATATTATTGATAAACTATGATGATGACTACTCTTAATTCTATGTTATGTGATGTTGGGCTTTTCTTGTGATCCTTTATTTGGTTTGCTTGATTAAGTAAGGTTATAGGGCTTACTTGGTCATTGAACTTATAGACTTGATGGGGATTATGAGTAAGGGTCTTTTATGTGTTATGACATAAACTCTTGGACATGCTTTGTTGTAGTAGCATAATGTTGGAGTTGCTTTTTTTATGATTCTAATATGCTATTAAAAATGTTGGCTTGGCTATACTGGATTATGTTTGTCTTGTATTGAATAGATTATTGACTAAAGGATGACATGGTTATTGTGTCTTATGTGCTTTTGGATTGTGCATAAAGCTTTTCAAAGTAACTTGACATGGTTTTGAATAGATGTCCTTTTTAGCACAATTTCTATGTTGTGTGTGCATATGTTTCCATAATTAGTACAAGTGAAGTGCTAACCCCTATTTCTCCCTTTTTCCCAACATTTTATGTTCCGTTCGTTGTAGGATCCGTGACAACTTTTGAAGGAAGGCTTGGATCATTTCTCCAAGTGTGGGTATGTCCTCATGTGTCTAAGGATGATGCCTTTCTATCACTCTACCTATGTTACATTGTTATAGTCTAAAGACGATCATTTCACTCTTATTGTTTCAAGATATTGTTGTATGCCCTAAATGGCATTTATACATTTGTGTAAGGGCTATGCCCACATTGTTCTACTCCGTTTAAATTGTTTAATATGAGACATCCCTTTTAAGATTATATTATGTATGTGTCTATATGTGGCATAAAACTAGAAGACTATGTAATCTTGTTATACGAGGAGTCTATGTATACTCGCTATAAATATATCATGTATAAGTGAGAGGTCTAAGTAAACCTCATGAAGTAATTATAGATGAAAAGTTTTAGTTTCTGCACTTTTTAAGCTATGAATCTTATGACAAATGCTAAGAGTTAGTCATAGTCCTCTCGAGGATGACGACGTCGGTTACGTCTAGGGGGTGCTCCCCAAATGTGACAAACTTGGTATTAGAGTATGAGGATGAATATCAATAGAATTGATGTCTCATTAAACCACGTCTACGTAGATTCTTATTCATAATTGTGAAGCGCTCCACACTTATGAATGAGAGACTCTGTGATGCTTAGAAAACTCGCATCTCCTAGTATTCATATGTCGTGCCTCTAGAGTCTTGTTATGTGCTTTCACCTAAACCTTTTATCATGGTTATAGGTATGAATGCTCGAAGAGAAGATTCTAGAAGGGACGAGGTAGAGATGGCTAATGTGGGGGCTCATGAGAACCAAGTGCCTCCACTAGACAACCATATGCCTCCACTTGAAGAAGTGTCTATGGGTGATGAAGTTCTGGTTGTTCCTCCACGAATGACAGATGGAGATATAAGGGAAGATTTTCTCAATTGGCGAAGACATGACCTCTCAAGCTAATGTAATCACTTTACAAGTCCAAGATATGACGGCCCAAGTGAATAGGGAGTTTGGACCTTGAGTGCCTCAACATGCTAACACTATGGCCTCTCGTTGAGAGACCTTACTAGAATGATTCATCCTATATTCGCTGGGTTGAGATAAGATGAGGACCCTCAAGACTTCCTCGAAGAGGTCTATAAGATTGTCTATGCTATGGGTGTGACCTCAATTGAGAAGGCTGAGTTGGCGGCCTATAAACTCAAAGATATGGCCCCAAACATGGTACGTGCAATGGAGGGATAATAGGGCACTAAGGGGTGGTTCAGTGACTTTTGAGATCTTAAAGAGGGTTTCCTTGATAGGTTCTTTCCTAGAGAGTCGAGGGAAGCTAAGGTGGAAGAATTCATCAACCTTCATCGAGGAGGTATGAGTGTACTTGACTATTCCTTTAAATTCACTAAATTGTCCAAGTATGCTCTATCCTTGGTGTCAAACCCAAGGGATGAGATTCGTCATTTTCTTATGGGAGTGTCCAAAGACTTGGTTGAAGAATGTCGTTCAACTATGATTCATGATAATATGAATATTTCTCGTCTCATGGTTTATGCTAAACAAGTGGAAGAAACTAGGTTAAGGATGAAGAATAGGGAAGCCAAGAAGGCAAGATCTTATGAAAGTAGTTCTTCTAAGGGTAGGCTTGACATTCAAGAAAAGCCTAGGTTCAAGAAGATTTTTTCTAATCAATTTCCTTCCAAATGTCCCAAGGCTCGTGATGATAGGATGTTACAACCCTAAGTCTCAAAAAGTAAGAGGTACTAGTTCCCCAACTAAGAAGCCAACTTGTGGAAAGTGTGGTAAGAAAATTTATGGTGATTGCCTTGTTGGGATAGACAATTACTTAGGATGTGGCAAGAGTATCCACAAGGATAGGTATTTCCCTAATTTGAAGGGGAAATACAAAGGAAGTGGGCAAGCTCAAGCTAGTGGTTCTAATGTTGATGCTCCAAAGAAGAATCACTTTTATGCACTTCGCTCTAGGGGTGAACAAGAGAGTTCTCCCGATGTGGTGACTGGTATGTTACAAGTCTTCTCTATTGATGATTATTCTTTACTTGATTTGGGTGCTACATTATCTTTTTTTCCTCTTTTGGTTGCTAGGAAGTTTGATAATCTTGCCCGATACCCTAAATGAACCTTTCATGTTAACTACCCCGGTTGGTGAGTCCTTGGTTGCAAAGAGGGTATATAGAAATTGTCCTATAATATTGCCCAATAGAGTTACTCGTGTTGAATTAATGGAACTTGATATGATCGATTCCAATGTCATTTTGGGGATGGATTGGTTGCATGATTTTTTTGCTTCCATTGATTGTAGAACAAGAATTGTCAAGTTCAATTTTCCAAATGAACCCGTCTTAGAGTGGAAGGGGGAAATTCTATTGCTAGAGGTCCTATCTTTTCTTGTCTAAAGGCTTTTAAGATGATCTCAAAAGGTGTTTATACAATATTGTAAGAGTCAAAGATTTAGACTCCGAAAATCCTTCATTGAGTTAGTCCCCGTAGTGAGGGAATTTTTGGAGGTTTTTCCTAATGATCTTCCCAGTATCCCTCTCGAAGAGGAAATTGATTTTGGTATTGACTTGCTACCGGATACCAATCCCATTTCAATTTCTCTTTATATGATGGCTCCGACAGAATTGAAAGAGTTGAAGGCTCAACTTAAGGACGTGCTAGACAAAGGATTTATTAGAACTAGTATTTCTCCATGGGGTGCTCCGGTATTGTTTGTGAAAAAGAAGGATGGATCTCTTAGAATGTGCATTGATTATCGAAAACTCAATAAAGTCACTATTAAAAACAAGTATCTTCTCGCTCGGATTAACGATTTATTTGATCAACTCCAAGGGGCAAGCTACTTCTGTAAGATTGACTTGAGATCGGGGTGTCATCAACTTAGGGCAAGAGATGAGGATATACAAAAAAAGGCATTTTGAACTACATATGGTCACTATGAGTTTCTAGTAATGTCCTTTGGTCTCACTAATGCGCCGGGGCATTTATGGATCTCAAGAATAGGGTATCTCAAAGTTACCTAGATTCATCTGTCATTGTCTTCATTGATGACATCTTGGTATATTCAAAAAATGAGGGTAAACACATGAACTATTTGAGAGTGGTGTTGCAAGTGCTTAAGGAAAACCAACTATTTGCCAAGTACAGAAAATATGAGTTTTGGTTGAGGTCGTGGCGTTTCTTGGTCATATCATCTCTAGTGAGGGAGTTGAGGTTGATCCAAGGAAAACTGAGGCGGTCAAGAATTTACCTAGGCCATTGGCTCCAACCGACACTAGAAGCTTTTTGGGTCTAACGGGGTATTATAGGAGATTTGTGGATGGTTTTGCGTCCATTGCATCTTGCTTCACTACCTTTACCCAAAAGATTACGAAATTTGAGTGGTCGAAGGCATGTGATAGAAGCTTCCAAATCTTGAAAGAGAGGCTTACATCCGCTCCGGTGTTGACTTTACTGGAGGGTACCAAGTGCTTCGTTTTATATTGTGATGCTTCTCGAGTGGGATTAGGGTGTGTTTTTATGCAACATGGGAAAGTAGTAGCTTATGCTTCTAGGCAACTTAAGGTGCATGATAAAACTTATCCAACTTATGATCTTGAGTTAGAGGCCGTGGTATTTGCCTTGTAAATAAGGATGTATTATTTGTATGGTGTCCATGTTGATGTGTTTACAGACAACAAGAGTCTTCAATATATGTTTACTCAAAAAGAGTTGAATCTCCTACAAAGAAGATGGTTGGAATTGTTGAAAAATTATGACATGAGTGTTCTCTACCACCCCGGCAAAACCAATGTGGTTGTGGACGCTCTAAGTTGTATGACCATTGTGTCGCATGTGGAAGGAGCCAAGAAAGACCTAGTGAAAGATGTTTATAGTTGGCTCGTTTTGATGTTAGATTGGAAGATTCTCCAAATGGTGATTTTGAGGTCTATCATAACTCCGAATAGTCTTTGGTGGTTGAGGTGAAGTCTAAGCAACACCTTGATCAACCATTAATGGAGTTGAAGGAGTTGGTTCTTGATAAGTTTAATGTGGCATTCTTCCTGGGGATGGTGTGTTGAGGTATAAAGGAAGGTTGTGTGTGCCTAAGGTTAATGACTTGAGAAATCGTAATTCTTGAGGAAGCTCATGGTTCCCGTTATTCCATTCATACGGGTTATACAAAGATGTATCATGGCGTAGAGAAGTGTTTAGGTGGGAAGGATTAAAAAGGCACATAGCGGAATTTGTTGCAAAATGTCCAAATTACCAACAAGTGATAGCCGAGAACCAAAAGACAAATGTTTTTATTCAAGAAATTTAAGTTCCCAATTGGAAGTGGGAAGACATAAATATAGATTTCGTGGTAGGTTTACCTCGGACACAAAGGCAACATGACTCTATAAGGGTGGTTGTGGATAGGTTGCCCAAATCCGCTCATTTTATATCCATCATGTCCACATACTCGGTGGAGGATCATGCAAGGATCTTCATAGATGAGATTGTGTGTCGCCATTGTATTAAGTTATCCATCATATCGGATGGGGGTGATAATTCACATCTAGGTTTTGGAGGTCATTCCAAAAAGGGTTGAGTACCAAGGTGAAGCTAAGCACCGCTTTCCATCCCCAAACGGATGGTCAAGCGGAGGGTACTATTCAAACCCTTGAGGATATGCTTAGATATTGTGAAATTGATTTCAAGGGAAATTGGGATAAACATTTGCCTTTGGTTGTTCTATTATAACAATAGTTACCATTCAACTATATTTATTGCTCCTTTTGATGCCTTGTATGGTAGGAGATGTAGATCTCCAATTAGATGGTTTGAAGTGGGCGAGTCTTCACTCTTGAGTCCCGAATTGATTTATAAGACTTTGGAGATAGTTCATATGATAAGGAACCTATTGAAAACAGACCATAACCGGCAAAAGTCTTATGCTGGCCATAGGAGGAGAGACTTAAAATTGAAGAGGGTGATAAAGTGTACCTAAAAGTTTCACCCATGAAGGGAGTGGTGAGATTTGACAAGAAAGGGAAGTTCAGTCCTCGTTATGTTGGACCATATGAATTTTTTCAAAGGGTTGGCAAGGTTGCATATGAGTTGAGGTTACCTACTGAATTGGCTTTGGTTCATCCGGTGTTCCATGTCTCCATGCTTAAGAAGTATATCGGTGATCACGAGTCCATTCTTCCTATTGACGGTCTAGGTGTGGAAGAGAAACGGTCCTATGAGAAGGTTCTGATTGAAATCCTTGATAGACAAGTAAAGAAGTTAAGGAACAAGGAGGTGACTTCCGTAAAGGTGTTATTGAAAAACCACCTAGTTGAGGGTTCAACATGGGAGGCCGAGTCCGACATGAAGTCTCGTTACCCTCATATATTTGATAACTAAAGTTAGTTGTTCCTATTAATAGTGAAAACAATGAGTTTATTTAAAGTTGCATTGATTTTGATAAAATATGAAGATATATGCATTGTTACGGTGAATAAGCATGCCTAAGAATGAAACTTATGTGAAAAAAATTGTCTTGGTTTTAACTTGCACTTATTGTGTACTTGGTATGTTGTTGCCTTTATGAAATGATATTGAGCATGTTGATAGGTTGAGTTTTGGCATAGTTTACTCTTTAATGATATGATGAGCTCATGTCGTTGTGAGAAGGAAATTCCTCATGCTATGGTTTTGAGCCCTTATGTGTTGCAATTGATATTTTGAATTGCTATGTGTAAATGCCATGATGATTATGTTGATTTGAGTTGTAACTCATGTTTAGTATGTTGTTTTGGGTTGGTCTGCTAGTATTGAGTCTATCCTTTTCCTTCAAAAATATATTAGTGTCATTCGGGGACGAATGTTCCTAAGGGGGGATATTGTAACACTTTAGAAGGTCAAAACTTAATCTAGAGTCTCACATGAGTATACAAAGTTTGTAACACTTTTATAAGGTCAATAATAATGTAGAAACGTTTTTTAGAAATTTTTAGAGTCAAAATATCAAGGAACGTCCACGACGTCCAGAGACTAGTTAAAAAGGTGGTACTATTCCTTGGCCTATTTGACGGGGTTTTATGAATTGGAAATTGATGAGATTTGGTGGTAAGGTTTCTAAAATTTATAAGAGTTTATTTAGGGTCAAAACTTTCGGGTACGAATCCCAAGGACAAACCAAAGAATCCTTGTGGAGGATCCTTCCAAATTGACCAAAAAACATTCATGGAAAGTGTCTACGAATGAAGGCAGACAACGGGGCGTGGTCCAATCGACGCGGCGTCGGTTGCCTCCGTCGATGGTCACTTAACCATTTTTCAAAAAGGCCATTTTGGCAATTCTCTGATAAATATGACGGATGTTTAGCACGGAGGGGGGTCTTGGTCGTCGACTGACCTACGACCCGTAGGTCAGGGTCTCGTAGGTCAGGTCTGCACTTTTCTTTGAAATTTTAGTTAGTTCATTTAAATTAAGTTAGTTAGTTAGGGGTTTAATTAGTTATTAGGGGTTGGTTAATTAGTTTAGTTAATTAACTATATAACTATCATAAGTCTAAAACCTCATTTAACACCTCTCAATCCCAAAACACAAATTACTCTTCCTTCTCTCTACTTTCTCTCTCCCAAAAATAAGAACTCCATTGAAGGGCTAGGTCAAGTTCTTTAAGGCAGAAAGAAGAGTAATTTTCTTCACCAGTATTCAGCAATTAACAAGGTATGTGATCCTTTCACCTTTGGGATTCCTTTCACCAAAGGGTTCCTTCAAAATTGGTTTTCAAAAAGATGATTTCATATGGGTTTATTCCTAATACGAATTTGATCTTCTAAATTATATTGTCTATGGTTATTTTTTATTATTATGATTAGATTATGTTGTATTATTGTTCAATTGCATTGGTTCTTGATGAATTAACCTAGTTTGTGGAATAGATCATGAAATTGACTCAAGTCCCCAACCCTAGGTTATGAACTAGTGTTGAATTGAGTTGTAGTGATCCAATTGACTTCATTATTGTGTTAATTACCATTGATTGATGTCATTACACCTATTATTATATTGAATTTACTTGGTTGATGGTAATACCATGATGATGGCACTTGAAGGACATTGGGTTTACTTCAATTATTATGGTTTGTACTTGGTGATGAAGTTCAATTGGAGTATGTCTTGTAATTGGATTAAGTAGGTGTGGTATGATGATAAAATTGAAATGTCTTGATAATGTGATTGTTAGATTATGCTTAAGATGTAATGAAATAAGGTTGGTTATGAAGTACCTATGTGCCTTACTATGATATAATAATGTTAATGTGCTAATCTCACATATGAGGGTTGTAAAGAAACGTGTTCTGATGCAATTCCTATTGAGCTAATCACTATGACTGTACAAGGAGATATTCTCCTATGACCGAAACAAAGTTATTATTGTTAAACAAATACATTTCAAAAGGGACTCTAACTTAGCACCGAGTGAACTAGTAGTGAAGAGTGTCCCTTCCCACATATGGAAGGTAGGTTCACTATTGTACTCATGATATTGGAGACTATAATGCATGTAGCATAAAGAGGGTCCCAAACACGGCTCCTAGTTCTGGAACTATGTTGCCCCCATAGGAATACTAGCTAGTGGATCCACCTAGATGCTATGTTCATGTTTTTGTACGAGCTTGGCAAGTAGTCCACCTTCTTTCGGTGTAGGGTTCCATGACACCGAAGTTAACATTAGCTCATGTGGTCTATGTCAGTTAAAGAAAGATGTTCCCGAAGGTAAAATAAAGTAATAAACTGAACTCTTAGTAGGATGACTTAAGGGGTTTGACTTAGTCTAGATAGGGGTATGGGATTCTACCTATACATTGAACTACTTAACCTTGAGGGAAGTCATAAAGGATATTCTTATGTTCTCATGCTCTTATGAAGTGATTGAAATGTATGTGTTAACTTTACATGTTAATGATGCTATAAGATGTTGGTTTCATGTATGAGCATGCTATGGGTCTATTATTGAAAACTGTGATGATGACTACTCTTAATGCTATGTTATGTGATGTTAGCCATTGCTTGTGATCCTTTATTTTTTTGTTTGATTGAGTAAGGTTATGGGGATTTACTTGGTCATTGCACTTGTAGATTTCATGGGTATTATGAGTGAGGGTCTTCTATGTGTTATGATATAAACTCTTTGACATGCTTTGTTGTTGTAGCATAATGTTGGAGTTGCTTTTGTTATGATTCTAATATGTTATTAAACATGTTGGCTTATCTATACTTGATGATGTTGGTCTTGTGTTGAATAGACTATTGACTTAAGGATTACTTGGTTATTGTCTCTTATGGGCTCTTGGATTATACATAAAGCTTTTCAAAGTGACTCGGATGGTTTTAAATAATTTTCTTTTTTAGCACGATTTCTATGTTGTGTGTGGAAATATTTCCATACTTAGTACAAGTGATGTGCTAACCCCTATTTCTCCCTTTTCCCCAGCATTTTAGGTTCCGGTCATTGAAGGGTTCCTGATCTGTCACGACCCGAAAGCACCCCCTAGAAGTTAGGAAAACCTTCGAATCATGCCGGGCGTACTTGACCCTTTGGGGTCTCGTACGCCCTCTAACTAGCATTCATAACATAAAGCATGAAAGTAGTGCGGAATTTAAACTTTTCACGATAATAATAATAAAAGGAGTCTTTTCATAAATACTAAGAAATCTTATCGTCACAGACAACTTAAAGACACAACTTGGAATCTTAGGGACACGGCCCTTACGATAAAAGTAATACATTTTTAAGTATTAATAAG
The DNA here is from genome assembly GCA_022817965.1 of Solanum lycopersicoides. Taxonomy (NCBI): domain Eukaryota; kingdom Viridiplantae; phylum Streptophyta; class Magnoliopsida; order Solanales; family Solanaceae; genus Solanum; species Solanum lycopersicoides. The sequence goes on along the minus strand of CM040621.1, from coordinate 56,609,362 downwards.
AAACTAAGAAAATAAAACTATGTCCTCGAATATATGAGGACATACAAATTCTTGAGAGATAAAGTCCAAGCTTCGACTGATCCTCCCAAAGGGCTTCCAACCTATATCATAAGGTATAAAAAGTATGGAGTTAGTACAACAATGTCTAGTATGGCATATGCAAAAACATGCAAAAGGGACATTTTAGTAAAGATAGTTTTTATGCAATTCAATAATATATATTCTATTGAAGAGCAAACCACATAAGAATCAACAATTAACAGTTTATGGCTATCTTACCAAACTTAAAGTAAACAAAAGGAACATTTCAATTAACTTTGCTAAACTTGCAATAAAATTGAATAAAGCATCATAGTGAACATTTTTGAATTCTTACAATGAAGACCTTACAGTGAATGGCACGGTCCAAGTCATATAACCCTTTTCCTTTGAAGTTCCCTAACCAGGTTATCCTAAGATTCCTAAGGTGAGCCAAGAAGGGACTCTCATACACTCCTTCAAAGCACACAAAAGACGCCTTAAAACTACCAATCTTAGGCTTACTTCGTTAGAAATCAATCCACGCCCTTGGCTAACATATGCAAAACACTCATGGAAATATAGGTCATCACAAGTGCATTGAGAGTAGCATCCATATCACTATTAGTTCCTATATGTTCATTTACTGTCTGCAGATAGTATCCTTAAACTACACCATAGTACTCATTCACGACGATTTCATGAAGGTACTCTTCTCCATAGTAGGTATATGGTCACACACAAGTGCAATGTGAGAATAGCATCCACTTACTACTCCCACTCAATCCTCACTCGGTAACTAATGTGTGATTGAGACTTCACGCATACATACACAATTTCAACAATACACAAGATAATTAGTTTCAAATCAATTCTTTTGTGGGAGTTAGCTTAACGCTAAGACCATGAGAGCTTGACATGGAATCCCGATATTAACCCCTATCGGATGAGGGATCCTTAACTTGCCTAGTGTCAGGTCATTCTTTTAGCGTTTACATGGCTTTTCCAATAGCTACACCTATGCGGCATAGTTAAGGGAAAGGAAGAATTGTTATACAGTAACTCACTCTCTATTGGCTAACGCAGGGTACTCAATCTCAAGACAGTACTTAGATTTAAAAAATCTCTCACTTCAACAAAGGCCCAATCTACTCATATCCAGTCTAGCTCTCAAGGACAGCTAACTCACACGATCCTCAACATCAAGCTATCTTAGACTAGACAGATGGAATTTGGGTTGCTTAGCTAGACCTTGATGCGTCATTCACAACTGCCATTCGTTATGTTCACCTACGATTCTTTTCGTCTTTTTGTCTTCATACTTTTGATATGTTAATACGTACTTTTTTTTATAATTCTTTGTCTGTATGTGTTCATTGATAGAAGTTTTTCTCAACATATAGTCTATCTTAGAAAGCTCACTAGGAAATGGAGAGTTGTTACTAGACACTACATCTAAACTCACGAGTGTGTCCACCTCAAAGATTCCCCTTTTTGCTAACTTGACATAATACAATCTTAAAGAGTGTGTTACATGTGCACACCTTGAATATAAGCATCATTTCATTTTATCAAGTTCTACTCATACTTTAACTTGATTCATCAAGCTACACACTCTATCTACTATTTCATAATCATACTTCATTTAGACATAAACTAGGTCAAACATGATATTCAAGCTACATCAAACACAACACAAGACCCATTTCCAATATATCTTCATTTCACATAATTAGACCTTCAAGATCACATACTCAAACCATACTAAGTAACATCAAGTTCATCAATTAGCACCGCCACCCATAAGGTGGACCATACCACTCAAATAGCAAATCATAATAAGAATTATACAATGAGAGAACTCATCACAAATCAACCTATTAACCATAAGCAATTTATCAATATTTCACCATATTCCCTTGGGCAGTAGCTACACCAACACGACAAATACAAGAAGACCCAAGTTCATACCCTACTCAAATCATGCTCACATAACCCATTTTCAAGTCAAAAATTGAAGTATGCATAAACAAGAGTTTCATGGAGTTTAACATCAAAATATCTATTCAAACCAATATAAATACATTTTAAACCATTAGAACTTAGTTACAAGAAGACCCATAATAGAAATCAAAGTTTAGAAGAAGTTGAGTTTTAAACCCCTTTTTAAAACCATTTTGGAAGTTGGCTTCTTGAATGGAAAGGTATTCAAGAATGGATCCATACCTTTAGGAGAAAGAACCACGAATTTGATGAAGGAACAAGCACCAAACAAGCAACCTCCTTTCCCTCCTTGAGCCTTGGCTTCAATGGTGACTTTGAAGAGTTTTTTTTTAGAGAGAGAGTTATGTTGAAGTGAGGCTTGGGTCTTGGTCTAGGGTTTTAAAACTAATTTAATATAACCTAAAATACCAAAATTAACACCTAGGGTCTTATAGACTTGGGGTGTATTTACATAAAACACACCCAAGTGGCAGCCTTAAGTCGTGACTGGCAGGCCTCGTCGAGAGACCTCCTCGACGGACCGTCACGTTCACCACGGACCGTATGGGGTCTCGTGAGGAACACTTGGCTCCAACTGGACTGTCCAATTTCCACTCTCTGTCACTCACGACGCCCCTGGATGATCGGCCTCTGAGTGCAACGGACGTCGCCTGATGGTGTCGTGAGCCACTGATGGGCAGACTTGCCCAAGTCTTGGGCCTTCATCTAGGCCCTTGTGGGTCCTAGGTGGGGTCGTGCCCGGACGTCAAACCCCTAAAATAAGTCGTCTAGGTCTAAGAACATCGACGCTGTTTCAAGTAAAACGAACACATAAAACTCATCCAAACTCGCCAAGACATCAAGTACATTCTAAGCATACCATCGAACGTCATGGACGTTTTTTGTCGATAAGCTAAAACTTAACAAACATTGCACACTGCCTAAGGACACCAAACTACTCAGTTTAACTTAAAATTAACTCAAAGTAAACCATAAGGCTCTAGTTCACTAAGTTCATTTTGGGCGTTATATTTCCTCCCACTGGATTAACATTCGTCATCGAATGAACTTAAATTTTAAGAACAACAAGGACTCACTTAGCATCATATAATAGACTTAGATCAGATCAAACACTAACCAAGCATCCACTAGCAAGGAACATCATTTTACACTTTCAACACTTAGCAACATAGGCAACTTTCACCAATTTTCACAAAGTCAAAAATTCAACCTCAATCTTCTTTATGTAGGAACTAGCTTCTCCAACGTTAAAATGCTCATAAACAATGCCTTTACACACATTGAAACTAAAATTCCAACAAAACAATTTCTTCAAAATGCCAAATTTATTTACAGTGAAGTTGACTGCATCTTACCAATTTTTTTGAAAATTCATTCTCTAAGCAATTCATCAAGACGACATGATCATAGGAACTATAAACCATATATACTCATTTCATAACACAAGCAACAATAAAGAGATTGAACTTACCAAAACCATCATCCGGATTAATTATCCTTTCTAGCCCCATCCCATAGGAAGGTTCTTCTTGGGAGCATTAGGATCTAGGAAGCTTGATTGACATCTCTCCCCTTGATTAAGTTTGGGCAGTCCCTCATCTTGGCCTGTATTACACATGCAACAACACACATACCTTTCCTCTGCGCAAGACACTTACCCCATGTTGCTTGCCACAATAGTAGGGCACCTAGCCCTTTCATAGGAATGACCACCACCTTGAGAAGATTGATTTGGAGCCCTATCCTTGTTTCCATAAAAGAATTTGGGGTAAAACCTTTTTAGGCCTTTTGGTGACTAGAATCATCCGACTAGGTCTCTCTACCTTGCCTTATCTCCCTAATTTTGACTCCTCATTTGTTGCGACAAACCATGAGCCTAGAGATATCATGTCATTAAGAAGCATAGCGTACGACACTCTTTTCACCCAGCTAGACAGCCCACACAAACTTGTTCATCCTAGCCCTAGGTTGGCTACCATGTTTGGGGCATACTTAAAGAGTTGGGTGAATTTGAGAGATACTCTTGCCACTCTTCCCCTTGACGGAGGCTCATGATTCAACCATCTTTTCCCTCCACTTAAGGAAGAATCTATAGGAAAGCCTCTTTGAATTCCTCCCAATCAACGGTCCTCTTTCTAAGGGTCTCTCACCCCTCATCGCGCATACACACTTGAGCAACATCCTTAAGTTGGTAAGCAGCCAATTCCGCTTTCTCCTAGGGTTCCCCATAGCATCTACACCTTGAAAACCTCATCTATGAAGCCTTGGGATCTTCATCCACCTTAGTGACCATGAAAAGTAGGAGGGGTCATCTATAAAATCCGAATCCTAGAAGCGGGAGTACTAGCATTTGGTGGGCCTATCTCCTAGGTTAGCTTGGCCCACAAAGTGATTGTTGAACTTGAGCTTGAGCGTCATGAGTTGGGTCAAGTTCATTAGGGCATCCCTCAAAATCCGCATTAGTCATATCACCCTCAACAAAAGGAGCTTGAGCATAGGAGGCACTTGAGGTCCTTGAGGTTCCGGAGGCACTTGAGGTTCTTGAAGAGGAACTCCTCATTTTCTCCTAAGCAACAATAGGAACTTGGTCAACATGGGAAGGACTCTCTCATTTGTACACTCCTCCTCTTCTAGCGGTCGATCTCCTCATATTCATGTCCTAAACCAAAAAGAAGAGGTTGAGAATAGACACCTTATATACTCAACTCTAGGCAAGATACTAGAATAGAGAAGAAAGTGAAACTTCTAGCATCCTATAGCCTCTTGTCCATGGATGTGTTGCGCTACACCAATGACCAAGATACTACTAGATGTGGCTTGTGAGACTTTCAGACCTTAAACTATTTCCCCAAAACCTTATGCTCTGATACAGTCTTGTCACGACCCGAAAGCACCCCCTAGAAGTTAGGGAAAACCTTCGAATCATGACGGGCGTACTTGACCCTTTGGGGTCGTACAATCCCTCTAAATGCATTCATAACATAAAGCATGAAAGTAGTGCGGAATTTATAACTTTTCACGATAATAATAATAAGAGTCTTTTCTGTATACTATCTAGAAATTTTTAGTCGTGACAAGCCAACTTAAAGACACAACTTGGAATCTTAGGGACACGGCCCTTTACGATAAAAGTAAATACATTTTAAGTATTATAAAGAAACTAAAAACATAAAACTATGTCCTCGAATATATGAGGACATACCAAATTCTTGAGAGATAAAGTTCCAAGCTTCGACTCTGATCCTCCCAAAAGGGCTTCCAACCTATACTCATAAGGTATAAAAGTATGGGTTAGTACAACAATGTACTAAGTATGGCATATGCAAAAACATGCAAAAAGGGACATTTTAGTAAAGATAGCTTTTTATGCAATTCAAATATAACCTTCATGAATCTAGAAGCAAACCCACATAAGAATCAACAATTAACACTTTATGGCTATCTTACCAAACTTAAAGTAAACAAAAGGAACATTTCAATTAACTTTGCTAAACTTGCAATAAAATTGAATAAAGCATCATAGTGAACATTTTGAATTCTTACAATGAAGACCTTACAGTGAATGGCACGGTCCAAGTCATATGAACCCTTTTCCTTTAAAGTTGCCCTAACCCAAGGTTATCCTAAGACTTCCTAAGGTGAGCCAAGAAGGGACTCTCATTACACCTCCCTTCAAAGCACACCAAAGCGACCCTTAAAACTACCAAATCTTAGGCTTACTTCGTTAGAAATCAAATCCACGCCCTTGGCTAACATATGCAAAACACTCATGGAAATATAGGTCATACCAAGTGCAATGTGAGAGTAGCATCCCATACTACCACTACCACTTAGTACTCCTAATGGATTCCATTTACTCAAGTACTCCACAATAATCCTCCATAACACTACACCATAGTACTCATTCACACGGATTTCATGAAGGTACTCTTCTCCCATAGTAGGTATAGGGCACACCAAGTGCAATGTGAGAATAGCATCCCATACTACTACTCCCACTCAATGCTCCTACTCGGTAACTAATGTGGATTGAGCACTTCACGACATACATACACAATTTCAACAATACACAAGATAATTAGTTTCAAATCAATTCTTTTGTGGGAGTTAGCTTAACCGACAAAGACCATGAGAGCTAGACATGGAATCCCGATATTAACCCCTATCGGATGAGGGATCCTTACTTGCCTAGTGTAAGGTCATTCTTCTTAGCGTTTACATGGCTTTTCCAATAGCTACACCTATGCGGGCACATAGTTAAGGGATAAGGAGATTGTTACTAAGTAACTCACTCTCTACTAACGAGGAGTACTCATCTCAAGAGGTACTTTAGATTACAACATCTCAACTAAGGAAGTGCAATCCACCTCCCCTTCATATCCTCTCAGTGCTAGGCATAACTCCACACGGATTTCTCAACATAATAGTCTATCTTAGAAAGCTCACTAGGAAATGGAGAGGTTGTTACTAGACACTACATCTAAACTCACGAAGTGTGTCCACCTAAAGATTCCCCTTTTTGCTCAACTTGACATAATACAATCTTAAAAGAGTGTGTGTACATGTGCACACCTTGAATATAAGCATCATTTCATTATTATCAAGTTCTACTCATACTTTAAGCTTGATTCATCAAGCTACACACTCTACATACTTCTCATAATCATATACTTCATTTAGACATAAACTAGGTCAAACATGATATTCAAGCTACATCAAACACAACACAAGACCCATTTCCAATATATCTTCATTTCACATAATAGACCTTCAAGATCACATACTCAAACCATACTAAGTAACATCAAGTTCATCAATTAGCACCGCCACCCATAAGGTGGACCATACCACTCAAATAGCAATTCATAATAAGAATTATACAATGAGAGCAACTCATCAACAAATCAAACCATCATTACCCATAAGCAATTTATCAATATTTCACCATATTAATTCCCTTAGGGCAGTAGCTACACCAACACGACAAATACAAGAAGACCCAAGTTCATACCCTACTCAAATCATGCTCACATAACCCATTTTCAAGTCAAAAATTGAAGTATGCATAAACAAGAGTTTCATGGAGTTTTAACATCAAAATCATCTATTCAAACCAATATAAATACATTTAAACCATTAGAACTTAGTTACAAGAAGACCCATAATAGAAATCAAAGTTTAGAAGAAGTTGAGTTTAAAACCCCTTTTTGAAAACCATTTTGGAAGTTGGCTTCTTGAATGGAAAGGTATTCAAGAATGGATGCCATACCTTTAGGAGAAAGAAACCCACAAATTTGATGAAGGAACAAGCCCAAAGCAGCCCTCCTTTCCCTCCTTGAGCCTTGCTTCAATGGTGACTTTGAGAGAGTTTCTTTTAGAGAGAGAGTTTGAATGTTGAAGTGAGGGGGTCTTGTCTAGGTCTAGGGTTTAAAACTAATTTAATATAACCTAAAAATACCAAAATTATACACTAGGGTCTTATAAGACTTGGGGTGTATTTACATAAAACACCCCAAGTTGGCAGCCTTAAGTCGTGGACTGGCAGGCCTCGTCGATGAGACCTCCTCGACGGACCGTCACGTTCACCACGGACCGTCATGGGGGTCTCGTCGAGGAACACTTGGCTCCAACTGGAGCCTGTCCAAGTTTCCACTCTCTGTCACTCACGACGCCCTGGATCGACGGACCATCCTGAGTGCAACGGACCGTCGCCATGGTCGTCGTGAGCCACTGATGGGCAGACTTTGCCCAAGTCTTGGGCCCTTCATCTAGGGCCCCTTGTGGGTCCTAGGTGGGGTCGTGCCCGGACGTCAAACCCCTAAACTAAGTCGTCTAGGTCTAAGGAACATCCGACGCATGTTTCAAGTAAAACGAACACATAAAACTCATCCAAACTCGCCAAGACATACAAGTACATTCTAAGGCATACCATCCGAACGTCATGGACGTTTTTTGTCGATTGAACTACAAACTTAACCAAACATTGCACACTGCCTAAGGACACCAAACTAACTCAGTTTAACTTAAAATTAACTCAAGATACAACCATAAGGCTCTAGTTCACCTAAGTTCATTTTGGGGCGTTATATTCTCCCCCACTTGGATTAACATTCGTCATCGAATGACACTTAAATTTTAAGAACAACAAGGACTCACTTAGCATCATATAATAGACTTAGATCATGATCAAAACACTAACAATCAAAGCATCCACTAGCAAGGAACATCATTTTACACTTTCAACACTTAGCAACATAGGCAACTTTCACCAATTTTCACAAAGTCAAAAATTCAACCTCAATCTTCTTTTATGTAGGAACTAGCTTCTCCAACGTTAAAAATGCTCATAAACAATGCCTTTACACACATTGAAACTAAAATTCAAGACAAAACAATTTTCTTCAAAATGCCAAATTTTATTACAGTGAAGTTGACTGCCATCTTACCAATTTTTTTGAAAAATTCATTCTCTAAGCAATTCATCAAGACGACATGATCATAGGAACTATAAAACCATATATACTCATTTCATAACACAAAAGCAACAATAACCAAGAGTTGAGACTTACCAAAACCATCAATCCGGATTAATTATCCTTTCTAGCCCCCATCCCATAGGAAGGGTTCTTCTTGGGAGCATTAGGATCTAGGGAAGCTTGATTGACATCTCTCCCCCTTGATTTAAGGTTTGGGCAGTCCCTCATCTTGTGGCCTGTATTACCACATGCAAAACAACAATCCTTTCCGGCAAGACACTTACCCCCATGTTGCTTGCCACAAGTAGGGCACCTAGCCCTTTCATAGGAATGACCACCACCTTGAGAAGATTGATTTGGAGCCCTATCCTTGTTTCCCATAAAAGAATCTTGGGGATAAAACCTCTTCTTAGGCCTTTTGGTGACTAGAATCATCCGACCTAGGTCTCTTACCCTCTTGCCTTATCTCCCTAATTTTGGACTCCTCAATTTGTTGCGCATAAACCATGAGCCTAGAGATATCCATGTCATTAAGAAGCATAGCCGTACGACACTCTTTTTCCACCAAGCTAGACACGCCCATCACAAACTTGTTCATCCTAGCCCTAGGGTTGGCTACCATGTTTGGGGCATACTTAAAGAGTTGGGTGAATTTGAGAGAGTACTCTTGCACACTCATTCCCCCTTGACGGAGGCTCATGAATTCAACCATCTTCTTCTCCCTCCACTCTAAAGGAAAGAATCTATCTAGGAAAGCCTCTTTGAATTCCTCCCAATCAACCGGTCCTCTTTCTAAGGGTCTCTCACCCCTCCATTGCTCATACCACACTTGAGCAACATCCTTAAGTTGGTAAGCAGCCAATTCCGCTTTCTCCCTAGGGGTCACACCCATAGCATCTACCACCTTGAAAACCTCATCTATGAAGCCTTGTGGATCTTCATCCACCTTAGTGCCATGAAAAGTAGGAGGGTTCATCCTCATAAAATCCCGAATCCTAGAAGCGGGAGTACTAGCATTTGGTTGGGGCCTATCTCCTAGGTTAGCTTGGCCCACAAAGTGATTGTTGACAACTTGAGCTTGAGCCGTCATGAGTTGGGTCAAGTTCATTAGGGCATCCCTCAAAATCCGCATTAGTCATATCACCCTCAACAAAAGGAGCTTGAGGCATAGGAGGCACTTGAGGTCCTTGAGGTTCCGGAGGCACTTGAGGTTCTTGAAGAGGAACCTCCTCATTTTCCTCCCCTAAGCCAACAATAGGAACTTGGTCAACATGGGGAAGGACTCTCTCATTTGGTACACCTCCCTCCTCCCTTCTAGCGGTCGATCTCCTCATATTCATGTCCTAAAAACACAAAAGAAGAGGTTGAGAATAGACACCTTATATACTCAACTCTAAGGCAAGATACTAGAATAGAGAAGAAAGTGAAACTTCTAGCATCCTATAGCCTCTTGTCCATGGATGTGTTGCGACTCACACCAATGACCAAGATACTACTAGATGTGGCTTGTGAGACTTTCAGACCTTAAACTATTTCCCAAAACCTTATGCTCTGATACCAAGTCTTGTCACGACCCGAAAGCACCCCCTAGAAGTTAGGGAAAACCTTCGAATCATGACCGGGCGTACTTGACCCCTTTGGGGTCTCGTACAATCCCTCTAACTAGCATTCATAACATAAAGCATGAAAAGTAGTGCGGAATTTATAACTTTTCACGATAATAATAATAAAAGGAGTCTTTTCATAAATACTAAGAAATCTTATCGTCACAAGCCAACTTAAAGACACAACTTGGAATCTTAGGGACACGGCCCTTTACGATAAAAGTAAATACATTTTTAAGTATTAATAAAGAAACTAAGAAACATAAAACTATGTCCTCGAATATATGAGGACATACCAAATTCTTGAGAGATAAAGTTTCCAAGCTTCGACTCCGATCCTCCCAAAAGGGCTTCCAACCTATACTCATAAGGTATAAAAAGTATGGAGTTAGTACAACAATGTACTAAGTATGGCATATGCAAAAACATGCAAAAAGGGACATTTTAGTAAAGATAGCTTTTTATGCAATTCAAATATAACCTTCATGAATCTAGAAGCAAACCCACATAAGAATCAACAATTAACAGTTTATGGCTATCTTACCAAACTTAAAGTAAACAAAAGGAACATTTCAATTAACTTTGCTAAACTTGCAATAAAATTGAATAAAGCATCATAGTGAACATTTTGAATTCTTACAATGAAGATCTTACAGTGAATGGCACGGTCCAAGTCATATGAACCCTTTTCCTTTGAAGTTGCCCTAACCCAAGGTTATCCTAAGACTCCCTAAGGTGAGCCAAGAAGGGACTCTCATTACACCTCCCTTCAAAGCACACCAAAGCGACCCTTAAAACTACCAAATCTTAGGCTTACTTCGTTAGAAATCAAATCCACGCCCTTGGCTAACATATGCAAAACACTCATGGAAATATAGGTCATACCAAGTGCAATGTGAGAGTAGCATCCCATACTACCACTACCACTTAGTACTCCTAATGGATTCCATTTACTCAAGTACTCCACAATAATCCTCCATAACACTACACCATAGTACTCATTCACACGGATTTCATGAAGGTACTCTTCTCCCATAGTAGGTATAGGTCACACCAAGTGCAATGTGAGAATAGCATCCCATACTACTACTCCCACTCAATGCTCCTACTCGGTAACTAATGTGGATTGAGCACTTCACGACATACATACACAATTTCAACAATACACAAGATAATTAGTTTCAAATCAATTCTTTTGTGGGAGTTAGCTTAACCGACAAAGACCATGAGAGCTAGACATGGAATCCCTATATTAACCCCTATCGGATGAGGGATCCTTACTTGCCTAGTGTAAGGTCATGCTTCTTAGCGTTTACATGGCTTTTCCAATAGCTACACCTATGCGGGCACATAGTTAAGGGATAAGGAGATTGTTACTAAGTAACTCACTCTCTACTAACGAGGAGTACTCATCTCAAGAGGTACTTTAGATTACAACATCTCAACTAACAAAGTGCAATCCACCTCCCCTTCATATCCTCTCGGTGCTAGGCATAACTCCACATGGATTTCTCAACATAATAGTCTATCTTAGAAAGCTCACTAGGAAATGGAGAGGTTGTTACTAGACACTACATCTAAACTCACGTAGTGTGTCCACCTCAAGATTCCCCTTTTTGCTCAACTTGACATAATACAATCTTAAAAGAGTGTGTGTACATGTGCACACCTTGCATATAAGCATCATTTCATTATTATCAAGTTCTACTCATACTTTAACCTTGATTCATCAAGCTACACACTCTACATACTTCTCATAATCATATACTTCATTTAGACATAAACTAGGTCAAACATGCAATTCAAGCTACATCAAACACAACACAAGACCCATTTCCAATATATCTTCATTTCACATATTAGACCTTCAAGATCACATACTCAAACCATACTAAGTAACATCAAGTTCATCAATTAGCACCGCCACCCATAAGGTGGACCATACCACTCAAATAGCAATTCATAATAAGAATTATACAATGAGAGAAACTCATCAACAAATCATACCATCATTAACCATAAGCAATTTATCAATATTTCACCATATTAAGGCCCTTAGGGCAGTAGCTACACCAACATGACAAATACAAGAAGACCCAAGTTCATACCGTACTCAAATCATGCTCACATAACCCATTTTCAAGTCAAAAATTGAAGTATGCATAAACAAGAGTTTCATGGAGTTTTAACATCAAAATAATCTATTCAAACCAAGATAAATACATTTAAACCATTAGAACTTAGTTACAAGAAGACCCATAATAGAAATCAAAGTTTAGAAGAAGTTGAGTTTAAAACCCCTTTTTGAAAACCATTTTGGAAGTTGGCTTCTTGAATGGAAAGGTATTCAAGAATGGATACCATACCTTTAGGAGAAAGAAACCCACGAATTTGATGAAGGAACAAGCCCAAAGCAGACCTCCTTTCCCTCCTTGAGCCTTGGCTTCAATGGTGACTTTGAGAGAGTTTTCTTTTTAGAGAGAGAGTTTGAATGTTGAAGTGAGGGGGTCTTGTCTAGGTCTAGGGTTTAAAACTAATTTAATATAACCTAAAAATACCAAAATTATACACCTAGGGTCTTATAAGACTTGGGGTGTATTTACATAAAACACCCCAAGTTGGCAGCCTTAAGTCGTGCACTGGCAGGCCTCGTCGACGAGACCTCCTCGACGGACCGTCACGTTCACCACGGACCATCATGGGGGTCTCGTTGAGGAACACTCGGCTCCAACTGGATCCTGTCCAATTTCCACTCTCTGTCACTCACGACGCCATGGATTGACGGACCGTCCTGAGTGCAACGGACCGTCGCCATGGTCGTCGTGAGCCACTGATGGGCAGACTTTGCCCAAGTCTTGGGCCCTTCATCTAGGGCCCCTTGTGGGTCCTAGGTGGGGTCGTGCCCGAACGTCAAACCCCTAAACTAAGTCGTCTAGGTCTAAGGAACATCCGACGCCTGTTTCAAGTAAAACGAACACATAAAACTCATCCAAACTCGCCAAGACATATAAGTACATTCTAAGGCATACCATCCGAACGTCATGGACGTTTTTGGTCGATTGCTCTACAAACTTAACCAAACTTTGCACACTGCCTAAGGACACCAAACTAACTCTGTTTAACTTAAAATTAACTCAAGAAAAAACCATGAGGCTCTAGTTCACCTTAGTTCATTTTGGGGCGTTATATGATCACTTTTGAAGGAAGGCTTGAATCATTTTTTCAAGTGTGGTTATGTCCTCATGTTTCCGAGGATGATGCCTTTCTATCACTCCACCTATGTTACATTGTTATAGTCTAAAAACGATCATTTCACTCTTATTGTTTCAATACATTGTTGTAAGCCCTAAGTGACATTTATATATTTGTGTAAGGGCTATGCCCACATTGTTCTATTCCGTTTAGATGGTTTAATATGAGAAATCCCTTTTAAGACTATATTATGTATGTTGTGTTCATGTGACATAAAAGTAGAAGACTATGTAATCTTCTTATACGAGGAGTCTATGTATACTCGCAATGTATATATCATGTGTAAGCCAGAGGTCCAAGTAAACCTCATGAAGTAATTAGAGATGAAAGTTATAATTTTCTGCACTTTTTAACCTATGAATGTTATGACGAATGCTAAGAGGCTACTCTTTGACCTCTCCAAGGACGACAAAGCCGGTTACGTCTAGGGGGTGCTTCCCGGATGTGACATGGGTTCATAGTATTTTGATCTAAAAACATTCAATTAACATAAATTCTATTATAAATCATTGTTACAAATCTTTTCATGCAAGAAACCATGGCTAGAATTCAAAATAGAAGATTTAATTTTTTTGAACATCTTTAAATATCATTTGAATTTGAATCCTTGAATGCAAGAGAATCCAAGGATAAAACACCATACCTTATGTGAAGAAAAGCCCACAAAATTGATGGAGAAAAAATTGGAAAAATCTGTCTTCTTCTTTGGAGCTTCTTCATGGAGGTTTTGGAGAGAAGGAATGGAGAGGTTTATTTTGAGTTGAGGGTTTATCTTAATCAGTGACTTTTGGGGCTTAAAAAGACACAATAACCGTGATTAAAAAGTCCTCAAAATACCCAAAACATGCCTGCCCTTAATGGAAATTTTAACCAATTCATATTTGACATAAAAACGACGTCACCAAATCTAGGACATGGCTGCGTGTCGTGGAGGCACTTCCAATTATTGCTTCTGGAAAATTTTAAGACAAAATGGTTCGTGTTGGCCCCGCGTCGCAGGGATAATTTTTTACCCTTGAAGTACATGCTGCGCGACATGCAAGCATTGCCAATTCTTGGCTGCCCGATAGCTTTCTTGGCCCATGTTTGGGTCCTCCTCAATGACCCTTTTGCTAGTCCTTGGGGCGTCATTCTCGGACGTTTAGACCCTTTACATGTCATTCTATGTGTAAGAACAATCAATACATAATTTCACTGTCAAACCATACCCCAAAACGCAAATGCAAAACACTACCACACACTAGTTCAACTTAGACTAGTTTCCGGACGTCTTGGACGTTTCACATACAAACTCTTCCAAACTCCTCAAACTGACTTCTAAAACTTAAATTAATCATTTGAAGACCTCATATACTCATAACAAACATGATATTCTCTAGTTTAACCTAGCTTGTTTTTAGGGTGTACAGCGGTGACACTCTTCCCTTCATTGTTAGGGACCACAATAGCTTCCACCCATTTCGACACATAGTCAACCGCCACAAGAATATACTTCGTACCATTTGAACTCACAAACGGGCACATTAATTCAATGCCCCCTACATCAAATATCTCAATCACCACAATGGTATTCAAGGGAAGCTCTTGCCTCTTTGAAATTCCTCTATCTCGTTGGAACCGATCACATGATTTGGCGAAATCATGAGCATCTTGGTGGATGGTGGTCCAATAATACCAACACTGCAAGATCTTATGCGAAGTTCGGATACCACTATGGTACACACCCACAAGCGAGGAATTTCACGCCTCCAGAACACTCAAAATCTCAACCTCAGGTACACGACGTATAATCCCATCGGCACAAATCCGATATAAAGAAGGTTCATCCCAAAGGAACTTTTTCACATCATGCATGAACTTATTCCTTTGGTGGATGGTCAAATCTGAAGGGACCAAATCACTTGATGGATAGTTCGCAAAGTCTACGAACCATGGGATCCGATCCTGACAAGCAGCCAATAAATGTTCATCTCTGAACGCATCTTCAATTTCAGCCTTTTCTTCCAATTCACGCATAACGTCATACGCAAATCTAGAAAAGTGGTCGGACACTTGGTTTTCACTCCCCTTTCTATCTTTTACCTCAAAATCAAACTCCTGTAGCAACAATACCCATATGATCAACCTTGGATTCACATCCTTTTTCTCCATCAAGTACCTCAAAGCAGAATGGTCGGTGTGCACTATGACCCTCGTGCCAAGCAAATAGGAGCAAAATTTCTCGAATGCAAACACCACCACAAGAAGTTCTTATTCAGTTACATTGTTGTTCTTTTGGGCTTCTCTTAGGGGTTTACTCGCATAATAGATGGAGTGAAGGATTTTATCCCATGTTTGTCCCAATACCACACCCAGTGCAACCCCACTCGCATCACATATCACCTCAAATGGCTCACTCCAATATGGTGAAATAATAATGGACATGGATCACCAACTTCTCTTTTAACTCTCCAAATGATTTCAGAGATGATTCATCGAAATAGAACTTATATCCTTTTTTGAGAAGTTTGCACAAAGGGTGTGCAATTTTATAAAAAAACTTTATAAACCTCCGATAAAATCCAGCATCACAAAAAAAACTTCACACACCCTCGACAGAGATGGGTGGAGGAAGCTTCTCTATCACCATAACTTTGGCCCGGTCAACCTCTATTCCCTTATTTGAGATTTCTCCCAATTGAGCACCAAACTGAAATCTTCACATTTCTTGAGTACCTCAGCCAAATAATTCAAACACCAATAAAAGAAGTCGCCAACCAACAAAAATCATACATGAACACCTCTATAGTGTCCTCAACCATATCAAAAAATATCGACATCATACAACGCTGGAAGATAACCAGTGTATTACATAAATGAAACGACATCCTTTTAAATGCAAAAGTTTCATAAGGACAAGTGAAGGTCGTATTTTCTTGATCTTCTGGGGCGATATAGATCTGGTTGTAGCCCGCATAGCCATAAAGAAAGCAATACCAATCCTTCCCTAGAAGTCTGTCTAACATCTGGCCGCATCGAGAAAAGCTTATTCCTTTCATTAGGTACCACAATCATCCCACCCTTTTTAGGCACAAACTAAACATGACACACCCAACTGCTATCTGCAATAGGATAAATGACCCCAACATCCAACAACTTAATGATGTCCTTTTTCACTACATCTTGCATTGGTGGATCAAACCTTATTTGGTGCTCCATACTCGGTTTGTGATCTATCATGAGTTGGATTTTTTGGGAACAAATACCGGGAGGGATTGTAATAATATCCGCAATAGTCCATCCAATGGCTCGCTTGAACCTCTTCAACACCGCCACTAAGCACTCTATTTGTTGACCATTTAAATCTTCTAAAATAATTACCAGTAAAGTGGCATATCCACCCAAATACACATAACTCAAATGGGGAGGTAGAGCCTTAAGCTCTTATTTTGGTGCTTCCACAATAGATGATCTCGTAGGTGGATACTCGGGATGCTTCATGTCCAACTCCAAATTCTTCGGCTTTGACCGATATTCATTTCGTTTAAGTGCGGTCACCAAAGCATCATACTCTTCAATACCATCACTATCAAAATTCATGATGACCTCTGCTAGTGCCTCAACACCTAGTCCATCTTCAATTTGCACTTCAGATACACTTTCATCATTGTAGGATATAACAGATACTGTTTGGATCTCACCACTTTGCTTCATGGACCTACAAATATTGAAAGTTTCTTCTTCGTTTTTCAACTTAAACTTCATCTTCCCTTTTTGCATATCGACTAGTGCACGCACTGTGGCAGGGAATTGTCTCCCTAGAACAATGGGGACCTCAAAATCAACCTCACAGTCAAGAATCACAAAATTTGCCGGAATGATGAACGACTCGACTTTCACAAGCACATCATGAAGTACACCTATGGGCCTCTTTACAACTTGATTAGCCATCAGTAACCGCATCGTAGTAGGCTTTCGATCCCCCAAGCCTAACTTCTTATAAATGGATAGTGGCATGAGAGTTATGCTCGCATAAAGAACACACATCGCCTTAGCAAATTGTAGCAACCCTATCGTACATGGAATAGTGAAGGCACCCAGATCCTCGTTCTTCTGCACAAGAGACCTTGTAGCAACAGCATTATAATTCTGCATTCTATCATTGTCTTCAAAACTCAACGACCTCTTCTTTGTCACCATATCCTGCATAAACCTACCATAACCGGGCATTTGCTCCAAAACTTCTATCAATCGAATATTGATGGAAAGATGTTTGAACATAGTGATAAATCGTCGATATTTCCCTCTTATATTTTTTTACTAATCTCTCCGGAAATGGTGGTGGAGATCTAGGGATGGGGACAACTTTCTGAGATAACTATGCTCTTTTCCTTGTTGCATCACCCAACTTTCCACTAGCTTCTGCTACATCATCTTCATTTCTCATATCAGCTTCTACTACAGACGACATAGGTGGCTCAGTGGTATCCTTACCTCCTCGAGTACTCACTACCATACATGTCCATTATTCTTTGGGATCTAGATAGTGTTTGTTGGGAGAGTGCCAGGTTGGCGTGGGTTAACTGTAGCAGACAACTGAGTCATCTCTAGCTCAAGCTGTTTTATCGCGACTGCATGTGCATCAACCTTTTGTCTAATGCCGGATAGGTCTCTTCTCATTAGTTGTG
This sequence comes from Solanum lycopersicoides, assembly GCA_022817965.1. NCBI lineage: Eukaryota > Viridiplantae > Streptophyta > Magnoliopsida > Solanales > Solanaceae > Solanum > Solanum lycopersicoides. The sequence continues at coordinate 56,591,341 of CM040621.1, read as the reverse complement.
TCAAACATCCTCAACATCTTATGCATCAAATCCTCAATCCACGCCATACTACCTCAACCTTCCCTAGGGGAAACTTCACAACTTTGAGAGGGTACATATGGTCTGACCCGATTGTTCCTATTTCCATGGTTGTTCCTATTGAAGTTGTAATCGAGATTGTAGTTCCCATATCAGACATATTGACCCTCTCGTTGTTGTTTCAATAGTTCTGACCTTGATTTCCTTGACGTTGGCACCAATTATCCAGATTGGAACCTTGGGCATTTGGTCAAAAACTCCCCATCTGATCATTCAATACATATACATCCTCTTCATAGTAATACTCTTCTATAGGGTGTGGTGTTCTAGTAAAATAATTCACTACATTCACCTTTTATAAGCCTCCACTCACATGCTTAAAGACCACCCCTACTCAGTTCTCATATGTGCCATCTCTTTCGAATCTCATCTACGGCAAGATTGTTTGTAGCCTGAACAACGAAGGTGTTTCACCCAGTGTGAAAAGTATTAATTACACTCTACATTTCATACATGTATGCAATGAATGATGTCAAAGGGCGGACCTCAAAGAGGTCTTGTACGCCATGTTGCGGCCTGAGAATAGCGTATCTTATAGGGTGTACCCTCGAGTCGTGAAAAAGTTGGTATCAGAGTATAGGTTATGAAGTAGTCTTAGGAACCTAAAGTATCATTAAAGCCATGTCTAGTAGAGTCTTGTTCATCCCTGTGAGTCGCAACACATCAATGAGCGAGAGGCTATAGGACGATAGAGATTTAATTTCTTCATCAATCTTGTGTCATGCCAATACAGTTGAGGTTATAAGTGTTTATTCCTAATCTATTGTATTGCGTTTATAGGAGATTACTACTAGAAGAATGGCCTCAAGAACGTTGCAAGAAGAGAGAGTGTATAAGGAAGCTCCCCAGGGTGGACTAGCTCCACAAGGAGTTCAAGTTCCTCCACAAGGTGATCAAGTCCCTATTGGAGTTGAAGGTAACGAATTTATGGTGGTTCCCCCAGACATGACTAATGGGGAGATTAGAGAGTCTCTACTTACTTTAGCCCGAGCCTTGAAAACTCATGTGACTAGGGGTATAGAACCTAGAGTGAATGCTATGGAGATTACTGTGACCTATATGTTGAGGGATTTTGTGAGAATGAATCATCCTATAATTCTTGGATCTAAGGTGGGAGAGGATACCCAAGAGTTTCTTGATGCAGTGTATAAGGTTTTGAGTGCTATGTGACTGACTTCTAGGAAGAAGGCAAAGTTATCTTCGTACCAATTGAGGGAGGTTTCTCAAGTGTGGTACACTCAATGGAAAGATAATAGGACGGTAGAGTAGGATCCTATAGATTGGGAAGAGTTTAAGGAGGCTTTCTTAGGAAAGTACTTTCCCCGTGAGAGGAGGGAAGTTAAGGTTAAGGAGTTCATTAACCTTAGACAAGGGAACATTAATGTTGAAGAGTATTCTTTGAAGTTCACCATGTTTTCTAGGTATGCTCCATTATTGGTGTCTAATCCTAGGTATGTGATGAGTAGGTTTGTGACTAGTGTTGCCGACCTTGTGAAAGAAGAGTGTCGTACGACCATTTTCCATAATGATAGGTACTTATCTAGGCTTATGGTGTATGATCAATCCATTGAGGAGTCCAAGCATAATGGGATTTCTAGAAACTTGAAGAGGGTGGATCTAATGAGGAAAACCAACCTAGGTTCCAAACCATGATGGACCTAGTGCTCCTAAGTCAAGGGTAAAGGTGGTAGTAGTTCTCAAGGTGTTAAGCCTACTTGCTCTACTTGTGGGAAGAAGCACTTTATGAAATGTCTAGTTTGTACCCGAAATCTCTTTGGTTGTGGTAAGGTTGGACATATGGTGAGGGAATGTCCTAATATTGCATCTACAGGAAGAGAGACAAAGTAATATACTCCAAGTGTTCCGGAAGGTGGTGTTCCAAAGAGGAATCACTTCTATGTTCATCAAGCTAAGAATGCAACTTCGGGTGATGATGCCGGTAAGTCATAATTCTCTATCTTGTGTAGTGATGAGTTCCTTCAAAGTGGGGGAGTATGGTGAGTAGTGCAGTTGTGATTTGTTGTCTCTTCTCTTCTATTAAATTCAAGCTTAAGAGATATAAAGTCATAGAATCATGTTGCATTTTGTATTGAGTTTAGGAGTCTTGTAGAAAATGAATTTTATTGATTCCTTGCATTGTACATTTCATGAAGTTATATTTATGTTGTAAAATAATTTTATATAGTTTTGTCTCTCAGATTTTCATGTTACCATCATAAATTGCTTAAGTGTTGCATTATTGAGTCTTTGAGCATACTTCATTGTAAGAAATTAGTACTTCTCTATAAAGAATTTGATATTTTGAGTAAATTATTCTTTCATGAAAAATAGTTATAATTTGTTTAGAATTGATGTATATGGTCATGATAATGTGTGGAGAAGGAGTTCCTCCTATATATAATTAAGTATGTGAGTCTTATGGCATGATGAGTTGTAGATTAGTTTCTATCTTCCTGTTGTGTTTTGAGTCTCTTGTTTATGTTTAAATTGATGTTCCTCCAAATTGTGTATTGTGTATTGTTTGGTATGGTTATGTTGTGCTAGTCTTGATTTTATTATGTCTTGAAAGTTCCTAAAATGAAGCAAGTGTCTTTCAAGGACGAATATTGTCAAAGTGGGGGAGAATGTAACACCTCTAAAATGACTTAGGTGAAACTAGAGCCTAACACGTGTGTCATGAGGTTCTAAAGTCCTACGGATTTTAGTATTTCTACACTTTAGATTTAGTGTTGTGGATCTATTTGGCATTTTTAGTCTTGAATTGCCGAGTGATTCAACGACTCGCTCTTTATCTGGTTCATTGCCGTTTGTGCCTTGCCTTTATATCCATGTATGATGTAACATTGGGCAGAATAACTCTGCTTCACAGAACTATTAGGTGAAACGCCTACTACTTCTTTTCATCGCCATTTGGTCAATTTCTGCTACGACACAAAGTACCCCCTAGGCTTAATCGGCGTCGTTGTTTACTATGAGGACTAAGACAAGCCCTTAGAGCTCGTCATAGCACATCATAAGTAAAGAAAATACGTAAAATTTTAAACTTTTCTATATAAAAAAGTATAATTAGACTTCTCGCATATAGAATATGGGGTTTACATACACATCTCACTTATGAAGCTTACATAGGCTTCTCACTTAACATTTAACAACAACATAGTATAATAGTTCGTCTCACATTTAACCATCTAGAGAATGAATCACAATAGTTTTGGCATAGCCCTTAGTCTATTACAATATGCCAATATAGGCTACAATGAAGTCCCAACATCAGAATGGAATAATTGTGTCAAAACATACACAAAACTAATAAGGCTCGATGTGTGGTTCTATCCTCGGAACTCATGAGGACTCACCAATTTGCTTAGGAAAGAGCCAAGTCTTCTTCTTCAATGACCAAGAATCTCCTCAATGGCCCAAACCTAAAATATTTGGGGAAAAAGGGAGAAATATGGGTTAGTACAAAATACATGTACTAAGTATGATTCCTATGCATAAAAATCATTAATGCATGAGAAAAGGAATAATTTTGTCATAGCCATGCATAATGTTCTACATTTCAATATACACATATAAGGAACCTCATAATAATATCAACATATAAGTAACTCAAGCAACACTTGTTCAATGCCATGAATAAAGCCCCATAACCCTATCCAAAGCTAAGTATCACATTAAACAACCCACTTCATACTTGAACGTATTCTCATATACAACATGTTTCATATATCAATACTAATTATAGCTAATAAACATAATCATAATCATAATAATAATCATAAAATAACACTAATAGAACCATCCCTTAGGATACCACATGTGCAATGAGTAAGAGAAGTACCATACCCTCCCTTACCTTATGTAGTAGCCTTTAAGACAACCCTAATAAGAGTTCACATACGTAACTTATTCATTTAATTTTACATTAGGAAAAAGTGTAAAAACCGACTTGAGACCACGTCATATACATGGAATCCGATGTTCTACTCCCACAACTAAAAGAGAGGGTTAACAGTTGCCTAAGGTGTAACTATTTGTACGTAGCTATCTAGGTGTATCCACTAAGATAGAGTCCTATGTGGGTACATAGTTAAGGGTCAAGGAGATTGTTACTAGAAACCTTGACTTACTAAAGTGGAGGTTTCCATATCATGAGACAAAACATAACTACGGAATCCGGACTTACTAACATGAGTAAACCCATGTGGGAGGCTGTACTTACTAACGTGAGACCTCCATCTCATTTACATGCCCTTTCGGTGCTAAGCAATTATTCTCTTTAGTAATCAGATTATTACTTCATAGAAGTTCACATTAGTCTCTTCTAGAACCCTATGTAAACATCTTATCATATCTAGATCATAGGTCATCACAAGTGAGAACAATCCTTTCACTTTAGACAACACTTCACAAGTGAGTAAACTTTTCACTTTGCACTTTATTATAATCACAAGAAACTACTTTCAATCATATAACAATTATATCATATCATACATACATAATTCATGTCGATTTCAATATATTAGGGTTAAGAATGAGGAATACCTAGCATCAACATCACAACCACACATTAGACATAGGAACATTATTATCTAAGTAACTCATAATTCACAATTTAATCCAAGGAGAACAAATCAACATACCTTTCTGCCATCTCCAAGAACCTTTATACTTCCATTACCAAAAATACATAAACAATTTCACAAGAAAAGTAAATTCAAGAAGTAATTACATAATTAACAACAATGTAGTCAATCTTCTAGTTCATCATCTTCACAATTCACCATAATAATTCAAGTTTTTCATGAAATTCGGAAAAAGACATGGGTCTAGGGAAATCTCATAGAAAATCATGAATTAACCATCAATATTTACTTAAACAACATTAATTCATCAGAATTCATCACCATTGATTCATAATTTTGTTTTTCAAAGAAGATCCATGTGTAGAAGAAAAACCTAGTTTTGGGGAATGTAGAAATTATCTTTTGGAGGGAACTCTTGGGGAAAGGAATACCAAGAGTGAAAGAAACCATACCTTAGACATGATAAAGCCACGGAATTGGGTTGGAAACTTGAAGTCTTGATCTTTTTCTTGGATCTCTAATGGTCTTCAATGGAGGTTTGGAGAAAGAGAGAATTTGAGCGAGATGAAGGTTATTTTTTATTTCAAATTTTGAGACTTGATTTGGGTGTTAAAAATGACCTAAAACTGAACCTAAAACATTATATAGTAATCAATTAAATTACCTAAAATACCCCTCACTTAAATGTTCTTTTTGTGAAGTCAACATGCTTAAAATACGATACTTACGAATCTGAGAAGTGGATGCGCAGCGCATGGTTAATTTCACGATTTATTTTTGAAATCCAGGTTGAGGAAGTGGACCTCGTGTAGTCCCCGAGTCGCGAGGTCAAGTAAGAATCCCTGCATTATTTCTGCGCGTCGCGTAGCAGCCACTAAAATCATTGCTACACTCACGCTGCTTTTGTTGCCTGCTCTCCCATGTTCGGTCCTCCCCAAGGACCCTTCCGGTGGTCCTTGGGGTGTCATGACTGTATGTTTTGACCCTATATACTACATTTTACTCATTTAAAGTCTTTTTACAAGTTTTAGACTTCATATGACCCTCCCAAAACTTCACCAAACATAGGGACGGTAACTAGTTCAATTTCGCTAGTTTTCGGACGTCAAGGTCTTTCTTTAATTCTATGGCCCCAATACTTCTCAAACAGGTTATTTACACTTATTTAGGTCTAAAATCATCAATACTCCACATATATAAATCTTTATTTTAGGTCATGGAATTTCCGGGGTGTGTCAATTTCCTTCAAGGGTTACTTTCTGTAACAGAAGGCGAAACTTCGCTACTTGGCGGACAGCCAACTGTTCTCAGCAGTACACACCTTTGCATCTTCAATTTGTTTTTCTCAATTTTGCTTTGGTTTTGCACCTAAGTGTTCATGATTCAACCAAATACTCAAATACCTTTAGGAGTTTTTATGAGATATCGAGATAAAATAAATAATCGAGGACACTATTTGCAGGAAAATAAGGCCCTACAAGAAAGCTTCCCACGACAGTTTACACACGAAAGGACCCACACCACGTGGGTGTCCACGCCACAAGGACGAATTCGTGGTTATGGGCCCCAAATAAACTGCCTCATACCACCAGCCACGATTGACCAGCACAACCCTTGGGTCCACCCATAGACCATGGGCATTGTCTCATGAGTGAGACAATGAACTTGTCTTAGATAGTTAAGTGGGGGGTTAGTGAAATTTTCCAGAATTAATTATTCTGTTAAGTTGTGTCGCTTTACCTTACATAGATCACCTATATACTGCCTTAAGACCTCTAAATTCATTGATCCTAGTTATTAGTTCATCTCACCAAAATGAACCCAATTCCCTCCAAGAAATCCTCTCTCTAGAAAGAAGAAGAAGAAGAAGACAAGCAACCTAGGTCAAGACTCCATTGTTGTAAGCTTTGTAACGCTTTATAATCACGGTATGATAGCTTATTCATCCATTTATTCTTCCATCAGTAGATCCCCGTAAAATTTTCCCAATTCTAATGATGAACCCCAATTCTAGTTAAGGTTTCTTCCTATATTGTGGGTATTGTTGTATCCTCATCCAATTGAGTGGATAAGGATCAATTATGATAGAATTTATAGTGAATCATGTTATATTGAAGAAATTACTTGTTTTATATGCCCAACCCTACTTTAATTGATGAAATTGAAGTAATGTTGGTTTATTCCTTGAAAGGTTAAATTTAGGATTTAGATATAATCATGTAGGGTTGATGGTATGTGTAGTAATTGCTTGAGATTAAAATCATGTTGACATGAATTGAATTAGTTTAAAGTATTTATGATGTATCATGATTAGTAATACTTGATATTTGGCCTTTATGATGATATATGACTAAAATTTCTTAAGAATAAAACTGTGAATATAATGTCTTGTGATCTAGGCATATGTGAGTATTGTAATAAGTAAAGCTTTGAGAGTGAAGTGTCTATGATCATGATATGTTATTGTGTTGTTGAAAGGTTGTTCTCAAACACACACCTATGTATGAATATTGTCACACCCGGGTCCTTGACCCTTGATAAGACCGGCGTCGTTAACCTCTTAGAGGTCGCAACATGCCTCTTCTTAGCTTTCATCACAATCATACAGTTAAATTTAGCGAAAAATTAAAACTTTACTGAAATGTACTTAGACTTCATATAATTCTTGCATAAGAGTGATATACTAACGACTCAAAATAAACAACCATCTATTAATAGATTGAACAATTGAAATGAAGAATTCATAATATCATTAATAGTTGCCAAACCGGCCTTAATACAAAAGCTTGAACAAATGTTTGAAAGCAAATGCTAGGGACAACATACACTAGCTATGCCCAATCTACTAAAGCTAGAAATTAAAGTGTAGGCATCCTCGAACTCAAGAGGACCTACCAAAGTCTGGAGGTACTAGTCCAAACAGCTTAAACTGATCTTCAATCTTCTTCAAGGACCTGCAACTATAAAAATAGTAATTGTATATGGGTTAGTACACAGTTGTACTAAGTATGGGTGTATGCACATAAGAACATAAGGACTATGCATGGTTAAGGAAAGCTCTTCCTATAGCAACATGCCATTTTTTTTGGAAAGTGAAGTCACTTCACTTTCCTAATTCGTTATTTATGAATCATGCTATAAATATGACATATTTTCATGCATTTAAAGCACACAACTCATTTTATATATAAACATAAGACCTTGAAATCATGAACATAATTTTAGAACAACTCAAGCAAAATTTAATATTTTTGCTCCCTTAGGCCGAGAGCTCCCTCTACCAGACTTAGTTTATTTTTCAGTCTTTTCTTCTTTATGTTGTGTAGTTCAATGATCTCCTTTCATCCTGTGGTTTACTTACGAGTGCAATGATTTATTGTAGTCCCATTTCTACAATGAATCAAGTAAGTAATCCAAAAGACTAAGGAAATGAGTTGACTACCCTACTCCCAAGTTGTTCTTTCCATTATTGTTAAATTGGGCATAAAGTCTTTATAAGCCAATCATTATTGTCTATGCCAATTCATTGATCATTTTCATAATATAAAGATGCTGCGGCATATATTCATACTACAATTGATGATTCATTATGTTTTGCACCCTTTATTTGCATAAATCAATAACTGTTAAAACTTCATTCTTATCAAACACTGATGATTTGATATTCTTATGGTTTTGCTTACTTAGTTCACTTTGAACTTACATTTCTTATTCTTTGATCTCATGTTCACTTTGAACATGCCAGGTTGACTTAGGATATTCTTTTAAGACTTCCATTGGGATCTTTCTGTGCAATGACTAAGATGACTTACATCATTACTGTAATACCTCGAAAATAGCTTAGGTTCTCTAGAGCCTAATATGTTGTCTTGGTTTTCTAATGTCCTAAATATGCCTTAAATATAGTATATAGGCAGTAGCTAAAATATTAGAGGTGTTGGAAGTCAAACGTCAAGGGACGACTAAGACATTTGACGACTAAGTCACCAAAATGTCTAAAATGTGGTTATATGTGTTTATATGTGTTTCATGGTGTTTTAAGGTTCTTAATAGAGTTAGTGTAGCATGTATAGGCAGTGGTTAAAGTTTCATGAAGTTTGGAGGTCAAACGACCAAGAACGTCCAAGGCGTTCGAAAGATATGCCTTGAGTCGACCTTGTACGTCTAGGCGAGTTTCGTTGCGTTTTATGTGTTCGTTTTAGATGAATTTCATGTGAGAGGTGTTAAAATTATATACTATCGTATTTGAGTTTGAAAAATCCGGGAAATTATCCCAACGACCATCAAAGGGTCCTTGAAGAAGGACCCAAAATCAGTGTGCAGGTTGTCCCAGGCAGACCTTGGCGACGGAGCAGTCAACAACCAGTCGTGGATGTGACGCCCCGTATCAGGGTCCTGTCATGGTGGAATTAACCAAGGGTGAAGATTGGAGCCTTTGGCCAGCCACTGTAGCCACCAACGGAGGCCTGTGACGGCCCGTCGAGACAGTGACGCCCCGTCAAGTGTGAGTCGTCGCGCGCACCTGTTCCTGCGCAGGTGTTGCTGCCAAGCCAAGGTGTCACAACCCGAGACCATACCATAGAAGATAGGGTGCAATCTCGGATTGCGACCGGCATCGTCGAACTCTCAGAGTTGTAAGACAATCCTCATTCATATCATTCATTGCATATACATAGTGAAAAGTAGTGCGGAATTAAAAATTTTCACTAAAACATAATATAGTCTTTAAAACTCTTTCATATAAAAGTAATAGAAATGCTAAGTCTCAATCTCATCATCTTAAGACACAAGAATACTTTTGGTCACGGCCCATACTTCAAACAAAAATAGAAATACTCATAGTGTATTACAAAACTTCATAAAAGAAACATAAAACGACATGTATATGCCCTCGAGTCAAATGAGGACATACTTCAACTCTTCTTCTCGGACGATCCTTCTAAGCCCAAGACCCAAAGCTCCTTACCTACCAAGGACTATAGATAGAAAATAAAACATGGAATTAGTACAACCACATGTACTAAGTATGGCTATATGCATAAAATTATGAAAACGGAGTTTATTGGAAATATGCATCTTTTCATTTAGAAATCATAGATTAAACATAAGAACATCATTTAGCAATTAAGAAACACATAAGATAACATTTTATAAAAATAACATTTTTAAGGATCACTTTACAGTGAAGTCCCTTCACTGTTACAGTGAAGTCCAAACCTTCCCTTTTAACATCTTCTAGCATGTAATTCCCCTCACTTAAAGTCATCCTAACATTCACTTCAGTCTTACAAAGAGAGACCGCCCATACACCCTCTCTAGATGTTCCTAAATGACCCTTATGATTACCTACGATGAGTCACATACATACTTAGAAAACAATCATAAACATCTATGTAAGATTCTTCTACCAAAGGTCAATTCCGAGGTTCACTTGAGTGAGTGTGGAGCGACCGCCCATACAATCTCTATCACACACACACAAGAGATCCTATAGACTACCTCAAATAGAATCATTCTCACTAAACAAACCAACACTTAAAATTAGAAGACATTCTCTTTCCAAAGCCTATCAAAAGACCTACTTAAGTAAATCGAGAAGATAAAGTCCATAGTACAATGACCTCTCCAAGATTACCTAAATAGTCCTTAAGATTTTCTAAGGTTTAGATCATGTCAACAAGATTAACCAACTTCCCTAACTAGAGTCATGCTCAAGACTTCCAAAGATAAGACATGAAGAGACCATCCTTTCATGTCCTCCTCACACTTTAGCTAAGGAATGCTTAAGTCACTTTAGATTAGGTACTCAACATTTACATAGTTACTAACATAGGTCATTAGTTTATTAGTTTATTAAGACTCATACATCTCATAAGACACTCACATAATGCATCACATAAGACACTCACATAATGGATCACATAATGGTCTTTGGACAAGACCTAGGAACTCCACATAACACCTTCAAAGTCTATTGTGCAATGTCTAGATAGCGTCCCATACCACCACCTAAACCTCATAAACTTATCTAATGCTAATAGGTATTCCACATGATGAGAATAGGCAATAATCGACATAGACCATGGTAGCAAGACATGGAATCCGAAGTTCTATCCTACTTCGATGAGGTTGTTCTACTTGCCAATGGTAGAACTTGACACATCCCATGTAGGCACATGGTTAAGGAATATGAAGAGCTTAATAAGTATTCAGTCTGTTCTTTAACTGAATCCACTTAACCCTACTCATACTCACTCGGTGCTAGCCTTCGTTCTCATAGATTAGTTCATATTAAGGTTCATATAAATAGGTCCTTATCTAGTTCATGACCCCCTTTACATTCACCCTACCAAAGCAAGTTCCACTAGGGCATATCTCACTTTAGCGACAAGAAGCTCATAGTGATTTTCCTAAGGTATGATATGATGCCGTTCTAGCCAAACATCCCTAAGTCCATCACTCATAACATGAAGGATATCATTACGGCTAACTACTTCACAATTCATAACCTCGCCACTAAGTTCAAGGTTCCACATAACATTGACCTTCTTATCATTAAGGTCCCACCTCTATTTATTATTCAATACTAAGAGTTATAACACCCTATATCAAGACATCACATACTCATTATCATATATACATCAAGCAAGAGATACAAGTCAACTAAGACAAGACATCACATACTTCACTTTTAACACATAATACAAGTCATTCTAGAAACACTTCTAAAACAACCTAACATCTTCAAGTCATCCTATATATCATCATAACACCATTAATATACTCCACATAGACTCATAAAGTCAAGTAGTAATAAGCAAGACTTAACCCTAACACTACACTCATAATGTCAAAGTCATAGTCTAACATGATCACTTAAGGCAACATAACTAGAAGAATACATACATGACTATATAACTTCACATGTAGAAAAGAAATGCCATACTTCACATCATCAACTACACAACTAGCCACATAACTTCAAGTAGTTGCCAATAAGGCCATGCTCATAATATTGCATAAAGTAACGCCGACAAGGCCACATCAATTGCAAGTAAAACACATAACACCGCCACCATAAGTGGACCATACCAATCACAATAGAATCAAAGTATAATTAATATCAAATTAAGGAAAATGGGGCAGCATACCTTCATCCCCTTATCCACACCTCAATTCAATGCCAAATCAACCAATCCAACATCACAAGGCCCTTACCCATGGCCATGAACAATAATTCAAAGCAATAACCATAAAACTCAATGAATCTACATCAATTCAATCTAGGTTTAACAATATAAGATCAATTATATATCAATTGAATACAATTATTATATCATTAGAAAGCCCATAAGAAACTACACAACAATTCATCAATATAAGCTTAAATCAAGTAACCCAAAAAGTAGTCAAAACTAGGGTTCATCAATTCACATGGGTTCATAGGTAATTTATGTTGAAATCCTCAATACAATATCAATTATATCATAATTCAATGTTTAGAAATTATTTATGCAAGAACCCGTGGTAGAATCCCGAAATTGGACAATTCACTTTAGAAAACTTTGTAAAACACTTTGAGGATTGGGCTCCTTGATGAAATAGGTTTCAAGAATCAAAAGAAATACCTCAAGGATGATAATTCTTCAATTTGATGATGAATTTCCACTCAAGAACCCCTCACCAAGCTGCCTCTTCAATGGAGGTTTTGGGATTTCTAAGAGACTTTGGGATTTTGATTTTAGAAGAATGAATTATTCTAAGTGTTAAACACTTATATACTCATCTAAAATACCCATAAGATCCTTAATAAACCGCCTAAACTCTTATTTGGAAGAAGGGTGAATTTACCAATTCACCCCTAACTTGGCAGAAAAATCTGCGCAGGAGACTTGGCTTGCGACGACTGCCTTGTGACGGGGCATCACGGCTGACACGGGCCGTCATGGACCTCCGTTGCAAGATACAGTGGCTTGACAAGGATACCCTCTACACCCTTGTACAAGTCCCCCACGACGGAACCTTGTGACGGGGTGTCACAGCCATGACTGGCCGTCGACTGCTCCGTCGCAAAGGCTGACTGGGACACCTTGCCATCAGGTTTTGGGTCCTTTCCTCAAGGACCCTTTGATGGTCTTTGGGGATAATTTACCGGACGTTTCCAATACAAATACGATTATATATGAGTTTAACACCTCTCACATGAATTTCATCCAAAACAAACATGTAAAACTCGACGAAACTCGCCTAGACGTACAAGATCGACTCAATGCAAATCTTTCGAATGCCTTGGACGTTCTTAGTCGTTTTACCTCCAAACTTCACGAAACTTTAAACACTGCCTATACATTCTATACTAACTCTATTAAGAACCTTAAAATACCATGAAACACACATAAACACATAGAACCACATAAGAGACAATTAGGTGACTTAGTCGTCAAACGTCTTAGTCGTCCCTTGACGTTTGACTTCCAACATCTCTAATATTTTAGCTACTGCCTCTATAACATATATTAAACATATTTAGGACCTTAGAACATCAAGACCAACATATTAGGCTCTATTTAACCTATGTCATTTTCGAGGTCTTACAATCTCCCCCACTTGGACAACATTCGTCCTCGAATGACACTTGCCACTCTAGGAACACTTCCAAGATAAGAGACTCAACTAGAAACACATAACCAAACCATACAACACTTATCTAATAAGAAACCATCAATTTCACATAATCAAGAGATTCACAACACAACAAGAACTAGAAAACAATTATATAACTCGTTATGCTACAAAACTCACATGCTTCAATCCAAATAGCAAAAACTCATTTTATATTCAACATCATACTCATATACATCAGTTCTAACCACATAACAAGAATTTTAGACCGAAGAATCAAATAGTAATTTTCTCAAAATTTTTACAGTGAACAGTATATCAAGAAACAGTGATTTTAACAACTTTTCCAAAAATGCAATCTTTAGGCAATTCTTTATATAAACATGCTAATATGCAAGATAATATCATGTAAACACATCATACAACATGCTCAAAGCTTCATAAAACACACAATGAAAGAAGTAAATGAAATTCAATTTCAACCAAACTCCTAAACATCATGCACATGCAACAATTCAAGAACTTATATCTCATCTACAAACCATACTCCCCCACTTAGAAGGAACTCATACTATCAAAAGAGAAACAAGAACTTACCAACATCATCATCACCATCACCCGACTTCTCAATTCTAGTACGGAGTGCATAGAAACGCCTCTTAGTTGAGCATCATCCTTTGGAACACTATGCTCAACTTGCTTACCCTCCTACCTAGAAGCAATCATAGGACAATCTCTAGCCTTATGTCCTTCCTTACCACAACCAAAGCAATTTCCGGTACCCAATAGACACTCACCATAGTGACTATTGCCACAATTTGCACAAGTAGGCTTGCTATCCTTAGATATACCTCCTTTCTCAAACTTCTTCTTAGGAACCCTAGGTCAATTTTGAGTTCGAACCCTCTTTTTGAACCTAGGTTGCACTTGGTCACTAGAAACACCCCTTTTCAAACTTCTAGCCATCCTTTTAAGTTTAGACTCCTCAATAGATTGTGCATACACCATGAGTCTAGATAGGGTCATATTATCATGAAGCATAGCGGTACGACATTCTTCCTTCACCAAATCGGCTACTTCGGTACAAAAGTGACTCATTTCGTCTCTTGGATTGGACACAAGAGAAGGAGCATACCTAGACAACGTCGAGTATTTCAAAGAGTACTCCTCAACACTCATATTGCCTTGCTTAAGATTAATAAACTCCTCCACCTTGACTTCTCTCCTCTCTCGGGGAAAGTACTTGCCAAGAAAATCTCCCTTAAACTATTCCCACTCAATAGGACCCGAATCTTCTGGCCTATTGTCCTTCCATTGAGTATACAAAATTTGAGACAAATCTCTCAATTGGTATGAAGCCAACTCCGCCTTCTCCCTAGATGTAACCCCCATAGCACTCAAAACTTTGTACACACCATCAAGAAATTCTTGGGGATCCTCATTCACCTTAGAGCCAAGAAAAATAGGAGTATTCATCCTCACAAAGTCTCTCAACCTAGATGTCATAGTGCTCTCCATAACCCTAGGCACCATACTCAAATTGATTTGAGTAGTTACGGCTTGAGATAAGGCCATCAAAGCCTCTCCAATCACCCTATTAGACAACTCCGGTACCTCATCACCTCCATCCACATTAGGAACATGATCACCTTGGGGAGGCACTTGATCACCTTGCCCATCTTGGACACCTTGCTCATCTTGAGAAACTTTCTCAACTTTCTCAACTTGAGGAACCTCCTCATTCACCCTCTCCTCTTCCAATCTTCTAGCGGCCATCCTTCTAGTATTCATCGCCTAGCAAACACAAGAAAACTCATAAGAAGGATAATCATAACATTTACTCTACCGCACGATATAGGAGTAGAAAGAAGGAAACTCTATCGTCCTATAGCCTCTTGCCCATAGATGTGTCGCGACTCACAATGATGGTCAAGACTCTACTAGACGTGACACTATGAGACTTTTTGATACCTAATACTACTTTCACCAACCTATGCTCTGGTACAAACTTTGTCACAACCCGAGACCATACCCTAGAAGATAGGGTGCAATCTCGATTGCGACCAACGTCGTCGAACTCTCAGAGTTGTAAGACAAGCCTCATTCATATCATTCATTGCATATACATAGTGAAAAGTAGTGCGGAATTAAAACTTTACACTAAAACATAATATAGTCTTTAAAACTCGTTCATATAAAACTAATAGAAATGCTAAGTCTCAATCTCATCATCTTAAGACACAAGAATACTTTTGGGTCACGGCCCATACTTCAAACGAAAATAGAAATACACATAGTGTATTACTAAACTTCATAAAAGAAACATAAAATGACATGTATATGCCCTCGAGTCAAATGAGGACATACTTCAACACTTCTTCTCGGACGATTCTTCTAAGCCCAAGACTTCTTCTCCAAAGCTCCTTACCTACCAAGGACTATAGATAGAAAATAAAGCATGGAATTATTACAACCACATGTACTAAGTATGGCTATATGCATAAAATCATGAAAATGGACTTTATTGGAAATATGCATCTTTTCATTTTGAAATCATAGATTAAACATAAGAACATCATTTAGCAATTAAGAAACACATAAGATAACATTTAATCAAAACAACATTTTTAAGGCTCACTTTATAGTGAGTTCACTTCACTGTACAGTGAAGTCCAGTGAAGTCCAAACCTTCCCTTTTAACATCTTCTAGCATGTAATTCACTCACTTAAACTCATCCTAAGATTCACTGCCGTCACACAAAGAGAGTATAACGCCCCAAAATGAACTAAGGTGAACTAGAGCCTCATGGTTGTTTGTTGAGTTGATTTTAAGTTAAACGGAGTTAGTTTGGTGTCCTTAGGCAGTGTGCAAAGTTTCGTGAAGTTTGGAGGTCAATCGACCAAGAACGTCCATGACGTTCAGATGGTATGCCTTAGAATGTACTTGTGTGTCTTGGTGAGTTTGGATGAGTTTTACGTGTTCATTTTACTTAAAAATTGCGCTGGATGTTTCTAACACCTAGAAGAATTAGTTTAGGGGTTTAACGTCCGGGTACGACCCCACCTAGGACCCACGAGAGGCCCTAGATGAAGGGCCCAAGACTTGGGCAAAGTCTGCCCATCAATGGCTCACGACGACCGTGGCGACGGTCTGTTTCACCCATGACGGTCCTTAAAGTCAGGGCGTCGCGTGGAACAGAGAGTGGGGAACTTGGACATGCTCCATTTGGATCCAAGTGTTTCTCGACGGGACCCGGTGATGGTCCGTGGTGCACGTGATGGTCCGTCGAAGGAGGTCTCGTCGACGAGGCCTGCCAGTGCATGACTTAAGGTTGCCAACTTGGGGTGTTTTATGTAAATACACCCCAAGTCTTATAAGACCCTAGGTGTATAATTTTGGTGTTTTTAGGTTATATTAAATTAGTTTTAAACCCTAGACCTAGACAAGACCCCCTCACTTCTAAATTCAAACTCTCTCTCTAAAGAAAACCCTCTGAAGACTCTCTTGGAAGCTAGAAGTCAAGGAAGGATAGAGGGATGCTTTGGGCTTGTTTATTCATCAAATTCGTGGGTTTCTTTCTCCTAAAGGTATGGTATCTATTCTTGAATATCTTTCCATTCAAGAAGCCAACTTCCAAAATGGTTTTCAAAAAGGGTTTTTAAACTTAACTTTTTCTAAACTTTGATTTCTATTATGGGTATTCTTGTAATTAAGTTCTAATGTTTAAATGTATTTATCTTGGTTTGAATTGATGATTTTGATGTTAAAAACTCCATGAAACTCTTGTTTATGCATACTTCAACTTTTGACTTAAAAATGGGTTATGTGAGCATGATTTGAGTAAGGTATGAACTTGGGTCTTCTTGTAATTGTCATGTTGGTGTAGCTACTGCCCTAAGGGATTTAATATGGTAAAATATTGATAATTTGCTTATGGGTGATGATGGTTTGATTTGTTGATGAGTTGCTCTCATTGTATATTTCTTATTATGAATTGCTATTTGAGTGGTATGGTCCACCTTATGGGTGGCGGTGCTAATTGATGAACTTGATGTTACTTAGTATGTTTTGAGTATGTGATCTTGAAGGTCTAATATTTGAAATGAAGATATATGGGAAATGGGTCTTGTATCGTGTTTGATGTAGCTTGAATTGCATGTTTGACCTAGTTTATGTCTAAATGAAGTGTATGATTATGAGAAGCATGTAGAGTGTGTAACTCGATGAATCAAGGTTAAAGTATGCGTAGAACTTGTTGATAATGAGATGATACTTATATGCAAAGTGTACACACACACACACTTTAAAGAATGTATTATGCCAAGTTGAGCAAAAAAGGGGAATCTTGAGGTGGACACACTTCGTGAGTTGAGATGTAGTGTCTAGTAGCAACCTCTCCATTCCTAGTGAGCTTTCTAAGATAGACTATTATGTTGAGAAATCCGTGGGGAGTTATGCCTAGCACCGAGAGGATATGAAGGGGAGGTGGATTGCACTTCATGAGTTGAGATGTTGTAATCCAAAGTACCTCTTGAGATGAGTACTCCTCGTTAGTAGAGAGTGAGTTACTTAGTAGCAATCTCCTTATCCCTTAACTATGTGCCCGCATAGGTGTAGCTATTGGAAAAGCCATGTAAACGCTAAGAAGCATGACCTTACACTAGGCAAGTAAGGATCCCTCATCCGATAGAGGTTAATATCGGGATTCCATGTCTAGCTCTCATGGTCTTTGTCGGTTAAGCTAACTCCCACAAAAGAATTGATATGAAACTAGTTAACTTGTCTATTGTTGATATTGTGTATGTATGTCGTGAAGTGCTCCATCCACATTAGTTACCGAGTAGGAGCACTAAGTGGGAGTAGTAGTATGGGATGCTATTCTCACATTGCACTTGGTGTGACCTATACCTACAATGGGAGAAGAGTATCTTCATGAAATCCGTGTGAATGAGTACTATGGTGTAGTGTTATGGATGATTATTGTGGAGTACTTGAGTAAATGGAATCCATTAGGAGCATTAAGTGGGAGTGGTATTATGGGATGCTACTCTCCCATTGCACTTTGTGTGACCTATATTTTCCATGAGTGTTTTGTATATGTTAGTCAAGGGCGTGGATTTGACTTCTAATAAAGTAAGCCTAAGATTTGGTAGATTTAAGGGTCGCTTTGGTGTGCTTCGAAAGGAGGTGTAATGAGAGTCCCTTCTTGGCTCCCTTTAGGGAGTCTTAGGATAACCTTGGGTTAGGGCAACTTCAAAGGAAAAGAGTTCATATGACTTGGACCGTGCCATTCACTGTAAGGTCTCCATTGTAAGAATTCAAAATGTTCACTATGATGCTTTGTTCAATTTTCATTGTTCTTTTAGTAAGTTTATTGAAATGTTCCTTTTGATTACTCTAAGTTTTGGTAAAGTTGCCATAAAGTGTTGATTGTCAATTCTTATGTTGGTTTGTTTCTAGATTCATGAATATCGCATTGCATGAAAAGTTATTTTTACTAAAATGTCCCTTTTCGTATGTTTTTGCATATGACATACTTAGTACATTGTTGTACTAACACCATACTTTTATATACCTTATGAGTATAGGTTGGAAGCCTTTTTGGAGGATCGGAGTTGAAGCTTGGGAATTCTATCTCTCAAGAATTGGGTATGTCCTCATATATTCGAGGACATAGTTTTTTGTTTCTTAGTTTCTTTATTAAGACTTAAAAATGTACTTACTTTTATTGTAAAGGGACGTGTCCCTAAGATTCCAAGTTGTGTCTTCAAGTTGGCTTGTGACGATAAGATTTCCTAGTATTTATGAAAAGACTCCGTTTATTATTATTATCGTGAAAAGTTTTAATTCCGCACTACTTTTCATTCTTTATGTTATGAATGCTAGTTAGAGGGCTTGTACGAGACCCCAAAGGGGTCAAGTACGCCCGGTCATGATTCGAAGGTTTTCCCTAACTTCTAAGGGGTGCTTTCGGGTCTTGACAGACTTGGTATCAGAGCATAAGGTTTTGGGAAATAGTTTAAGGTCTGAATGTCTCACAAGCCACATCTAGTAGTATCTTGGTCATTGGTGTGAGTCGCGACACATCTATGGACAAGAGACTATAGGATGCTAGAAGTTTCACTTTCTTCTCTATTCTAGTATCGTGCCTTAGAGTTGAGTATATAAGGTGTCTATTCTCAACCTCTTCTTTTTGTATTTTTAGGACATGAATACGAGGAGATCGACCGCTAGAGGGAGGAGGGAGGTGTACCAAATGAGAGAGTCCTTCCCCATGTTGACAAAGTTCCTATTGTTGGCTTAGGGGAGGAAAATGAGGAGGTTCCTCTTCAAGAACCTCAAGTGCCTCCGGAACCTCAAGGACCTCAAGTGTCTCCTATGCCTCAAGCTCCTTTTGTTGAGGGTGATATGACTAATGCGGAGTTGGGTGCTTCCCTAATGAACTTGACCCAACTCATTGAACTTGACCCAACTCATGACGGCTCAAGCTCAAGTTGTCAACAATCACTTTGTGGGCCAAGCTAACCTAGAGATAGGCCCCAACCAAATGCTAGTACTCCCGCTTCTAGGATTCGGGATTTCATGAGGATGAACCCTCCTACTTTTCATGGCACTAAGGTGGATGAAGATCCACAAGGCTTCATAGATGAGGTTTTCAAGGTGGTAGATGCTATGGGTGTGACCCCTAGGGAGAAAGCGGAATTGGCCGCTTACCAACTTAAGGATGTTGCTCAAGTGTGGTATGAGCAATGCAGGGTGAGAGACCCTTAGAAAGAGGACCGGTTGATTGGGAGGAATTCAAAGAGGCTTTCCTAGATAGATTCTTTCCTTTAGAGTGGAGGGAGAAGAAGATGGTTGAATTCATGAACCTCCGTCAAGGGGGAATGAGTGTGCAAGAGTACTCTCTCAAATTCACCCAACTCTCTAAGTATGCCCCACCATTAGCCAACCCTAGGGCTAGGATGAACAAGTTTGTGATGGGCGTGTCTAGCTTGGTGGAAAAAGAGTGTCGTACGGCTATGCTTCTTAATGACAGGATATCTCTAGGCTCATGTTTATGCACAACAAATTGAGGATCAAAATTAGGGAGATAAGGCAAGAGGGTAAGAGACCTAGGTCGGATGATTCTAGTCACCAAAGGCCTAAGAAGAGGTTTTATCCCCAAGATTCTTCTATGGGAAACAAGGATAGGGCTCCAAATCAACTTTCTCAAGGTGGTGGTCATTCCTATGAAAGGGCTAGGTGCCCTACTTGTGGCAAGCAACATGGGGGTAAGTGTCTTGCCGGAACGGATGGTTGTTTTGCATGTGGTAATAAGGCCACAAGATGAGGGACTGCCCAAACCTTAAGTCAAGGGGGAGAGATGTCAACCAAGCTTCCCTAGATCCTAATGCTCCCAAGAAGAACCCTTCCTATGGGATGGGGGCTAGAAAGGATAATTAATCCGGATTGATGTTTTGGTAAGTCTCAACTCTTTGTTATTGTTGCTTTTGTGTTATGAAATGAGTTTATATGTTTTATAGTTCCTATGATCATGTCATCTTGATGAATTTCTTAAGAGTGAATTTTTTCAAAAATTTGGTGACTTGGCAGTGAACTTCACTGTAAAATTTGGCATTTTGAAGAAAATTGTTTGTCTTAATTTTAGTTTCAAATATGTGTAAAGGTATTGTTATGAGCAAGTTTAATGTTGGAGAAGGTAGTTCCTCCATAAAGAAGTTTAAGGTTGAGTTTTGACTTTGTGAGTTGGCAAAAGTTGTCTATGTTGATAAGTGTTGAAAGTGTGAAATGATGTTCCTTGCTAATTGATGCTTTGATTGTTGATGTTTTGATCATGATCTAAGTGATTGTATGATGCTAAGTGAGTCCTTGTTGTTCTTAAAATTTAAGTGTCATTCGAGGACGAATGTTATTCCAAGTGGGGAGAATATAACGCCCCAAAATGAACTAAGGTGAACTAGAGCCTCATGGTTGTTTCTTGAGTTGATTTTAAGTTAAACGGAGTTAGTTTGGTGTCCTTAGGCAGTGTGCAAAGTTTGTTAAGTTTGGAGTCAATCGACCAAGAACGTCCATGACGTTCGGATGGTATGCCTTAGAATGTACTTGTGTGTCTTGGTGAGTTTGGATGAGTTTTACGTGTTCGTTTTACTTAAAACTGCGTTGGATGTTCCTAAGACCTAGACGACTTAGTTTAGGGGTTTAACGTCCGGGACGACCCCACCTAGGACCCACAAGGCCCTAGATGAAGGGCCCAAGACTTGGGCAAAGTCTGCCCATCAGTGGCTCACGACGACCCTGGCGACGGTCCGTTTCACCCACGACGGTCCTTCGAGCCAGGGCGTCGCGTGGAACAGAGAGTGGGGAACTTGGCATGCTCCATTTGGAGCCAAGTGTTTCTCGACGGGACCCCGTGACGGTCCGTGGTGCACGTGACGGTCCGTCGAGGAGGTCTCGTCGACGAGGCCTGCCAGTGCATGACTTAAGGCTGCCAACTTGGGGTGTTTTATGTAAATACACCCCAAGTCTTTAAGAAGCTAGGTGTAATTTTGTGTTTTTAGGTTATATTAAATTAGTTTTAAACCCTAGACCTAGACAAGACCCCTCACTTCTAAATTCAAACTCTCTCTCTAAAGAAAACTCTCTCAAGACTCTCTTGGAAGCTAGAAGTCAAGGAAGGATAGGAGGGCTGCTTTGGGCTTGTTTTATCAAATTGTGGGTTTCTTTCTCCTAAAGGTATGGTATCCATTCTTGAATATCTTTCCATTCAAGAAGCCAACTTCCAAAATGGTTTTCAAAAAGGGTTTTAAACTCAACTTCTTCTAAACTTTGATTTCTATTATGGGTATTCTTGTATTAAGTTCTAATGGTTTAAATGTATTTATCTTGGTTTGAATTGATGATTTTGATGTTAAAACTCCATGAAACTCTTGTTTATGCATACTTCAACTTTTGACTTAAAATGGGTTATGTGAGCATGATTTGAGTAGGTATGAACTTGGGTCTTCTTGTATTGTCATGTTGGTGTAGCTACTGCCCTAAGGGCTTTAATATGGTGAAATATTGATAATTGCTTATGGGTGATGATGGTTTGATTTGTTGATGAGTTGCTCTCATTGTATATTTCTTATTATGAATTGCTATTTGAGTGGTATGGTCCACCTTATGGGTGGCGGTGCTAATTGATGAACTTGATGTTACTTAGTATGTTTTGAGTATGTATCTTGAAGGTCTAATATGTGAAATGAAGATATATGGAAATGGGTCTTGTATTGTGTTTGATGTAGCTTGAATTGCATGTTTGACCTAGTTTATGTCTAAATGAAGTATATGATTATGAGAAGCATGTAGAGTGTGTAACTTGATGAATCAAGGTTAAAGTATGTGTAGAACTTGTTGATAATGATGATATTATATGCAAGTGTACACACACACACTTTAAAGAATGTATTATGCCAAGTTGAGCAAAAAGGGGAATCTTGAGGTGGACACACTTCGTGAGTTGAGATGTAGTGTCTAGTAGCAACCTCTCCATTCCTAGTGAGCTTTCTAAGATAGACTATTATGTTGAGAAATCCGTGGGGAGTTATGCCTAGCACCGAGAGGATATGAAGGGGAGGTGGATTGCACTTCGTGAGTTGAGATGTTGTAATCCAAAGTACCTCTTGAGATGAGTACTCCTCGTTAGTAGAGAGTGAGTTACTTAGTAGCAATCTCCTTATCCCTTAACTATGTGCCCGCATAGGTGTAGCTATTGGAAAAGCCATGTAAACGCTAAGAAGCATGACCTTACACTAGGCAAGTAAGGATCCCTCATCCGATAGGGGTTAATATCGGGATTCCATGTCTAGCTCTCATGGTCTTTGTCGGTTAAGCTAACTCCCACAAATGAATTGATTTGAAACTAGTTAACTTGTCTATTATTGATATTGTGTATGTATGTCGTGAAGTGCTTCATCCACATTAGTTACCGAGTAGGAGCACTAAGTGGGAGTAGTAGTATGGGATGCTATTCTCACATTGCACTTGGTGTGACCTATACCTACTATGGGAGAAGAGTATCTTCATGAAATCCGTGTGAATGAGTACTATGGTGTGGTGTTATGGATGATTATTAAGGAGTACTTGAGTAAATGGAATCCATTAGGAGAATTAAGTGGGAGTGGTAGTATGGGATGCTACTCTCACATTGCACTTGGTGTGACCTATATTTTCCATGAGTGTTTTGCATATGTTAGTCAAGGGCGTGGATTTGATTTCTAACGAAGTAAGCCTAAGATTTGGTAGTTTTAAGGGTCTCTTTGGTGTGCTTCGAAGGGAGGTGTAATGAGAGTCCCTTCTTGGCTCACCTTAGGGAGTCTTAGGATAACCTTGGGTTAGGGCAACTTCAAAGAAAAAGAGTTCATATGACTTGGACCGTGCCATTCACTGTAAGGTCTCATTGTAAGAATTCAAAATGTTCACTATGATGCTTTGTTCAATTTTATTGTTCTTTTAGTAAGTTATTGAATGTTCCTTTTGATTACTCTAAGTTTGGTAAAGTTCCATAAAGTGTTGATTGTCATTCTTATGTTGGTTTGTTTCTAGATTCATGAATATCGCTTTAATTGCATGAAAAGTTATTTTTACTAAAATGTCCCTTTTCGTATGTTTTTGCATATGCCATACTTAGTACATTGTTGTACTAACCCCATACTTTTATATACCTTATGAGTATAGGTTGGAAGCCTTTTTGGAGGATCGGAGTTGAAGCTTGGG
>CM040621.1:56548913-56566299 GCA_022817965.1 Solanum lycopersicoides | reverse complement strand
AGGCTCAATAACTCATCATGAGTAACAGCTCATAGGAGTGCTTCACTACTCCATTCAACACATAACCATGACATTTACACATAACATTATAAACTCAAAACATCCATTTCTTCACATAAAATCTAGGAATTTCCTTCTCAACAACATGAGTTCAACACAACATATAGAGTCACTTGTACCAAGACTCAACCTATCAAAATGTTCACTATCATTTCATATAGGCAACAACATACCAAATACACAAACACAAATAAGTCAAAATTGAGCAAAAAAAGCATTTTTCATATGAAACTTCATTTTAGCCAAAAAAACAACTTTATCATAAATATGCACATCTTTGCAAAACAAGTCAAATTCAATTTATTCATTATTTAATCATTAATTTGAATTAGTAACCTTACTCAACAAAGAGATGAGGATAACAAGACTTCATGTTTCTCCCTCAACTAGGTGGTTCCTCCATAGGACTTTTACGAAGGCCACCTCTTTGTTCCTCAATTTCTTCACTTGACGATCCATGATTTTCACAAGAACCTCTTAATAGGAGAGGTTCTCGTCCACACCTAGAACCTCAATGAGAAGAATAGACTCGGCATCACCAATGCACTTCTTAAGCATGGAGACATAGAACACCGGATGAACCAAAGCTAGTTCACTAGGTAGTCTCAACTCATATACAACTTTGCCAACCCGTTGTAAGATTTCATAGGGACCCACATAAAGAGGACTCAACTTCCCTTTCTTTCCAAATCTCAGCACTACTTTAATGGGTGAAATTTTAGATACACCTTATCACCTTCTTCAAATTCTATGTCCCTACTCCTATATTCGACATAAGACTTTTGCCTACTATAGGCTGTTTTCAATCGGTTCCTTATCATGTGAACTTTCTCCAAAGTATTATAAATCAAAAAGGGATCAAAGAGTAAAGACTCACCCACTTCAAACCATCCAATTGGAGATCTACATCTCCTACCATACAAGGCTTCATAAGGAGCCATAGATATAGATGAATGGTAACTATTGTTGTAATAAAACTCAACCAAAGGCAAGTGTTCATACCAACTTCCCTTGAAGTTAATTGTAAAAGTTATAAGAATATCCTCAAGGGTTTGAATAGTATGCTCCGCTTCCATTTTTGGATGAAAAGCGGTGCTTAACTTCACCTTGGTGCCAAACCCTTTTTGGAATGACCTCCAAAACCTAGATGTTAATTGTGCACCCATATTTGATATGATGGATGATGGAATACCACGGAGACACACAATCTCATCTATGAAGATCCATGCATAATTCTACACCGATTAAGTGGACTTGACGGGAATAAAATAAGTGGATTTGGTCAACCTATCCACAACCACCCATATAGAGTGATGTTGTCTTTGTGTTCGAGGCAAACCTAATACGATGTACATATTAATATCTTGCCATTTAAAAGTGGGAACTTTGACTTCTTGAACTAAACCACTTGGCTTTTGGTGCTCAACTTTCACTTGCTGGCAATTTGGACATTTTGCAACAAATTCAGCTATGTCCCTTTTCAAGACGTCTCACCAAAACACTTCTCTAAGGTCATGATATAACTTAGTAGAGCCCAGATGAATTGAATAACGGAAATCATGATCTTCCTCATGAATCCGGTTTCTCAAATAATCTACATTGGGAACACACAACCTTTTTTGATACCTCAAAACACCATCCCCCCTAAGGAGAATGACTCATTAAACTTACCAACAACCGATTCTTTCAAGTCAATCAATGATTGATCAAGGTAATTCTTAGACTTCACCTCAACCATCAAGGATGATTCGGAGTTATTGTCACAACCGGGGATCATCCCCTAGAAGTAACGTGACATACTTGACCTCTCTTAGGTCTTATACAAGCCCATAGTTATCATTCAATCACATTGACATAGTAAATTTAGCAGAAAATATAAAACTTTTGATAGCACATCATATGCTAGAAACATTACTTCATATATATAAAAATATCATATTACATACTAGACCTTATGTCTCTTTGCCATCTTAGACTCAATAAACAATAGAATACATTAGGGACATGGCCCTTGAGGCATAACTATACAATATTTAAACACTTTACAGTAAGACATGACATTATGACATCCTTTTATTTAAGGATTCCTTTTCTTGAGCTTGGGAATGACATATCAAGCTCCTCAATCATATAGACATCCTTCAAGCATCCATAACCAAAAGTTTGTGTAAAAAGTAGAGAAGAATGAGATTAGTACAAGAATGCACTAAGTATGACAACCATGCAAAAACATGCATTTAAAAGGGACATTTTCTTGAAATCATACTTCATGTCTTTTTGTGTAAATCTTCATAAAACCTTCATTTAATATCATTTATATCATTCACATACGTCATATAAACATATTCAAACACCAAACATTTCGTAAGATCACATATAGAATTTAAGACATTTTCAAGTCACATTACTGTAAGATATTCCTACTTTACAGTGAACATTTCTTTCTTTTATTCATTTATAACGCCCCAAAATGAACTAAGGTGAACTAGAGCCTCATGGTTGTTTCTTGAGTTGATTTTAAGTTAAACGGAGTTAGTTTGGTGTCCTTAGGCAGTGTGCAAAGTTTCGTAAAGTTTGGAGGTCAATCGACCAAGAACGTCCATGACGTTCGGATGGTATGCCTTAGAATGTACTTGTGTGTCTTGGTGAGTTTGGATGAGTTTTACGTGTTCGTTTTACTTGAAAATTGCGTTGGATGTTCCTAAGACCTAGAACTTAGTTTAGGGGTTTAACGTCCGGGCACGACCCACCTAGGACCCACAAGGGGCCCTAGATGAAGGGCCCAAGACTTGGGCAAAGTCTGCCATCAGTGGCTCACGACGACCCTGGCGACGGTCCGTTCACCAGACGGTCCTTACCAGGGTCGCGTGGAACAGAGTGGAACTTGGCATGCTCCATTTGGATCCAAGTGTTTCTCGACGGACCCTGACGGTCCGTGGTGCACGTGACGGTCCGTCGAGGAGGTCTCGTCGACGAGGCCTGCCAGTGCATGACTTAAGTGCCAACTTGGGGTGTTTTATGTAAATACACCCCAAGTCTTTAAGACCCTAGGTGTATAATTTTGGTGTTTTTAGGTTATATTAAATTAGTTTTAAACCCTAGACCTAGACAAGACCCCTCACTTCTAAATTCAAACTCTCTCTCTAAAGAAAACTCTCTCAAGACTCTCTTGAAGCTAGAGTCAAGGAAGGAAAGGAGGGCTGCTTTGGGCTTGTTTTCATCAAATTCGTGGTTTCTTTCTCTAAAGGTATGGTATCCATTCTTGAATATCTTTTCATTCAAGAAGCCAACTTCCAAAATGGTTTTCAAAAAGGGTTTTAAACTCAACTTCTTCTAAACTTTGATTTCTATATGGGTCTTCTTGTATTAAGTTCTAATGGTTTAAATGTATTTATCTTGGTTTGAATTGATGATTTTGATGTTAAAACTCCATGAAACTCTTGTTTATGCATACTTCAACTTTTGACTTGAAAAATGGGTTATGTGAGCATGATTTGAGTAGGTATGAACTTGGGTCTTCTTGTATTGTCATGTTGGTGTAGCTACTGCCCTAAGGGTTAATATGGTGAAATATTGATAAATTTGCTTATGGGTGATGATGGTTTGATTTGTTGATGAGTTGCTCTCATTGTATATTTCTTATTATGAATTGCTATTTGAGTGGTATGGTCCACCTTATGGGTGGCGGTGCTAATTGATGAACTTGATGTTACTTAGTATGTTTTGAGTATGTGATCTTGAAGGTCTAATATGTGAAATGAAGATATATGGGAAATGGGTCTTGTATTGTGTTTGATGTAGCTTGAATTGCATGTTTGACCTAGTTTATGTCTAAATGAAGTGTATGATTATGAGAAGCATGTAGAGTGTGTAACTCGATGAATCAAGGTTAAAGTATGCGTAGAACTTGTTGATAATGAGATGATACTTATATGCAAAGTGTACACACACACACACTTTAAAGAATGTATTATGCCAAGTTGAGCAAAAAGGGGAATCTTGAGGTGGACACACTTCGTGAGTTGAGATGTAGTGTCTAGTAGCAACCTCTCCATTCCTAGTGAGCTTTCTAAGATAGACTATTATGTTGAGAAATCCGTGGGGAGTTATGCCTAGCACCGAGAGGATATGAAGGGGAGGTGGATTGCACTTCGTGAGTTGAGATGTTGTAATCCAAAGTACCTCTTGAGATGAGTACTCCTCGTTAGTAGAGAGTGAGTTACTTAGTAGCAATCTACTTATCCCTTAACTATGTGCCCGCATAGGTGTAGCTATTGGAAAAGCCATGTAAACGCTAAGAAGCATGACCTTACACTAGGCAAGTAAGGATCCCTCATCCGATAGGGGTTAATATCGGGATTCCATGTCTAGCTCTCATGGTCTTTGTCGGTTAAGCTAACTCCCACAAAAGAATTGATTTGAAACTAGTTAACTTGTCTATTGTTGATATTGTGTATGTATGTCGTGAAGTGCTCATCCACATTAGTTACCGAGTAGGAGCACTAAGTGGGAGTAGTAGTATGGGATGCTATTCTCACATTGCACTTGGTGTGACCTATACCTACTATGGGAGAAGAGTACTTCATGAAATCCGTGTGAATGAGTACTATGGTGTAGTGTTATGGATGATTATTGTGGAGTACTTGAGTAAATGGAATCCATTAGGAGCATAAGTGGGAGTGGTAGTATGGGATGCTACTCTCACATTGCACTTGTGTGACCTATATTTCCATGAGTGTTTTGCATATGTTAGCCAAGGGCGTGGATTTGATTTCTAACGAAGTAAGCCTAAGATTTGGTAGTTTTAAGGGTCGCTTTGGTGTGCTTCGAAGGGAGGTGTAATGAGAGTCCCTTCTTGGCTCACCTTAGGGAGTCTTAGGATAACCTTGGGTTAGGGCAACTTCAAAGGAAAAGAGTTCATATGACTTGGACCGTGCCATTCACTGTAAGGTCTCCATTGTAAGAATTCAAAATGTTCACTATGATGCTTTGTTCAATTTTCATTGTTTTAGTAAGTTATTGAAATGTTCCTTTTGATTACTCTAAGTTTGGTAAAGTTGCCATAAAGTGTTGATTGTCATTCTTATGTTGGTTTGTTTCTAGATTCATGAATATCTTAATTGCATGAAAAGTTATTTTTACTAAAATGTCCCTTTTCGTATGTTTTTGCATATGCCATACTTAGTACATTGTTGTACTAACCCATACTTTTATATACCTTATGAGTATAGGTTGGAAGCCTTTTTGGAGGATCGGAGTTGAAGCTTGGGAATTCTATCTCTCAAGAATTGGGTATGTCCTCATATATTCGAGGACATAGTTTTATGTTTCTTAGTTTCTTTATTAAGACTTAAAAATGTATTTACTTTTATTGTAAAGGGCGTGTCCCTAAGATTCCAAGTTGTGTCTTAAGTTGGCTTGTGACGATAAGATTTCCTAGTATTTATGAAAAGACTCCTTTTATTATTATTATCGTGAAAAGTTTTAATTCCGCACTACTTTTCATGCTTTATGTTATGAATGCTAGTTAGAGGGCTTGTACGAGACCCCAAAGGGGTCAAGTACGCCCGGTCATGATTCGAAGGTTTTCCCTAACTTTAGGGGTGCTTTCGGGTCGTGACAGACTTGGTATCAGAGCATAAGGTTTTGGGAAATAGTTTAAGGTCTGAAAGTCTCACAAGCCACATCTAGTAGTATCTTGGTCATTGGTGTGAGTCGCGACACATCCATGGACAAGAGGCTATAGGATGCTAGAAGTTTCACTTTCTTCTCTATTCTAGTATCGTGCCTTAGAGTTGAGTATATAAGGTGTCTATTCTCAACTCTTCTTTTGTGTTTTTAGGACATGAATACGAGGAGATCGACCGCTAGAAGGGAGGAGGGAGGTGTACCAAATGAGAGAGTCCTTCCCCGTGTTGACCAAGTTCCTATTGTTGGCTTAGGGGAGGAAAATGAGGAGGTTCCTCTTCAAGAACCTCAAGTGCCTCCGGAACCTCAAGGACCTCAAGTGCCTCCTATGCCTCAAGCTCCTTTTGTTGAGGGTGATATGACTAATGCGGAGTTGAGGGCTGCCCTAATGAACTTGACCCAACTCATGACGGCTCAAGCTCAAGTTGTCAACAATCACTTTGTGGGCCAAGCTAACCTAGGAGATAGGCCCCAACCAAATGCTAGTACTCCCGCTTCTAGGATTCGGGATTTCATGAGGATGAACCCTCCTACTTTTCATGGCACTAAGGTGGATGAAGATCCACAAGGCTTCATAGATGAGGTTTTCAAGGTGGTAGATGCTATGGGTGTGACCCCTAGGGAGAAAACGGAATTGGCCGCTTACCAACTTAAGGATGTTGCTCAAGTGTGGTATAGGCAATGCAGGGGTGAGAGACCCTTAGAAAGAGGACCGGTTGATTGGGAGGAATTCAAAGAGGCTTTCCTAGATAGATTCTTTCCTTTAGAGTGGAGGGAGAAGAAGATGGTTGAATTCATGAACCTCCGTCAAGGGGGAATTAGTGTGCAAGTGTACTCTCTCAAATTCACCCAACTCTCTAAGTATGCCCCGACCATTATAGCCAACCCTAGGGCTAGGATGAACAAGTTTGTGATGGGCGTGTCTAGCTTGGTGGAAAAAGAGTGTCGTACGGCTATGCTTCTTAATGACAGGGATATCTCTAGGCTCATCGTTTATGCACAACAAATTGAGGATTACAAAATAAGGGAGATAAGGCAAGAGGGTAAGAGACCTAGGTCGGATGATTCTAGTCACCAAAGGCCTAAGAAGAGGTTTTATCCCCAAGATTCTTCTATGGGAAACAAGGATAGGGCTCCAAATCAACTTTCTCAAGGTGGTGGTCATTCCTATGAAAGGGTTAGGTGCCCTACTTGTGGCAAGCAACATGGGGGTAAGTGTCTTGCCGGAACGGATGGTTGTTTTGCATGTGGTAGTAAGGGCCACAAGATGAGGGACTGCCCAAACCTCAAGTCAAGGGGGAGAGATGTCAACCAAGCTTCCCTAAATCCTAATGCTCCCAAGAAGAACCCTTCCTATGGGATGGGGGCTAGAAAGGATAATTAATCCGGAATGATGATTTTGGTAAGTCTCAACTCTTTGTTATTGTTGCTTTTGTGTTATGAAATGAGTTTATATAGTTTTATAGTCCCTATGATCATGTCATCTTGATGAATTTCTTAAGGAGTGAATTTTTTCAAAAATTTGGTGACTTGGCAGTGAACTTCACTGTAAAATTTTGGCATTTTGAAGAAAATTGTTTTGTCTTGAATTTTAATTTCAATATGTGTAAAGGTATTGGTTATGAGAATGTTTAATGTTGGAGAAGGTAGTTCCTCCATAAAAGAAGTTTAAGGTTGAGTTTTGACTTTGTGAGTTTGGCAAAAATTGTCTATGTTGATAAGTGTTGAAAGTGTGAAATGATGTTCCTTGCTAATTGATGCTTTGATTGTTGATGTTTTGATCATGATCTAAGTGAATTGTATGATGCTAAGTGAGTCCTTATTGTTCTTAAAATTTAAGTGTCATTCGAGGACGAATGTTATTCCAATTATGGGAAAATATAACGCCCCAAAATGAACTAAGGTGAACTAGAGCCTCATGGTTGTTTCTTGAGTTGATTTTAAGTTAAACGGAGTTAGTTTGGTGTCCTTAGGCAGTGTGCAAAGTTTCGTAAAGTTTGGAGATCAATCGACCAAGAACGTCCATGACGTTCGGATGGTATGCCTTAGAATGTACTTGAGTGTCTTGGTGAGTTTGGATGAGTTTTACGTGTTCGTTTTACTTAAAACATGCGTTGGATGTTACTAAGACCTAGACGACTTAGTTTAGGGGTTTAACATTTGGGAATGACCCCACCTAGGACCCACGAGAGGCCCTAGATGAAGGGCCCAAGACTTGGGCAAAGTCTGCCCATCAGTGGCTCACGACGACCCTGGCGACGGTCCGTTTCACCCACGATGGTCCTTCGAGCCAGGGCGTCGCGTGGAACAGAGAGTGGGGAACTTGTCCATGCTCCATTTGGAGCCAAGTGTTTCTCGACGGGACCCCGTGACGGTCCGTGGTGCACGTGACGGTCCGTCGAGGAAGGTCTCGTCAACGAGGCCTGCCAGTGCATGACTTAAGGCTGCCAACTTGGGGTGTTTTATGTAAATACACCCCAAGTCTTATAAGCCCCTAGGTGCTTAATTTTTATGTTTTTAGGTTATATTAAATTAGTTTTAAACCCTAGACCTAGACAAGCCCCCTCACTTCTAAATTCAAAATCTCTCTCTAAAGAAAACCCTCTCAAGACTCTCTTGGAAGCTAGAAGTCAAGGAAGGATAGGAGGGCTGCTTTGGGCTTGTTTATTCATCAAATTGTGGGTTTCTTTCTCCTAAAGGTATGGTATCCATTCTTGAATATCTTTCCATTCAAGAAGCCAACTTCCAAAATGGTTTTCAAAAAGGGTTTTTAAACTCAACTTCTTCTAAACTTTGATTTCTATTATGGGTATTCTTGTAATTAAGTTCTAATGTTTAAATGTATTTATCTTGGTTTGAATTGATTATTTTGATGTTAAAAACTCCATGAAACTCTTGTTTATGCATACTTCAACTTTTGACTTAAAAATGGGTTATGTGAGCATGATTTGAGTAAGGTATGAACTTGGGTCTTCTTGTAATTGTCATGTTGGTGTAGCTACTGCCCTGAGGGCTTTAATATGGTGAAATATTGGTAATTTGCTTATGGGTGATGATGGTTTGATTTGTTGATGAGTTGCTCTCATTGTATATTTCTTATTATGAATTGCTATTTGAGTGGTATGGTCCACCTTATGGGTGGCGGTGCTAATTGATGAACTTGATGTTACTTAGTATGTTTTGAGTATGTGATCTTGAAGGTCTAATATGTGAAATGAAGATATATGGGAAATGGGTCTTCTATTATGTTTGATGTAGCTTGAATAACATGTTTGACCTAGTTTATGTCTAAATGAAGTGTATGATTATGAGAAGCATGTAGAGTGTGTAACTCGATGAATCAAGGTTAAAGTATGCGTAGAACTTGTTGATAATGAGATGATAGTTATATGCAAAGTGTACACACACACACTTTTTAAAGAATGTATTATGCCAAGTTGAGCAAAAAAGGGGAATCTTGAGGTGGACACACTTCGTGAGTTGAGATGTAGTGTGTAGTACCAACCTCTCCATTCCTAGTGAGCTTTCTAAGATAGACTATTATGTTGAGAAATCCGTGGGGAGTTATGCCTAGCACCGAGAGGATATGAAGGGGAGTGGATTGCACTTCGTGAGTTGAGATGTTGTAATCAAAGTACCTCTTGAGATGAGTACTCCTCGTTAGTAGAGAGTGAGTTACTTAGTAGCAATCTCCTTATCCCTTAACTATGTGCCCGCATAGGTGTAGCTATTGGAAAAGCCATGTAAACGCTAAGAAGCATGACCTTACACTAGGCAAGTAAGGATCCCTCATCGGATTGGGGTTAATATCGGGATTCCATGTCTAGCTCTCATGGTCTTTGTCGGTTAAGCTAACTCCCACAAAAGAATTGATTTGAATCTAGTTAACTTGTCTATTGTTGATATTGTGTATGTATGTCGTGAAGTTCTCCATCCACCTTAGTTACCGAGTAGGAGCACTAAGTGGGAGTAGTAGTATGGGATGCTATTCTCACATTGCACTTGGTGTGACCTATACCTTCTATGGGAGAAGAGTATCTTCATGAAATCCTTGTGAATGAGTACTATGGTGTAGTGTTATGGATGATTATTGTGGAGTACTTGAGTAAATGGAATCCATTAGGAGCATTAAGTGGGAGTGGGAGTATGGGATGCTACTCTCACATTGCACTTGGTGTGACCTATATTTTCCATGAGTGTTTTGCATATGTTAGTCAAGGGCGTGGATTTGATTTCTAACGAAGTAATCCTAAGATTTGGTAGTTTTAAGGTTCACTTTGGTGTGCTTCGAAGGGAGGTGTAATGAGAGTCCCTTCTTGGCTCACCTTAGGAGTCTTAGGATAACCTTGGGTTAAGGCAACTTCAAAGGAAAAGAGTTCATATGACTTGGACCGTGCCATTCAGTGTAAGGTCTCCATTGTAAGAATTCAAAATGTTCACTTTGATGCTTTGTTCAATTTTAATTGTTCTTTTAGTAAGTTTATTGAAATGTTCCTTTTTATTATTCTAAGTATTGTTAAAGTTTCCATAAAGTGTTGATTGTCAATTCTTATGTTGGTTTGTTTCTAGATTCATGAATATCGCTTTAATTGCATGAAAAGTTATTTTTACTAAAATGTCCCTTTTCGTATGTTTTTGCATATGCCATACTTAGTACATTGTTGTACTAACCCCATACTTTTATATACCTTATGAGTATAGGTTGGAAGCCTTTTTGGAGGATCGGAGTTGAAGCTTGGGAATTCTATCTCTCAAGAATTGGGTATGTCCTCATATATTCGAGGACATAGTTTTATGTTTCTTAACTTCTTTATTAAGACTTAAAAATGTATTTACTTTTATTGTAAAGGGCCGTGTCTCTAAGATTCCAAGTTGTGTCTTCAAGTTGGCTTGTGACGATAAGATTTCCTAGTATTTATGAAAAGACTCCTTTTATTATTATTATCGTGTAAAGTTTTAATTTCGCACTACTTTTCATGATTTATGTTATGAATGCTAGTTAGAGGGCTTGTACGAGACCCCAAAGGGGTAAAGTACGCCCGGTCATGATTCGAAGGTTTTCCCTAACTTTTGGTATTTTTTATTAATTGCTTTCTTTTGTGTTTCTAAATGTTTTCATGATTTTTATGCATAATGTCATACTTAGTACATGTGGTTGTATTAATCCATGCTTTATTTTCTATCTGTAGTTCTTAATAGGTGAAGGGCTTGTGAAGTGAAGACTTGGATACAGAAGGATCGTCCAAGGTGAAGTTGAAGTATGTCCTCAATTAACTCGAGGGCATATGTCTTTATGTTTTCTTTGAAGTATTGTAATAGACTATGTCTTTCTGTTTTCGTATTGAATATGGGCCGTGTCCCAAGTACTCTTGTTTCTTAAGATGATGAGATTGAGACTTAGTGCTTTTCCTAATTTCTACTATATGAAAGACTTTAAAGATTTCTATATTGTTTTATGAAAAGTTCTAATTCCGCACTACTTTTCACTATGTATATGCAATGAATGATATGAAAGAGGCTTGTCTTAGAACTCCGAGGGTTCGACGACGCCGGTTACAATCCAAGATTGTACTCTAACTTCTATGGTATGGTTTTGGGATGTGACAAGCTTGGTATCAGAGCATAGGTTAGTGAAAGTGGTCGTAGGAATCAAAAAGTCTCATTAAGTCACGTCTAATAGAGTCTTGACCATCGGTGTGAGTCGTGACACATCTATGGGCAAGAGACTATAGGACGATAGAGTTTCCCTTCTTTTCTACTCCAATGTCGTGCGGTAGAGTAAATATTATGATTATCCTTCTTATGTTTTTCATTGCGTGTATAGGAGATGAATACTAGAAGGATGGCCGCTAGAAGGTTGGAAGAGGAGAGGATGAATGAGGAGATTCCTCCTCAAGTTGAGCAAGTTGAGCAAGTTGAGCAAGTTCCTCAAAGTGCTCAAGATGCTCAAGTGCCTCCCCAAGATGATCATATACCTAATGTGGGTGGAGGTAATGAGGTTCCGGTGGTTCATCCGGAGTTGACTACTCAAGAGATTAGAGAGGCTTTGATGGGTTTAGCTCAAGCGTAACTACTCAAATCAATTTGTGTATGATGCCTAGGGTTGTGGAGAGCACTATGACTTTAGGTTGAGAGACTTTGTGAGGATGAATCCTCCTTTCTTTATTGGCTCTAAGGTAAATGAGGATCCCCAAGAGTTTCTTAATGAAGTGTACAAGGTGTTGAGTGCTATGGGGGTTACATCTAGAGACAAGGCGGAATTGGCTTCATACAAAATGTGGGATGTTTCTCAAATTTGGTATACTCAATGGAAGGACAATAGGCCGGAGGATTCGGGTCCTATTGAGTGGGAAAACTTTAAGGGAGCTTTTCTTGACAAATACTTTCCCCGAGAGAGGAGAGAAGTCAAGGTGGAGGAGGTTATTAATCTCAAACAAGGCAATCTGAGTGTTGAGGAGTACTCTTTGAAATTCTCAACATTGTCTAGGTATGCTCCTTCTCTTGTGTCCAATCCAAGAGATGAAATGAGTCGCTTTTGTACCGGAGTAGCCGACTTGGTGAATGAAGAATGTCGTACCGCTATGCTTCATGATGATATGACCCTATCTAGACTCATGGTGTATGCACAATCTATTGAGGAGTCTAAACATAGAAGGATGGGTAGAAGTTTGAAAAGGAGTGTTGCTAGTGATCAAGAGCAACCTAGGTTCAAGAAAAGAGTTCAATCTCAAGAAGATCCTAGGAGGGCTAAGATGAGGTTTGAGAAAGGAGGTAGTTCCAAGGATGGCAAACCTACTTGTGCCAATTTTTGCAAGAAACACTTTGGTGAGTGTCTATTGGGTACCGGGAATTGCTTTGGTTGTGGTAAGGAAGAACATAAGGCTAGGGATTGTCCTACAATTGCTTCTAGAGGTAGAGAGGGTAAGCAAGTTGCTCCTAGTGTTCCAAAGGAAGATGCTCCAACTAAGAGGCTTTTCTTTGCACTCCGTACTAGAGTTGAGAAGCCGGATGAGAATGAGGGTGATGATGATGTTGGTAAGTTCTCTTTCTTTTGTTAAGATTTGAGTTCCTTCTAAGTGGGGGAGTATGGTTTGTAGATGGGATAGAAGTTCTTGAATTTGTTGCTTGTGCATGATGTATAGGGGTTTGGTTGAAATTGAATTTCATTAATTTCTTGAATCGTGTGTTTTATGAAGCTTTGAGTATGTTATAAGGTGTGTTTATATGATGTTACTTTGCATATTAGCATGTTCATATCATGAATTACCTTAAATGAGCATTTTTGGAAAATTTGCAGAAAATCACTGTAGCTTGTTAAACTGCTCACTGTAAAATTTTGGTTAAAATGACTATTTGATTCGTTGGTCTAAAATTATGGTAAAGTGGTTATAACTGATGTATATGAGTAGGGTATTGAGTATAAAATGAGTTTTTACAATTTGGAATAAAGCTTGTGAGTTTTGTAGCTTAACGAGTTATAAAATTGTCTTCTAGTTTCTTGTTGTGTTGCGAATATCTTGACTATGTGAAGTTGATGTTTTCCTCTTGGTTATGTGTTGTATGGTTTGGTTATGTTCTTATAGTTGAGTCTCTTATCTTGGAAGTGTTCGGAGAATGGCAAGTGTCATTCCAGGTAGAATGTTGTCCAAGTGGGGGAGATTGTAATACCTCTAGAATAGCTTAGGTGATTTAGAGCCTAATATGTTGTTCTTGGTGTTATAATGTCCTAAATATTTCTATAATATAGTATATAGGCAGTAGCTAAAATATTAGAGGTGTTGGAAGCCAAACGTCAAGGGACGACTAAGTCACCAAAATATCTAAAATGTGGTTATATGTGTTTATTTGTGTTTCATGGTGTTTTAAGGTTATTAATAGAGGTATTTCACAATTTATA
Source organism: Solanum lycopersicoides (assembly GCA_022817965.1). Taxonomy (NCBI): domain Eukaryota; kingdom Viridiplantae; phylum Streptophyta; class Magnoliopsida; order Solanales; family Solanaceae; genus Solanum; species Solanum lycopersicoides. Next base: position 56,552,654 of record CM040621.1, on the reverse strand, counting down.
GGCAGTGGTTAAAGTTTTATGAAGTTTGGAGGTCAAACGACCAAGAACGTCCAAGGCGTTCGAATGATATTCCTTGAGTCGACCTTGTACGTCTAGGCGAGTTTCGTTGAGTTTTATGTGTTCGTTTTGGATTAATTTAATGTTAGAGGTGTTAAACTTATAGACGATCGTATTTGGGTTGAAATCTTCTGGTAAATTATCCCCAAGGACCATCAAAGGGTCCTTGAAGAAGGACCCAAAATCAGTGTGCAGTCTATCCCAGGCAGACCTTGGCGACGGAGCAGTCAACGGCCAGTCGTGGCTGTGACGCCCCGTCTCAGGGTCCCGTCGCATGGGACTTAACCAAGGGTGAAGAGTGGAGACTTTGCCCAGCCACTGTAGCCACCAACGGAGGCCTGTGACGGCCCGTCGAGACAGTGACGCACCGTCAAGAGTGAGTCGTCGCGCGCACCTGTTCCTGCGTAGGTGTTGCTGCCAAGCCAAGGGGTGAATTTTAAATTCACCCCACTTATAAATTAAGTGTTGGACGGTTATTTGAGTGTCTTATGGGTATTTTAATTAACTATATAAGTAGTTAACAACCTAGAGACTTCATTTTTTCAAATTGAAAACCCAAAACACTTAGAAAATATCCCAAACCTCCATTGAAGACCCTATTGAAGAGGCAGCTTGGTGAGGGGTTTTTGAGTAAAAATTCTTCATCAAAGTGAATAATTATCATACTTGAGGTATGGCTTTTGATCCTTGAAACTCGTTTCATCAAGGAGCCCAATTCACAAGACGTTTTTCAAAGTTTTCTAAAGTGAATTGTCCAATTTCGGGATTCTACCATGGGTTTTTGCATAAATGATCTCTAAACATTAAATTATGATCTAATTGATATTGTATTGATGATTTGAGCATAAATTACCTATGAACCCATGTAAATTGATGAACCCTAGTTTTGACTACTTATTGGGTTACTTGATATTAAGCTAATATTGATGAATTATTGTGTAGTTTCTTATGGGCTTTATAATGATATAAGAAATGTATTCAATTGATATATAATTGATCTTAGATTGTTAAACCTAGATTAAATTGATGTAGATTCATTGAGTCTTATGGTTATTGCTTTGAATTATTGTTCATGGCCATGGGTAAGGGCCTTAAGATGTTGAATTGGTTGATTTGGCATTGAATTGAAGTGTGGATAAGGGGATGAAGGTATGCTGCCCCATTTTCTTTAATTTGATATTAATTATACTTCGATTCTATTGTGCGTGGTATGGTCCACTTATGGTGGCGGTGTTATGTATTTTACTTGCAATTTACGTGGCCTTGTCGGCGTTACTTTATGTAATATTATGAGCATGGCCTTATTGACAACTACTTGAAGTTATGCGGTTATTTGTGAAGTTTGATTATGTGAAGCATGACATTACCTATCTACATGTGAAGTTATATAGTCATGTATGTATTCTTCTAGTTATGTTGCCTTAAGTGATTATGTTAGACTTTGACCTGACATTATGAGAGTAGTGTTAGGTTAAGTGTTGGTTATTCCTACTTGACTTTATGAGTCTATGTGCAGTATATTAATGATGTTATGATGATATATATGGTGACTTGAAGATGTTAGGTTGTTTTAGAGGTGTTTCTAGAATGACTTGTATTATGTGTTAAAAGTGAAGTATGTGATGTCTTGTCTTGGTTGACTTGTATCTCTTGCTTGATGTATATATGATTATGGCTATGTGATGTCTTGATTTAGGGTGTTATAACTCTTAGTCTTGAATGTATGAATGACATGTGACTTTAAATGATGTTATGAGAGTCTCTTGTGTGCAAACCTTGACTTAAGGGGAAGGTTAAGATTGATTGAAGTGTAAGCCGTAATGGTATCCTTCAAAGTAAAGGAATGATGGACTTAAGGTTAGTTGGCTGGAACGGCATCATATTAACACTTAGGAATGTCATCATGAGCTTCTTATCGCTATTGTGAGGTAGCCCTAGTGGACCTTCCTTGGTAGAGTAAATGTAATTGGGTTATGAACTAGATATGGAACCCTTTTATATAAACCTAATGTATGAAATACTCTATTAAAAAAAAGGCTAGCACCGAGTGAGTAAGGCAAGGGAAGTAGTTCTAGTTAAGTATGAGAATAGAATACAAAGAAGCCCTTCATATTCCTTAACCATGTTCCTACATGGGATGTGTCCAAGTTCTACCATTGGCAAGTAGAACAACCTCATCGGAGTAGGATAGAACTCCGGATTCCATGTCTTGCTAGCATGATCTATGTCGGTTATTGCCAATTCTCATCATGTGGAATACCTATTAGCATTAGATAAGTTTATGAGGTTTAGGTGGTGGTATGGGACGCTATCTAGACATTGCACAATAGGCTTTGAAGGTGTTATCCAGAATTTCCTAGGTCTTGTCCAAGACCATTATGTGAGTTTCTTATGTGATGTATTATGTGAGTGTCTTATGTGATATATGAGTCTTAATAAACTAATGAACTAATGACCTATGTTAGTAACTATGTAAGTGAATGAGTACCTAATCTAAAGTGGCTTAAGCATTCCTTAGCTAAAGTTTGAGGAGGGCGTAGAAGGATGATCTCTTCATGTCTTATCTTTGGAAGTCTTGAGGATGACTCTAGTTAGGGAAGTTTGTTAATCTTGTTGACATGATCTAAGATTTAGGTAGTCTTAAGGACTATTTAGGTAATCTTGAAGAGGTCACTATGGACGTTATCTTCTTGATTTACTTAAGTAGGTCTTTTGATAGCCTTTGGGTAGAGAATGTCATATCACCTATGGTTGGTGATTTAGTGAGAATGATTCTACTATAAGGAGTCCATAGGATTACTTGAGTGTGTGTGTAAGGGATTGTATGGGCGGTTCCTTCACATTTTACTTATGGGAGACTTAGGATTCATTATTGGTAGAGAAATATCACAATGATGATTACGATTTCTTTGTAAGTATGTATGCAATTCATTGTAGGTAATCTTAAGGGTCGTTTAGGCACATCTAGAGAGGGTGTATGGGCGATCTCTCTTTGTGTGACTTAAGTGAATCTTATGATGACTTTAAGTGAGGGAATTACATGCTAGAAGTTGGTTATTAAAGGAGTTAGTAAGTCACTGAAACAGTGAAGTCAATTCACTGTAAAGTGAATCGGACTTATTGTAAAGTGATGCCTAAATTTGGTATTCTTGATTAATTGCTTTCTTATGTGTTTCTAAATGGATTAATGATGTTATTATGATTAAAATATGATTTGTAAAATGAAAAGATGCATATTTCCAATAAAGTCCGTTTTCATGATTTTTATGCATAATGTCATACTTAGTACATGTGGTTGTACTAATTCCATTCTTTATTTTCTATCTATAGTTCTTAATAGGTGAAGGGCTTGTGAAGTGAAGACTTGTATATAGAAGGATCGTCCAAGGAGAAGTTGAAGTATGTCCTCAATTGACTCGAGGGCATATGTCTTTATGTTTTCTTTGAAGTATTGTAATAGACTATGTCTTTCTATTTCCGTATTGAATATGGGCCGTGTCCCAAATACTCTTGTTTCTTAAGATGATGAGATTGAGACTTAGTGTTTTTCCTAATTTCTACTTATATGAAAGAGTTTAAAGACTTCTATATTTTTACGAAAAGTTTAATTCCGCACTACTTTTCACTATGTATATGCAATGAATTGATATGAAAGAGGCTTGTCTTAGAACTCCGAGAGTTCGA
>CM040621.1:56528557-56548888 GCA_022817965.1 Solanum lycopersicoides | reverse complement strand
GCCAAATGTGAAAAGTATGATGATGTATGTTATTCTCATGGCATAACTTTCCTTTTCAAATCTGGAAAGCCCACTGACTTTCCTAATCCAAATTTGGAAAAGCTACATTACTTTCTAATCCCAAATTGGAACTTTTGTATCTCAATTTGGCAAGTCCACTGACTTGACTTCCAAAAATCATGTTGTTAGGAAAGAGCTATTCTTTCTCATGATGTCCTGGTGTGTGGCTTGCATATACACATACTTAGTACAAGTGTGTACTAACCCTAATACAATTCTACTATTTTAGGGCAGGCACAGGTGGACGATAGTTACTAAGGATCATCTCTGCAGTTATCCGGACGTCCACATTCATCCGGTTTTGGTAGGTCCTCAGTTTTGAGGATGCTATTGTTTTATATTCAGCTTAGTTTTAGAGTTGAGCTAGTGGAGCATGTTCCACTAGCGTTTCTTTCCTATTTTAGTTCAGGACTATGTATTGGTGCCATCTTTCGGAATTATACACTTAATAAAGAATTGAACTATTTCTTTCAGTTGCTTATCTCTTAATGTTAGATGGTTGATGGATGAAATTACATATTAATGAGAATGTTTTATAGTATGTTAAGAAACAAAAATTTCAAATTTTTCCCTAAAAAACCTAGATGAAGATAAGAATGACGTATAGGCTTGTCTACGACCTCTGAGAGTCAACGACGCCGGTCTCGATCTGGGGTCTAGATTCCGTTCCGTGAAAAAGTTCGGTATCAGGCACTAGTTACTTCGAGGATAATTTAAGTCACATCAACCACATTGAGTAGTTTCTAAGTCATGGTAGTGAAGTTGCCACCACTATCCTGATTACGAGACTGCATGTAATTGCGTTAGAGAAATTTCCCTTCTTCTGATCTTACGTTGCTTTTCCTTAATGTCTGAGTTCTTGGTGTTATTGGCATTTCTAACATCATGCTTGTTTTGTTTTTTCAGAGACAAATGAACATAGGAGAGCTAATGGTCAGAGGACAGGAGGATCAGCTGCTGGGGGAACCGATTCCACCCCCAGGCTCCAGCTGAAGGGATGGTTGTGCCAGTTAATCCAGTTGGGTGACTGATGCTGAGGTGAGGGCATATCTGGCCAGATGGCACAGGCCATTACTATATTGCAGGCCCAGGCTATACTGCCCAGGTCAACCGCAGGATGTTCAAGAGGGGAGAACCCACCGGTTCGTAGCCATGGCTGACAGGCTGAGGGATTTCACGAGGATGAATCTCCTATTTTCACAGGGCTAGGACATCAGAGGATACCCCAGGAGTTTTTGAAGGACAGGGTACATTAAGATTCTGGTGCTATGGGGGCCACTTGATATTGAGAAGGCTGAGATGCTTCCTATCATGGCTCAAGGATGTTGCACAGACTTTGTGCGAAATGTGGCAGATAGCCGTGTCTTATGGAGTGCCAGTCACAGGGAGCTGTTCAAGAAGCAATTTCTGGAGAGAATTCTTCCCCAGGGAATGCAGGGAGGCAAGGTGAGGAATTCATCAACCTTAAACAAGGTTCTATGACAGTCAGGTTTCCCTAAGTTTGTTAAGTTGTCAATGTATGCTATTCCCTGGTTTTTAAGAGCAGGAGGAGATGAGCAGGTTCCTTACAGGAATCAATGGAGACTTGGAGGAGGAGTGTCGATCTGCGATGCTCCACGATTAATATGGATCTTTCCAGGTTGATGGTGCATGTACAGCAGGTAGAGGTACAGCCGCAGAAACGAGAGTTATTTCGTGATGCTAGGAGGCCTAAGCCACAAAGATCAGTAGGTCCCAGCCACGAGGCCACAGAAATACTTTGGCGTCCGCTGAGGCAGCCAAGGTTTAAGAAGGACTCTCCACCAAAGGAGTCAAGTTCAAATCCAGTGGTCTCTATGATAGGGATTCCGAGTCCATAGATAAGAGAAACAAGGAAGAATATACACCTAAGAAAGGGCAACTTGACGGGAAGTGTGGCGACAGCATGGATGAGAGTGTATGCATGGGCTTCTAACGCTTGTTACAGCTGTGGAAAACCGGGACACATGGTGAAGGATTGCGATAGAAGAAGTCAAGAACAACGGAAGGAGGAGAGTTCAGACTAAGCCCAAATGAAGAGGCTCCACGGAGGGAACGATTCTTTTCACTCAAGTCTAGGGGTGCAGGGAAAAGGCACTTCTGATAAACCTCAGGTTGCGTAGCCTTTTAAATTAGCCTTTCATAATTTGATGTGTATGGTGTTATACCCTAGTATTGAGGTTAATTTGTTTTGAAGTCTCATGTTGTTGCTGATTTTATATGACTTTTATGTTGACTTATGTTCTATGCTTTGATGAGACTAGTATATGGAAGAATTTCCTTAGTCTATTAATGTGAAGACTAGTAGGTTTCAAGGATGTGTACCATATGTTAAGATGTGAATCAGATATTCACCCATTGGAAGTATTTGAGTAACCTACATATGTGTACGTTCTATAGATGACTACTTATTGTTAGTAAAGAGTAGTGTCATTCGGGGACGAATGTTCTTAAGGGGGGATAATGTAACAACCCTAAAAAAATGAATAAACTAAATGTTTAAGTGTGTCAAGAATGCTTGCGATTATACAAAGGTTCACTGGATCGATACGCGTAGAACCAGACCTCGGAACCCTTACTACGGCCAAGCCAACTAACTTAGGAGTTAGTTGAGCTTGGAAAGGTTGAAACCAACCATGTAGGGCTCTCGAATACGAATATTTACTCGGAAGAGTCTTTACCGGACTTAAGAAGAGAAAATCTTAAGTTTTGAGGGTCTAGGGGTAAATGGTCTTTTGCCAGGCTAAGGTAATATCATAATTACCCTAAATACATATTTAATTATTTAATTAATAAAGTGGAGGGGCAATTTGGAGAAGAGAGCCGAAATTGAGCTCTTGAAGTGAAGTCTTGCTCCACCCGGGTTCGAACCTAGGTGGAAGCAATGATTTAACTTGTTTTTATTTAAATTGATAAATTAATTTAATTAATTAATAATTATTAGCTGATTTAATAAAAGAAAATCAAATTTTATTATTAATTATTTATTAATTAAGATGCCTTATTTTGACTAAGTCTTGAATTAGACTACTAAACCTAAACTAACACTCTCCAAACGTCTATCACCTCTCCACGCTCAAAAAATCCTTTCACGTTTATTCTCTGCCAAATTAAGGTAAGAACTGAAAATACATCAAGAGTTCTTCACACTTGAAGAACTCACATGAAATTTTAAGAAAAACAAATTAGCCAAAACGTTAAGGCAAAGAGAAGTTGTTTGTCGAGTGGTGTGGACGTTGAGGAAGCTTGGACTGACTTTTGGAGAGTTTTTGGCAGCAACTTCACGTTTGAACAAGAAAATTAAGGTATGGGTTTTCTTATTCTCTGGTCCCTTTCCCAAGAGACCCTAAGTTCAGTTAAATTCAATCGAGAAACTAAGTTGTCCCCGTTGCATGCCCCTGTCATTAGATCCTTTGAAATTTTCAAAAGCATGCGTTGGTATGTCTTCTGGTAGATAATATTAGGTCTGGTTGTGATTATGTATTGAATGTGTATTCGGAAAACATGTAAGGTATAAAAAGTATTATCCGGAAAGTATATTAAGTTGATTGTTTTGAGCATGTGTGTGCTGAAAATTTAGTATGTTTGCTGCCGAAATTGTGTGTTAAAATGTTGTGTTTCGATTGCATAAAAATGTTAAAAACATGATGTTCATGTAAGGTTAAGGTGGCTGACTAAATAACACTCAAAATACTACAAAAATCCACACAAGAATGAGAGAAAATGGATTGGAAGAGACCAAAATTTCCAGCTTGCTAGAAATTGGTGGTCTCGGCCAAGAATTGAAAAACATAGCTATGTTTTTAAAAAAATTAAAAATTGTGAGTCTTTGGGGAATTGAACCCAAGACCTCACCAAATGTAAATTATATAAAATTTCGAAAACAAAAATGAAAGGAAAGAATAAATGTGGAGGTGGGGATTGAACCCCAACCTCTTGAATGGATGAGAGAGTTAGGAGAAAAATAAAACTAAATGTGGAGAGTGGGGATTGAACCCCCAACCTCTTGAATGGATGAGAGAGTTGGGAGAAAAATAAAATAAATGTGGAGAGTGGGGATTGAACCCCAACCTCTTGAATGGATGAGAGAGTTAGGAGAAAAATAAATGTGGAGAGTGGGGATTGAACCCCGAACCTCTCGAATGGATGAGAGAGTTAGGAGAAAAATAAAGGAGAAAAATAAATGTGGAGAGTGGGATTGAACCCACAACCTCTTGAATGGATGAGAGAGTTAGGAGAAAAATAAGGAGAAAATAAATGTGGAGAGTGGGGATTGAACCACAACCTCTTCAATAGATGAGTGAGTTAGGAGGAAAATAAAGAGAGAAAATATAAAATGAGCTGAATGGGGATTGAACCACAAACCTCTTGGATAGGTGAGAAAGTTAATAGATAAATTAAGAGAAAAAGATGAGCTTGTGGGGATTGATCCCACAACCTCCATGCCTTGGACGAAAAATAGGAGAAGAAAGTAAGGAAATATTATGGGGCTGATGGGATCGAACTAGGGTCCCCCAAATCTGAAAATACAAAGGATTAATGTTGCCTAAGGGATTCGAAATTGGGTTCCCTTGCCCAGTTCCGTATTTGACACATAAGTCATACGAAGTAAATATTTAATAATGCTGCCTTTAAGGATCAAAATCAATATCTTGGCATATCTAGAAGATACATAAGTCTTGTACCACATAATCTTGGGTAAACAGAATCACTTAGAGAAACTTTGAATGAAGCCGTTGCTTGTATGTATAGACACATAAGTCTAACATACGTTCAAAAGTAAGTGAACCTAAGATGTATGAAATGAGATGATGAACCTAGAAGGGTTAAGTATGAGTTTAAAGATACACTAAATGGCAAGTGCATTGGCATATGATGAGTGAACATGAAATGATAAAATGAACAATGAAAATGAAACCCTAGAAGGGTTAAGTAAGGGTGTGAAACACACCAAATGCCAAGTGCATTGCATATGATGAAATGAACATTTACATAATAAGAGGTGAATAACTATGAAAAGCAAAGGTGCTAATGATGATGAATGTGGCGACAACATGATATGAGGCTAATTTAAATGATGAGAGCAATCTCAAATGAGCCTAAGTAAATGTTACCAATACTTACTAACCTATGAGAGTGTAAGATAATGAAGAGACCAGTCTCTATGAACACTCTAATGAGAGTATTGAGCTTAACACACTCAATACGAATATGAGATGAGAAATCATCTAATGAGCTATGATGTCCTCATACCTGAAGCCAGCTTTCATGACGTATGAGATGAATGTAATGGAACTTTAATAAAGCACAATAGACTAGCTATGAGCGGTGATGCCTTCTTCGGGAAGGGCGGAGGTTCACGTAACTCTCATGAGATGAGACTGTCCGTCTTGCCGGTATGAGTCTCCTTATATCTCCTAGTCTTCGAACTATACTGCCAATATAGGGATCTGGCGGGTTAAATTCCCATGTACGCTAGCAAGTTTTTGGGTCACTTTGGCCGGTGATTCCACCTCTTTTCGGTGTGGGGGAGACACTGGATTTCATGATGCTCACATGATCTATGTCGGTTAAAGTTAAATTTCCAATGGATGAACGAGCCGCCTCAAATGAAGCACATAATGAAATGAATGATACCAAAGTGTTAGGATAGGATAATCAAAAGGTGAGTTAGATTCAAGTAATGACATTAGGTCATTCTTGGTCATTGCCAAACGAACCTAATGAAAGTCTTAAACTACATCCTAGGTATAACTAGTGTTTACACTAGCCTATGAATGAAATGAAATGGAGTACGTATGAATGAACGAAGCAGACTCTGTGTTTGCTAATGAAGACTCCCTAGTTGAGGTCCCATCTTGTTGAACCCTCATTTCTGGGAGGTCTTAATTTAAGTCCATGATTCCAAGGTCTCATTGAATATGAATGAATGACAATAAAGAAATTATGTGCTACATGCAAAAGTGTTGTATGCTATATGATATGTGCTATGTGTAAATGTTATGTGCGGTGTGCAAATGTGAAAAGTATGATGATGTATGTTATTCTCATGGCATAACTTTCCTTTTTCAAATCTGGAAAGCCCACTGACTTTCCTAATCAAATTTGGAAAGCTAATTGACTTTCCTAATCCAAATTTGGAAACTTTTCTGATTTCAATTTGGCAAGTCCACTGACTTGACTTCCAAAAATCATGTTGTTAGGAAAGAGCTATTCTTTCTCATGCATGTCCTTGGGTGTGTCTTGCATATACACATACTTAGTACAAGTGTGTACTAACCCTATACAAATTCTACTATTTTAGGTGCAGGCACAGGTGGACGATAGAGCTACAGGATCATCGCTGCAGTTATCCGAACGTCCAACATTCATCCGGTTTTGGTAGGTCCTCATGCTTTCGAGGATGCTATTGTTTATATTCTAGCTTAGTTTTAGAGTTAGGCTAGTGGAGCATGTTCCACTAGCGTTTCTTTCCTATTTTTATTCAGACTATGTATTGGTGCCATCTTGGCATTATACACTTAATAAGAATTGAACTATATCTTTCAGTTGCTTATCTCTTAATGTTAGATGGTTAATGGTGAACAATTACGTATTAATGAGAATGTTTTTATAAGTATGTTAAGAAACAAAAAGTTTCAAATTTTTCCGCTAAAATTAACCTAGATGAAGTAAGAATAACGTAAGTAGGCTTGTTTGCGACCTCTGAGAGGTCAACGACGCCGGTCTCGTCTAAAAACAAAAAGTTTCAAATTTTCCGCTAAAATTAACCTAGATGAAGTAAGAATGACGTAAGTAGGCTTGTCTGCGACCTCTGAGAGGTCAACGACGCCGATCTCGTCTGGGGTCTAGATTCCGGTCGTGACACGCCGGTCTCGTCTGGGGTCTAGATTCCGGTCGTGACAAGTAGAGAGTACCATTCAGACTCTCGAAGACATGCTGAGAGCATGTGTTATTGACTTCAAGGTTATTTGGGATGATCACTTGCCACTGATTGAATTCTCTTATAATAATAGCTACCATTCAAGTATTGGGATGACACCTTTTGAAGCACTGTATGGCAGGAGATGTAAGTCCCCAGTTGGGTGGTTTGAGGTAGGAGAGTCTTCCATCCTTGGCCCTGAGATCATACGTGAGGGTATGGAATAGGTGAGAATGATCAGGGATAGATTGACTATTGCTTACGGTCGTCAAAAATCCTATGCTGATAACAGGAAGAGGGCTCTTGAATTCGAGGTAGGTGATCAAGTATACCTAAATATATCACCCATGAAAGGGGTGATGAGGTTTGGTGATAAAAGGAAGTTGAGTCCGGGTATATAGGTCCTTATGAGGTCTTAGAGCGAGTAGGGTATGTTGCCTATGAACTGAAGTTACCAAATGACATGGCTTCTGTTCATCTAGTGTTTCATGTTTCGATGCTTAAAAAGTGTCTAGGTGATCCAGCATCAATCCTCCCTGTTGAGGGGTTAGGAGTCGATGAGAACCTTTCTTATGAAGAGGTTCTAGTTGAAATTTTAGATCACCAAGTGAAGCAACTGAGGAACAAGGAGGTTGCCACCGTAAAAGGTGTTATGGAGGAACCACCTAGTTAAGGGAGCAACATGGGAGGCCGAGGCTGACATGACAACCTGTTACCCTCACTTGTTCAGTTCTTGAGGTTAGATATACTCTTCGTAAGTCTGATTTTGTTTATGAAATTCTAAATTTTAGTGCATTAGTCGGTTTTGGTGTTTTTAAGTGTATACTCGCACTATATGAGTTAATATGAGTTCATGCTTGCATTCATGTTGCTGTTTTTGTATAGCATTGACATGATTTTTGTTTCGCATGAGTTGTGATGTGCATTGAGTTAAAGTGACATTGAGAAGGAAGTTCCTCAATCTTAGATATGAAGCTTAAGATAAGTGTTGAGTGATGTGCAGAATCTAGAGTAAATTGTGAATCAGATATTCACAAAGAGTAAAGTTTCAAGTATGTTGGTGTGTTTTATACCCTCTATGATTCAGAATGATGTGTAGTGTCATTCGGGGACGAATGTTCCTAAGGGGGGGGGGTAATGTAACATTCAAGAAAATGTACTTGTCTAGTGAAGAGTCTATTAGGTTTTAAGAATATGTATTGGGGTACATAGGCATCCCAATGCCCAATATTGAGTAATATTGGGCATGCTAGAGAATATTGGCTTAAGGGTGTTAACCAATTTCTGTGTATTAACAAGTAACTTAAAATCCACTTTGATGTTCAAATGCTCCAATCCAAGCTTGTAAGAATTGTACCTGCAATGAAGACCGTAAGCTAAAATTGGTAATTTATTTGCTTACACACATTAGGTAGGAGGCATCCAAGTGCCAAGCCTAGGTACCATAACACATGATCATTTAAAATGATCATGAAGATTAAGCAGTGCCCAAGGACATAGTGAGGATTCTTGGAGCAAGAAGTGAACTTTCCAAGTGCAAATACAGAGTGAACGGTTACGAAAGTGCACGGCAACACATGTGCAAGCACATGTGCTACCGGCCGAGAGACCAAGCGACCAAGCCCAACCGATTCGGTTAGGGCAGTTAGAAGGCCGGCACGCGTCGGGTCAAGCCACGTGGGGCCGAGCTTCCTAACCAATCCTAGGATCTAACTAACTTACCTAACTAGCTAACTAACCTAGGACAAACTAAAATGAACTAACTAGTGTGCCCGATATCCTAAGACCTAACCGGGTGACACTAGCGGTGTAGCTAACTAAAGAAACATCCTAGTACCTAACCTAGAATGGTCTAGAGGTGTTGGTTATGGTCCTAGTGACTTAGGGGTACTTTAGTAATTACCCTAGGTCACTTAATTAATTAAATTAGCAACTTAATTAATTAATTTAAATTCATGGTCATACCCGAGACCCGTAGCAAATTTTCAGAATTTGGCTAAGTCAAATGCTCTCCTATTTTTAGTCAATTTAGGAGGGGTGTTTTGGTAATTAGCTAATTGATTTATTTAATTAAGTTAATTAGCCTAAATTGAATTAGTCAATATTTAGTTCCTAAGAATTAGACTCACGTTTATCCAATAGAAACTCATGACTGAAAAACAGTGAGAAAACGTAAGAAAAACAGAAAAATACTCTCGATTCTCCTTAGGCGATTTCAAGGCAATTCTTTAAGATTTTCGTGCAAAGAACAGGGTGATATTCGTAGATTCAATTCTACAGTAAGGTATGGGTTTCTGTCTTGGATTCCTTTCCCGGGAGTCCTTTCAAAGGTTTTGAATTCAAGAAAACCGAAACTAGGGTTGTTCCCAATGAAATTGTCGAATGTTCATCTCCCTAGTTCTCCCTATTTCCGATTCTAGTAGTATGTATAATTCAAATCTCGAGCATGTTGTTTGTGTGTGGTGCTAATTGATCATTATGTGTAGGTTTCTGTGATTTGATAATGTCGAATGAGACCTATAGATTAGATCCATATGATTATTTTATCATTTACATGATATAAGAAATGTTGTAATCCCTAAATGTGTTCGAGAAGATGAAATTGTTATAACTCGTTTATGAAATTCAGTTTACTGCTGAAAGGAGTGAAGGTATCGATTACTGTGTGTGTTTACACTAGATATGTTTGTAAGTGTTTGGAATGCAATGTTTCCAAGAAGAAATAAGAATGAGAATCAAAGCTAGTTAGTGAATCTTCAATGCCAAATCAACTTTATAGCTTGGACAAACTAAGCACTGAATTGTTCTTATAAGCTAACCAAATATTAAATGTTGGCTTTCTTAAAATGATGTGATTAGTATAGTATATACATGAGTTTATTGACTTGGCTAGTGATAATATCATTACAAGTGTTTAGTGAAAGTTTGGTTTATGCCAATAAATTGGCCAGCAATATTATTTCTAAAATATGTAATAGAATTGGCCAATGATTAAGTCATACCAATGATATATGGCCAATTTAAAGTATGATATTTCTTCTAAGGCCAAATACATGTTAAAGATTTACTTGACAAGATGTAACTCAATGAACTCATAACCTAGGACATGCCAATGATTAGGACAAGTCCCAACATACCCTATCGAAATGAACTTGTGAACATAGTAGCACATTGAATAAGTCCTTTTAACTTTTACAAAGAATGGTACAAGACTACCAAATAACACTGAACAAGATAAGGTGAGTAATGAGATAGATAAAAGCTTATGAGTTATGAAATTAACCTAGAATGTGGTGTTAAAGGAAGTGAGACAAGTATCACTTGCACCTAAACAATTATGTTAAAGATACTCACATCAGAAAGTGTTAGAAATCTTGAGAGAAGTCTCATTTACACCATGATGATAATGTAAGATTTAAGTTCACATTCATCAAGTATATAAAGGGATGACAAGTCATCCATTGAGCTAAGCATACTTTATACTAGAAGAAAGCTTCCATAATGTATGGGTCAACTCTAAAAGTTTTAAAGTATAATAAATTGAGGTAAGCGCTGATAGACTACTAATGAGCTTGTGCAAACACATGGAAGCCTCATCAGATGAGACTACCACCAAGGTGGATAAGGGTCTCCAAATTCTCTTAGTCTTTGAACTATGTCGCCAGCATAGGTTACTAGCTAGTGGATCCACCTAAGAAAGCTAGGAAGTATTCTGTTTCACTTTGGACGGTGAACCACCTCTTTTCAGTGCGGGGAAGACATTGGATTTCATTTTAGCTCACATGATCTATGTTGGTTAAATGCTAAAGATTTCTTTAAGAAAGTAAGAAAGAAAGAAATAAAGAACTAGGAAGATGAGGGGTGTTCGGATAGGATGACCAAAGGGTGAGGTTAGACTAAGTAATTGTCACATCCCAAACCATACCCTAGAAGTTAGAGTACAATCTTGGATTGTAACCGGCATCGTAGAACTCTCGCTTGTCACATCCCAAAACCATACCCTAGAAGTTAGAGTATAATCGTGGATTGTAACCGGCATAGTCGAACTCTCGGAGTTCTAAGACAAGCCTCTTTGATATTATTCATTGCATATACATAGTGAAAAGTAGTGCGGAATTAAAACTTTTCGTAAAACAAATATAGAAGTCTTTAAACTCTTTCATATAAGTAGAAATTAGGAAAAACACTAAGTCTCAATCTCATCATCTTATGAAACAAGAGTACTTGGGACACGGCGCATACTTCAATAGGAAAATAGAAAGACATAGTCTATTACAATACGTCAAAGAAAACATAAAATACATATGCCCTCGAGTCAATTGAGGACATACTTCAACTTCTCCTTGGACGATCCTTCTATATCCAAGTCTTCACTTCACAAGCCCTTCACCTATTAAGAACTATAGATAGAAAATAAAGCATGAAATTAGTACAACCACATGTACTAAGTATGACATTATGCATAAAAATAATGAAAATGGACTTTATTGAAAATATGCATCTATTCATTTTACAAATCATATTTTAATCATAATAAAATCATTAATCCATTTAGAAACACATAATAAAGCAATTAATCAAGAATACCAAATTTAGGCATCACTTTACAGTAAGTCCGATTCACATTACAGTGAATTGACTTCACTGTTTCAGTGACTTACTAACTCCTTTAATAACCAACTTCTAGCATGTAATTCCCTCTCTTAAAGTCACCCTAAGATTCACTTAAGTCACACAAAGAGAGACCGCCCATACACCCTCTCTATATGTGCCTAAACGACCCTTAAGATTACCTACAATGAATTGCATACATACTTACAAAGCAATCATAAGCATCATTGTGAGATTTCTCTACCAATCATGAATCCTAAGTCTCCCATAAGTAAAATGTGAAGGAACCGCCCATACAATCCCTTATACACACACTCAAGTGATCCTATGGACTCCTTATAGTAGAATCATTCTCACTAAATCACCAACCATAGGTGATATGACATTCTCTACCCAAAGGCTATCAAAAGACCTAGTTAAGTAAATCAAGAAGATAACGTCTATAGTAACCTCTTCAAGATTACCTAAATAGTCCTTAAGACTACCTAAACCTTAGATCATGTCAACAAGATTAACCAACTTCCCTAACTAGAGTCATCCTTAAGACTTCCAAAGATAAGACATGAAGAGATCATCCTTCCATGCCCTCCTCACACTTTATCTAAGGAATGCTTAAGCCACTTTAGATTAGGTACTCATTTATTTACATAGTTAGTAACATAGGTCATTAGTTCATTAGTTCATTAAGACTCATACATCACATAAGACACTCACATAATACATCACATAAGACACTCACATAATGGTCTTGGATAAGACCTTGGAAATTCCATATAACACCTTCAAAGCCTATTGTGAAATGTCTAGATAGCGTCCCATACCACCACCTAAAACTCATAAACTTATCTAATGCTAATAGGTATTCCACATGATGAGAATAGGAAATAACCGACATAGACCATGGTAGCAAGACATGGAATCCAGAGTTCTATCCTACTCCGATGAGGTTGTTCTACTTGCCAATGGTTGAACTTGGACATATCCCATGTAGGCACATGGTTAAGGAATATGAAGGGCTTCTTTGTATTCTAGTCTCATACTTAACTAGAACTACTTCCCTTGCCATACTCACTCGGTGCTAGCCTTCTTTCTCATAGATTATTTCATACATTAGGTTTATATAAATGGGTTCCATATCTAGTTCATAACCCAATTACATTTACCCTACCAAGGAAGGTCCACTAGGGCTACCTCACAATGGCGATAAGAAGCTCATGATGACATTCCTAAGTGTTAATATGATGCCGTTCCAGCCAACTAACCTTAAGTCCATCATTACTTTACTTTGAAGGATACCATTACGGCTTACACTTCAATAAATCTTAACTTCAATCAATCTTAACCTTCCCCTTAAATCAAGGTTTGCACATAAGAGACT
This sequence comes from Solanum lycopersicoides, assembly GCA_022817965.1. Taxonomy (NCBI): domain Eukaryota; kingdom Viridiplantae; phylum Streptophyta; class Magnoliopsida; order Solanales; family Solanaceae; genus Solanum; species Solanum lycopersicoides. The sequence goes on along the minus strand of CM040621.1, from coordinate 56,535,899 downwards.
CTTATAACATCATTTAAAGTCACATGATATTCATACATTCAAGACTAAGAATTATAACACCCTAAATCAAGACATCACATATCCATAATCATATATACATCAAGCAAGAGATACAAGTCAACCAAGACAAGACATCACATACTTCAATTTTAACACATAATACAACTCATTTTAGAAACACCTCTAAAACAACCTAACATCTTCAAGTCACCATATATATCATCATAACATCTTAATATACTCCACATAGACTCATAAAGTCAAGTAGGAATAACCAAGACTTAACCTAACACTACTCTCATAATGTAAAGTCAAAGTCTAACATAATCACTTAAGGCAACATAACTAGAAGAATACGTACATGACTATATAACTTCACATGTAGATAGGTAATGTCATGCTTCACATAATCAAACTACACAAATAACCACATAACTTCAAGTAGTTGTCACTAAGGCCATGCTCATAATATTGCATAAAGTAACGCCAACAAGGCCACGTCAATTGCAAGTAAAACACATAAAACCGCCACCATAAGTGGACTATACCAAGCACAATAGAATTGAAGTATAATTAATATCAGATTAAAGAAAATGGTGAAGCATACCTTCATCCCCTTATCCACAGTTTAAGTCAATGCCAAATCAACCAATTCAACATCACAAGGCCCTTACCCATGGCCATGAACAATATTTCAAAGCAATAACCATAAGACTCAATGAATATACATCAATTTAATCTAGGTTTAACAATCTAAGATCAATTATATATCAATTGAATACAATTCTTCTATAAAGCCCATAATAAACTACACAACAATTCATCAATATTAGCTTAATATCAAGTAACCCAATAAGCAGTCAAAACTAGGGTTCATCAATTTACATGGGTTCATAGGTAATTTATGTTAAAATCATCAATACAATATCAATTAGATCATAATTCAATGTTTAGAAATCATTTATTGAAGAACCCATGGTAGAATCCCGAAATTGGACAATTCACTTTAGAAAACTTTGAAAAACATCTTGAGAATTGGGCTCCTTGATGAAACGAGTTTAAAGGATCAAAAGCCATACCTCAAGGATGATAATTATTCACTTTGATGAAGAATTTCCACTCAAAACCCCCTCACCAAGCTGCCTCTTCAATAGGATCTTCAATGGAGGTTTGGGATATTTTCTAAGTGTTTTGGGTTTTCAATTTGGAAGAATGAACTCTCTAGGTTATTAACTACTTATATAGTTAATTAAAATACCAATAAGACACTCAAATAACCTTCCAACACTTAATTTATAAGTGGGGTGAATTTACAATTCACCCCTTGGCTTGGCAGCAACACCTACGCAGGAATAGGTGCGCGCGATGACTCACTCTTGACGGTGCGTCACTGTCTCGACGGGCCATCACAGGCCTCCGTTGGTGGCTACAGTGGCTGGACAAAGGATCCACTCTTCACCCTTGGTTAAGTCCCCCACGACGGGCCCTGAGATGGGGCGTCACAGCAACGACTGGCCGTTGACTGCTCCGTCGCCAAGGTCTGCCTGGGACAGCCTGCACACTGATTTTGGGTCCTTCTTCAAGGACCCTTTGATGGTCCTTGGGGATAATTTCCGGGAAGTTTACAACCCAGATATGATCGTATATAAGTTTAACACCTCTCACATGAAATTAATCCAAAACGAACACATAAAACTCAACGAAACTCGCCTAGACGTACAAGGTCGACTCAAGGCATATCTTTCGAACGCCTTGGACGTTCTTGGTCGTTTGACCTCCAAACTTCATGAAACTTTAACCACTGACTATACATGATATAATACCTCTATTAAGAGCCTTAAAACACCATGAAACACACATAAACACATATAACCACATTTTAGACATTTTGGTGACTTAGTCGTCAAACGTCTTAGTCGTCCCTTGACGTTCGACTTCCAACACCTCTATTATTTAAGTTACTACCTATATACTATATTTTAGGCATATTTAGGACATTAGAACACCCAGACCAACATATTAGGCTCTAGATCACCTAAGCTATTCTCGAGGTATTACAATCTCCCCCACATGGACAACATTCGTCCTTGAATGACACTTGCCACTCTCCGAACACTTCCAAGATAAGAGACTCAACTAGCAGCACATAACCAAACCATTAAACACATATCCAAGAGGAAAACATCGACTTCACATAGTCATGATATTCGCAACACAACAGGAAACTAGAAGACAATTCTATAACTCGTTAAGCTACAAAACTCACAAGCTTTATTCCAAATTGTAAAAACTCATTTTATACTCAATACCCTACTAATACATCAGTTTAACCACTTTACACAATTTAGACCAACGAATCAAATTGTCATTTTAACCAAAAATTTACAGTGAGCAGTTTAACAAGCTACAGTGATTTTCTGCAAATTTTCCAAAAATGCACATTTAAGGTAATTCATGATATGAACATGCTAATATGCAAAGTAACATCATATAAACACACCTTATAAATACTCATAGTTCATAAAACACACGATGCAAGAAAGTAATGAAATTCAATTTCAACCAAACTATACATCATGCGCAATCAACAAATTCAAGAACTTCTATCCAATTCTACAAACCATACTCCACTTAGAAGGAACTCAAATCTTAACAAAAGAAAGAGAACTTACCAACATCATCATCACCCTCATTCTCATCCGGCTTCTCAACTCTAGTACGGAGTGCAAGAAAAGCTCTTAGTTGGAGCATCTTCCTTTGGAACACTAGGAGCAACTTGCTTACCCTCTCTACCTCTAGAAGAATCGTAGGACAATCCCTAGCCTTATGTCCTTCCTTACTACAAACCAAAGCAATTCCCGGTACCCAATAGACACTCACAAAAGTATTTCTTGCCACAATTGGCACAAGTAGGTTTGCCATCCTTGGAACTACCTCCTTTCTCAAACCTCATCTTAGCCCTCCTAGGATCTTCTTGAGATTGAACTCTTTTTTGAACCTAGGTTGCACTTGATCACTAGCAACACTCCTTTCAAACTTCTATCCGCTCCTAAGTTTAGACTCCTCAATAGATTGTGCATACACCATGAGTCTAGATAGGGTCATTCATCATGAAGCATAGCGGTACGACATTCTTCATTCACCAAGTCGGCTACTCCGGTACAAAAGACTCATTTCATCTCTTGGATTGGACACAAGAGAAGGAGCATACCTAGACAATGTTGAGAATTTCAAAGAGTACTCCTCAACACTCATATTGCCTTGCTTGAGATTAATAAACTCCTCCACCTTGACTTCTCTCCTCTCTCGGGAAAGTTCTTGCAAGAAAAGCTCCTTAAACTCTTCCCTCAATAGGACCCGAATCCTCTGGCCTATTGTCCTTCCATTGAGTATACAAATTTGAGAAACATCCTCAATTGTATGAAGCCAATTCGCTTGTCTCTAGATGTAACCCCATAGCACTCAACACCTTGTACACTTCATCAAGAAATCTTGGGGATCCTCATTTACCTTAGAGCAAGAAAGATAGGAGGATTATCCTCACATCTCTCAACCTAGAAGTCATATTCTCTCCCAACCCCTAGGCATCATACTCAAATTGATTTGAGTAGTTACGGCTTGAGCTAAACCATCAAAGCCTCTCTAATCTCTTGAGTAGTCAACTCCGGATGAACCACCGAACCTCATTACCTCCACCCACATTAGGAACAAGATCACCTTGGGGAGGCACTTGAGCTGAGCACTTGAGAACTTGCTCAACTTGCTCAACTTGAGGAGGAATCTCCTCATTCACCCTCTCCTCTTCCAACCTTCTAGTGGCCATCCTTCTAGTATTCATCTCTAGAAACACAAGGAAACACATAAGAAGGATAATCATAACATTTACTCTACCACGACATTGGAGTAGAAAAGAAGGGAAACTCTATCGTCCTATAGTCTCGCCCATAGATGTGTCGCGACTCACACCGATGGTCAAGACTCTAGACGTGACTTGATGAGACTTTTTGATTCCTAAGACCACTTTCACCAACCTATGCTCTGATACCAAGCTTGTCACATCCAAAACCATACCTAGAAGTTAGTACAATCTTGGATTTAACCGGTCGTCGAACTCTCGAGTTCTAAGACAAGCTCTTTCATATCATTCATTGCATATACATAGTGAAAAGTAGTGCGGAATAAAACTTTTCGTAAAATAATATAGAAGTCTTTAAACTCTTTCATATAAGTAGAAATTAGGAAAACACTAAGTCTCAATCTCATCATCTTAAGACAAAGAGTACTTGGGACACGGCCCATACTTCAATACGAAATAGAACTACATAGTCTATTACAATACTTCAAAGAAAACATAAAGACATATGCCCTCGAGTCAATTGAGACATACTTCAACTTCTCTTGACGATCCTTCTATATCCAAGTCTTCACTTCACAAGCCCTTCACCTATGAACTATAGATAGAAAATAAAGATGGAATTAGTACAACCACATGTACTAAGTATGGCATTATGCATAAAAATCATGAAAACGGACTTTATTGGAAATATGCATCTTTTCATTTTACAAATCATATTTAATCATAATAACATCATTAATCATTTAGAAACACATAAGAAAGCAATTAATCAAGATACCAAATTTAGGCATCACTTTACAGTAAGTCCGATTCACTGTTACAGTGAATTGACTTCACTGTTCAGTGACTTACTAACTCCCTTTAATAACAACTTCTAGCATGTAATTCCCTCACTTAAAGTCATCATAAGATTCACTTAAGTCACACAAAGAGAGACGCCTACACCCTCTCTAGATGTGCCTAAACGACCCTTAAGATTACCTACAATGATTGCATACATACTTACAAGAAATCGTAAATCATCATTGTGAATTTCTCTACCAATAATGAATCCTAAGTCTCCATAAGTAAAATGTGAAGGAACCGCCCATACAATCCCTTACACACACACTCAAGTATCCTATGGACTCCTTATAGTAGAATCATTCTCACTAAATCACCAACCATAGGTGATATGACATTCTCTACCCAAAGGCTATCAAAAGACCTACTTAAGTAAATCAAGAAGATAACGTCCATAGTGACCTCTTCAAGATTACCTAAATAGTCCTTAAGACTACCTAAAGCTTAGATCATGTCAACAAGATTAACCAACTTCCCTAACTAGAGTCATCCTCAAGACTTCCAAAGATAAGACATGAAGAGATCATCCTTCCATGCCCTCCTCACACTTTAGCTAAGGAATGCTTAAGCCACTTTAGATTAGGTACTCATTCATTTACATAGTTACTAACATAGGTCATTAGTTCATTAGTTCATTAAGACTCATATATCACATAAGACACTCACATAATACATCACATAAGACACTCACATAATGGTCTTGGACAAGACCTAGGAAATTCCATACACCTTCAAAGCCTATTGTGCAATGTCTAGATAGCGTCCCATACCACCACCTAAACCTCATAAACTTATCTAATGCTAATAGGTATTCCACATGATGAGAATTGGCAATAACGACATAGACCATGGTAGCAAGACATGGAATCCGGAGTTCTATCCTACTCCGATGAGGTTGTTCTACTTGCCAATGGTAGAACTTGGACACATCCCATGTAGGACATGGTTAAGGAATATGAAGGGCTTCTTTGTATTCTAGTCTCATACTTAACTAGAACTACTTCCTTGCCTACTCACTCGGTGCTAGCTTTTTTATAGAGTATTTCATACATTAGGTTATATAAAAGGGTTCCATATCTAGTTCATAACCCAATTACATTCTACTACCAAGGAAGGTCCACTAGGGCTACCTCACAATAGGATAAGAAGCTCATGATGACTTCCTAAGTGTTAATATGATGCCGTTCCAGCCAACTAACCTTAAGTCCATCATTCCTTTACTTTGAAGGATACCATTACGGCTTACACTTCAATCAATCTTAACCTTCCCTTAAGTCAAGGTTTGCACACAAGAGACTCTCATAACATCATTTAAAGTCACATGTCATTCATACATTCAAGACTAAGAGTTATAACACCCTAAATCAAGACATCACATATCAATAATCATATATACATCAAGCAAAGATACAAGTCAACCAGACAAGACATCACATACTTCACTTTTAACACATAATACAAGTCATTCTAGAAACACCTCTAAAACAACCTAACATCTTCAAGTCACCATATATATCATCATAACATCATTAATATACTCACATAGACTCATAAAGTCAAGTAGGAATAACAACACTTAACCTAACACTACTCTCATAATGTCAAGTCAAAGTCTAACATAATCACTTAAGGCAACATAACTAGAAGAATACATACATGACTATATAACTTCACATGTAGATAGGTAATGTCATGCTTCACATAATCAAACTTCACAAATAACCACATAACTTCAAGTAGTTGTCAATAAGGCCATGCTCATAATATTATAAAGTAACGCCGACAAGGCCACGTAATTGCAAGTAAAATACATAACACCGCCACCATAAGTGGACCATACACGCACAATAGAATCGAAGTATAATTAATATCAAATTAAGAAAATGGGGCAGCATACCTTCATCCCTCATCCACACTTCAATTCAATGCCAAATCAACCAATTCAACATCAAGGCCCTTACCCATGGCCATGAACAATAATTCAAAGCAATAACCATAAGATCAATGAATCTACATCAATTTAATCTAGGTTTAACAATCTAAGATCAATTATATATCAATTGATACATTCTTATATCATTATAAAGCCCATAAGAAACTACACAATAATTCATCAATATTAGCTTAATATCAAGTAACCCAATAAGTAGTCAAAACTAGGGTTCATCAATTTACATGGGTTCATAGGTAATTTATGTCAAAATCATCAATACAATATCAATTAGATCATAATTCAATGTTTAGAAATATTTATGCAAGAACCCATGGTAGAATCCCGAAATTGGACAATTCACTTAGAAAACTTTGAAAAACATCTTGTGAATTGGGCTCCTTGATGAAACAGTTTCAAGGATCAAAAGCCATACCTCAAGGATGATAATTATTCACTTTGATGAAGAATTTTTACTCAAAAACCCCTCACCAAGCTGCCTCTTCAATAGGGTCTTCAATGGAGGTTTGGGATATTTTCTAAGTGTTTTGGGTTTTCAATTTGAAAAAATGAAGTCTCTAGGTTGTTAACTACTTATATAGTTAATTAAATACCCATAAGACACTCAAATAACTGTCCAACACTTAATTTATAAGTGGGGTGAATTTAAATTCACCCCTTGGCTTGGCAGCAACACCTACGCAGGAACAGGT
>CM040621.1:56458847-56527557 GCA_022817965.1 Solanum lycopersicoides | reverse complement strand
GTCCCTAACTATAATACACCCCTACCCCTAACCCACTATAATATGAGTAGCCCCCCACCCCACCCACCAACTCCTAGATGATCCTAAGTCCTAACAAACAAATTTCTTCTCCCCAATTAATTTTATTATTAAAACCTCAATAGAATGCAATATATATACTTCTAAAATGTTGAAACATTTAATACACACTTTCATTTTAAAACTCATAAGATTTATAGAGTTTTTTTGGCTTTGCAGCTAAAAATTGCTTATTATAGAATTATTATATTTTTAAAATAATATTTTAAGATTTGATTTTGAAAAAAAAAATCATTTTATATTTAACTAATTCATTTGAAAAGTTAGAATTAAAACACTATAGAAATAGTAAAAAGACATTTTTATTAAATGAATCAATAAGATAAAACAAATTAAATTATTCATAGTAATTATTCTTTCATCAAGTGGTCCTAATAACATCGTCTTAGTTAATTACATACTCTCTAGTTTCTACAATCTAAACTCTTACTCTCTCGTACTTAATTATTTGTACTATTTTTCTTCTTATTGTTCATTTTAACAAATTAAATGAATAATTTATTTTACCTATATTACTCTCAATTAATTAATTTTGAAAGAGGTAAAAATATTTTTAAAATCTTAATTTTTTAATTCATCCATTTTATAATTATTTTAGATAAAATATTAAATTTACTATGTCAATAATTATTTTCTTAACAGATACTCCCTCCGTCCACTTTTATTTGTCATGTTGTGTTTTTTGAAAGTCAGTTTGACTAATTTTCAAAGTTAAATTAGATTACATTAATTCGATATTTTAAATAAAAATTTTAGATATTCAAAAAACAATATGAAAAGTTCTATACATTGCAATTTTTTGTATATCAATATGATAAAAAAATATATTGTAAAACATTAGTTAAAATTTTTATAGTTTGACTCATAAAATATAAAGTATGACAATCAATATAGCGTACTAAGGGAATATGTAAATTCAAAATTGGATAATTAATAAACAAAAGTTGATGACCATACACACTTTAGTCATCCCCTTTCTCTTTAATTACACACATATTGTAAAAAAAAGGAGGCAAAAGGTAGAGGAAAGGCATGCAAATAAAGTAGATGATTGGGAAAAGATGAATCGTACTGCGCCTTGTTTGCTGTTGTAAAAATGAGGAAATATCAAACTCGTCAGAATTTGCCGGGTTCAGCTACTATGTCCCTAACTATAATACACCCCCCTACCCCCCTCACTCACTATTATACTCCTATAAAACCCAATCTTTATTCATCATGATACTAACAAACAAACAAATTTCTTCTCTATTAAAAGAAAACAACCAATATATAGAAAATGCAGGTAGTGAAGGAGTCATCGTCTATGAGGGTGGTTGGAGAATCAAAAATGGAGTCAATATACGAACGGGTGAGGTTGTTAGTGTCAGGTAATGCGGTGGTGGTTTTCACAATGAGTGGTTGTTGCATGTGTCACGTTGTGAAACAGTTACTGTTTGGGCTCGGTGTGGGACCTACTATTGTTGAACTAGATAGAGATGTTGCTGGCAAAGAAATTCATGCTTTGTTGTTTCAACTAGCCGGAGACGGGCAGCAACAACCTGTGCCGGCCGTCTTCGTTGGTGGAAAATTCTTAGGAGGAATTGAAACAGTTATGGCTTGTCATATAAATGGTACACTTGTTCCTCTACTCAAACAAGCCGGAGCCCTCTGGCTCTAATCATATATACTATTAGTAAAGGAAACATTGTCCTAGCTAGTATCACCTTTTTTTTCTTTTTCTTTTTCACGAAGAAATTAGGGTTTGTTGTATTTTATAATGACTTACTCTATCTTGGATTTCATTAATGAATCATATTAGTATTATGTTTTAATATGAATATAATTTAAGGTTCATTATTATTATGGTGCAATATTATTTGGAGTTTACTAGTACTAGAGAGAAGGGAGAGATATATAAAAGGGACTGTTTTGTTTTCCCTCTTTTACCTTGTTGTTGCCTCATGCCTGTCGGAAAGAAAGCATACAGAAACTAACTATGCATATTTTCTTGGAATTTTCTTTCATATACCTAAATTAGTAGCTTCTCTTTAGTTTGGTTTTGGTTGTCACTATTTTTTTAATTTCTCAAAATGCATGGTTTCCTCTATCAAGTTTTACTCTTTTGTTTGTGGTGGGGGGTTGGATAAGGTAATACTACTAGTGGCGAAGTTACAAATATTTAGAATTTTTATTTTTTTAACCTATAACTTTTAATAATATATAGTATAATTTTTTGACAAATGATTTATAATTAGCCACACTTCCCCTACATTAAACATGAACATAAAGAGAGGAACTTCAATTATACCGCACACATTTTTTTAGTCCATCTCAAAACAAATATTGTCTTTCTATCATCTAAAACATTTAAAATTTAAATATTATGGTCAAAGATACACTTGTTTGAATCTTGAAATTCGAAAGTGTCAGATTAAATTGAGACGGAGGTCGGAGGGAGTATATATTAAGGAAAGATATAATGTTGATCTAAAATTTCTGGAGTTGTGAAAATATTTTAGAGCAAGTTGCTTGCAACAATTTTTAAAGTGATAGAAAAAAAAGCAATCACAAACAAAATTTCAAGAAACAAGAGTATTATATTGATAAATAGTGTGTACAATTTTGTTTCTCCCTTATTCTTCTTTTTGAATTTGTATTTCTCAAATTAGGACGATGTGGACCTCCTTCAGATTTATTTGATCTACATTAAGCTTTGTGATTATTTAATAAATTTGTAGAATATTCGAGATACATCTTTAAAGGAATATAATACTCTTTTTATAGATGACATAAAATAAGGTATATGGTAAAATAACCTCCAAAAATCTTAACTGGAATCGAAGATGTATTTAAAATCTAAAAAGAAAATTATTGCTTGCAAAAATATATAAATGTAATTAATTATTCGAAGCAGGATTGTAACTTTATTTTAGGAGGGGAGGAATAACTATTTTAAACTTAATTCTCTTATTTATAGTAAAAAAAAAAAGTAATGAAGAGAAAATGAATGGCAGTTAACGTTTTACGTGATATCACGTAGGAAAGTAAGGGAACGTACGTAAATGAAAAGGAAAGAATGATGTTATACTTCGTATTAATGATGATCATATGATATGAATGTTGGATGAAAGTAGTTGAATTCATTGGACCCACCTTCTTTGAACTTTGGATAATGTGGGGAAAAAAACTGAATTGACTAAAAACAGATATATTACTCAAATCTTTTGTTAAATGGATTTAAATTATTTATTAAAATGGCCCTCTATACAATACTCTTTCCGTTCACTTTTAATTATTATTAAATTTTTAAAAGTTTATTTAACTAATTTTTAAATTAAATAAGATTACATAATTCATTATTTTAAATAAAAATTTAGATATTCAAGAACTATAAGATAATAAGTTATTATAAATTATAATCTTTTGAATATCAATATGACGAAAAGTACATTATAAAATATTAGTCAAAGTTCTTATTGTTTGACTCTAAAAAGGAAAATCATGACAAATAAAAATCAACGAAGGTAGTATATTTTATGTTTAAATCATATTACTTGTTTTTTGAAAATGTACATCCGACAATCAAATATTATTTATAGAAATTATAATCAAATTTTTATAACAAAATTTCAAATAAATTAAAAAAATATTTATAATGGTATGAAGTAGCTTGTATATGAGATCTAATTTGTGATATCATGTGACTCTATTTTGAGATATTACAAGCAAATATAATTATATGTTACAAGTAAATTCATTTTGTTAGATGATTTGGCTATTTTTGAAATTGAGGTGTATAAACGATATTTTTTAAAAAAAAGTACATTCAAATCTGAATAATTTTTACAAAAAGTGATCAAACATAACTTCGATCTTAATTTTATAATTCCAAATAAAGTAAATACAATTTAATTTTCATTGTCAAATGACAACTTGATAAAAATCAAACGAGTTAAATTATACCAATTTGCTAGCCCATCCAAATAGGAAAACAACTTTATTAGACTACATTCATATTATATATACTAATTCTATTTATATTTTAAAATAATTATATATTTTATCGCTTATTAAGAATTTACTATCACATATTAAAAAGATACAGTTAGACATACATTTTTTTCTACCAAATAGCAAGCATGTTAGACATACCTACTAAAAGCTACTTATTTCTACAAGCACTTTTTAAAAATAAATTTCTAGAAAAGTGCTCTTGAAAAAAAATCAATTTATGTTTGACATTCATTTTATTGATAAGTAATTAAATTATGTTTGACTAATCTTTTGTAAAATGTGTTTTTGATGGTCAAATTACGAAAAAAATAAAAATCAATGTACTTTAAATATTAAGTTTATTTTATAGAAAGAAATTATTTTAAATATTTATTATGATATAGTTAAATATTGATGTAATATTAAGATGGCGATTTAAATATAAAGCAAAATGATTTTGAACATTGTTCCTAAAATTAAATCATTACATATAAAAAATTTACCACAAAAATAAATGAAATCATGATTCTCTTTATTTTTTATACTCATGTAAATGTATTGTTGTTACATTTTTTCTAATCCTACATAATAATATATAAAATACAAAATATTAAATAATAATATATAAGTATAAAATAAAAAACTTATTATATAAAATAAAAAATAGTTTTTAAATTCTCCTCTTATTTGTTGAGCAAGATCCAATAGAAAATCAGAGGAGAATTTAATGAGTAAATTTGGAAGAAAATGGGAATGGATAATAGGGGCATTGGGTTAATTGGTACCGGGTTGGGTTGGGTTTTGGGTTAAAAATAAGGGATAGTGTTTTTTCAAATAAATTCGAGTAATTGGGTCAATTTGGATCAATTTTGGAGATTTCGTCTAATGAGGGGTAATTTTGGTGAAATTAGTAACGGGAGGGGTAAATTTAACTTTATTTTAAAGGCGAGGGTAAAATTGAACATTAAACCAAAGTTGAGGGATATTTTTATCGTTTTCCCTTCTTTTAAAGTCAAGTTTCAATAAATGCACATAAATTAATTTTATTTGATTAATTATATTCATCTATGAACATAAATTAATCATTTAGTTTTCCTATCACTATAAAAAACTCAGCATTTAGCGACTGACGAAATCCGTCGCTAATCTATGTTATTTCGTCGCTAAACCTGATTAGCGATGAATTTGCGACGGATTATTGGTTGTTGCTATATCGCTCGTTAGTAATCTCTTAGCGACGAAAAAATGAGTTTCGTCGCAAATTTAGCGACGTATTAGAGACGAACATTTTCGTCGCCACTTGTTAGCGACGGACTAGTCCGTCGTTATACTTATATAGCTCATTGCTAATTTCATAATTAATTTCGTCATTTAAAATAAATTTGCGATGAAATTTCTGTCACTAATCTGTCACAAAATATTCTGTTATTTGAGATAGCACATTTTTCTTGTAAATTATTTTATTTATTTCTGTTAAATATACACTGCTGAAATAAATTAAATAACAATTACTAAATACCTCTAAAATAATAAAAATTCATTTAAATTAATATTTAGAGGGTTCAAAATATTCTACAGATGATAAGGCAAAAAGATTCTGCCCATAATAAGTTCTTGCTTCAGATCCAAGACCCTATATTCTTCTCTTCTTTTCTCCCGGGTAGCTTGGTAGTATGTTTCACATTGATCAATATTAGATTGAGAGATTTTTCTGTAATAAATTGAGATAAAGAGAAAATATTAAAGATTAGGAATAAAATTATAATGAAAGAAAAATACCAAAGCACACGTAACCTTTTAGCTTAATTAAATGTGCTAATATTTTTTTAGCCAACTTATAGTACATTTAAACTTATATGTATCAATGATGGTGCAGCAAAACCAACTCAATAGTTCCATCTCAAAAAAAGAACAACTCAATACATTTAAAATAAAGAAAACTAGTGAAGTGTCTAGTATGTAGTATTTTTCTAGAAAAACTCGAAAGATGAATATTTACCATGAAATATTATCAATTTTTTTATCATATAAATTTTCGTCAACACTACAGAATAAATAACACATCTAGAATTGAAGATCAGAATGATTGAAAGAAATTATTCAACTATTCACATGTAAATTCATTACAACAAGTGTAAACTAAAGCAAGTTAAAATAAATTCATGACATGCCAAATAGTACCATTCCATCTCCTATTGCAGTATCCCCTCTTCATCAGTTATTGTATTGATTGTCATTACCCTAGTCATTCTATATCACTAGACTCAAATATATATCATTGTCTTTATAAATGAATTACAAGCTCATATAACTGCTATTACCAATAAAATAAAATAAAATAAATGTTCAAAGTTATGTAAACATCAGTGATGTGGGTATTAATCTTTTTGATAAAAAAAAGAAAAGAATAGAAAAGAAAAGAGTACTGCATACCATCTTACATAATAGAATATGTATTTATGATTGTATATACTATGACTTAATCCATACGGAAGATTTTGGCAAACACATATTTAATACTTCGATATTCAAAATTGAAAAAAACACCATTTATAAAAGACACATAGCCAATAATTTCTGTAGATTGAGGTGGAGGAAGAATGATTGAAAAAAAAAAACATAAAACTCCAAATAGAACATATTGAACTTTGAAGTGTGTGGTGATTCATATCAACAATCAACATTTTTGCCTAACAAGCTTTTTTTAGATATAAAGATGACCATTATGTAACAAGACGAAATTAAAATGCTAGGGTGGCAGGAGGTAAATCAAAGTTACCATGAGATTAAAACGTGATTGTTGGTGGTTTGCCGTCTACTGCTCTCGCGACTGCTGCTGGTTGTTATCACTAGTTGTTGCTGCTGCTCGGAGTCGCTGATTCTTGGTGGCTCGCCGTTCGAAGCTGTTGTTCACCAGAAAAGCAGCGCTGTAGAGGAGTAGAAGAACAGCAGTCTCGCTGTTGCTGTTGGCGTAGAGAGGACCGAAGAGAGGAGGAAGAGGGGCGAATAGGAGAGGAGAGGAGAGTGGCGTCTTCTCTCGTTCTCGCCGAAGATGGCGCACATCGATGGGTGGATGCATCGCCGGAGATGGCGGACAGAGAATAGACGAGGAGGAAGAGAAAAGGATGGGGTGAGGCGGATCTAGAGAGAAGAAAAATAAGGAATTTAGGTTTTGGTAGATTAAAATAGGAAAAAAGCTAGGGAATTAGATCTTGATCGTAGGATTATTTTGAAAGGAGAGGTTATGATTGAAAGGATGAGATCAACGGTCATGATTAAAAGATGGGGGTTGGGTTGAAATCTGAAATTGGAGTGAATTGCAACGGAATTAGTGACGGATTTTAACATCTGTCGCTTTCAAATAAATATATATATTTAATAATAATCATATTGACGAATATTCTGTCACTATATAATATAATTTTTATAAGAATATATTTAATAGTTTAGCAAATTTTTTTCCTTCGCTAATTTCGTCGCTCCATATTAATTAAATTTGTCACCACTACTTTGTTACTAAATTCGTTGGCAAAATGAAGCGCCAAATTTTCGCGCTTTTATTTATCGACAGATTAAATATTCCGTTGCAAAGTTGTTGCTATGTTATAAATCAAAAAACCATTTGTTAATTTTGCTACAAAATGATTATTCCGTCACAAATCCGTCATTATATAGTGACGGAATATTGTTCGTTGCAAGAATCTGTCGCTAAACATTATTTTTTTAGTAGTGTATATTGATCAAATTCATACTTTCAAGGCTAATAACTTTTACGGATAAATAAGAAAGAATAATGTTATTTGTGCATTGATTTTGCGAAATGATAAGTACTTTCTTTGTTCACTTTTAATTGGCATGTTACGCTTTTTGAAAGTGTCACCTACTAGCTTAGTGAAGTCAAGCAAGCACCTCAATATTTTATTTCATTTCTAGACCTTAATAACTTTAACATAAATACACTATGTCACTTTAAACTTTAGACTCAAATACCACCTTATGATATACTTCCATCGACGTCAACTTAATCGGATCACATCAAAATCTATGGATAGTTCACTTTAAACATATTCTATTGCCACTAGTCGTATAGCAAACAAAATTCATTAACTATACCACAAGGCAATCTATAAGTGTTATATAAATAGAACTAGTACACGTAGAATACGGGGTGTTACAGAAAGTTAATTTGACTAAGTTTTAAATTTAAATTAGATTCATTAATTCGATATTTTAAACAAAAAAATTTCATATCCAAATAATTATACGAAAAGTACTATAAATTATAATTTTCTTGCATATCAATATAATGAAAAAATACATTGTAAAATGTTAGTCAAAGTTATTTCATCTGCCTCTACAACTATGACAATTAAAAGTAAACAGAGATAGTATTAAAGACCATCTATTTTTAGTAAGGATGATATATAAATAGAAAATGAGTAATAGATATACTGATAAATATGTATGTATGATAGAGATATTTTAGTCTTAAAAAAAATATTTTTCTGTTTATGCTTCTACTTCTTTTTAGAAACAAAAATATTCAACTCCTTTCCAATTATAGAAACACTACTCATGCTTCCATTTTGAAAACAGTTTTACTGATTTGTCTTTTTTTAAATATAATTATTTTTCTTTTCAAAATACGTGTTTTTGGCCTCCCAACAATAATGTCAAACAAACTCTAAAATAAGAAGAGAGGTGTGGGAGTTCGGGAGGAAGATAATCATGTATCTCATATACATGTGATTCACACTAGATACATGTATATATTTGTATCTGATTTGATTCACATGTATATGGTGTCCTATATAAAGAGGAGACTAACGAGCGAGATGAGACTGTTGGGGTGTTCATGATTCGATTTGGATCTGTTACTAGTTAAAATCAAAATCAACCCAATATAAATAGGTTTTTAAATTTCTAAAATCAATTCAAAAAATTACCGTCGATTTGGTTCAATTTTGTTTTTTTTTTTCCAGTTTGAAAGTAATAAGTTTGTTGTGGACATACACATCTCAATAAACACAAATACCTACTACATGAATAATTCACAAAAAAAGTTATTACACGAACAAAGTGATTCATCAAATGTACCAAGTTTCAGAAACTAAAAACAATCATTGTCAATAGCATAAAGTTGATTCAATATTCTGGAGATCTCAACATCTTATCAATAGAGTTTTCAATAAAATTACACCTTAAAATACTGAGAAAATTTCCCCCCCCCCCCAAAAAAAAACAACAATAACCAGTCTAATCAATTACCATCTTCTTTGGTTCGAACTTTAAATTATTTAATGTTGTGTTAGAAAATTTAATAAAGAACAGAGAAAGTATGATCTTTAACGTAATGAATATTGAGGAATTTAGTCTTAAGAATTTTAATAGTTGGGTTAAGTGTTGGGCTTCAGAAAATAGTAAAATTACAATTAAAAAACTTAACTTAATTAAAATTTATCAAAGTACTTATATTTTTTTTATAAATAATTTAAAGTTTATATGTATAATTTCTTGGTCCGATTTGGTTACTCTTGCGGTTAATTTTTAGTAAAATCAAAATCAAATCAAATAGTATCGATTTTTCAAAATTAAAAATTAAATCAATCCAAATATCATTTTTTAACTGGTTTAGTTCGGAGTGCGGTTTGATTTGGTTTTATAACCATAGATATGAACATCCCTAGATGGGAGGAAGGTGAGGAAAGAGCGTGAGATTTGTTTGTGTATTTCACATATATGCAAATCCACTTCAATACAATGTATCTAAAGCAAATTACACTTAATTTTAATTCATGCATCTTGAATTACATATATTTGGACACACAAAAAAATGATATAATTATTACAAACTTAAATGTATCTAAATAATTAGCTTCTAACATAATCAATTTATGTAACTTTGCCCAACTTTTAAGCAAAGTTAGTAACCCATCAATTTTTTGCTCAACTTTTAGGGTGTGTTTGGTATGTAGGAAAATGTTTTCCATGGAAAATGTTTTCCTATAAAATATTTTTCTGGAAAACAAGTAGATTTTGGACTTATTTTCTCATGTTTGGTTGGTGAGTAGAAAATATTTTCCGGAAATGATTTTTAGTGTTTGATTTATGAATGAAAAATGTTTTTGAGAGCATCTTTTATTTTACTTGAGTAAAAAATAATTATGAAATTGAAATATTTTTTTAAAAATAAATTATTATTTTTGGGTGGTGGTGGGGTGGTGGTGGGGTGGAGTGGGGGTGGGGGGTAGTGGATGGGGCAGGGGGAGGGGGAGGGGGAGGGGTAGGAGTGAAAAAATAAAATTTTGAAGTTGATAGTATTTTTAAAAAACAAAATTAATTTTTGGGGGTTGGGGTGGGTGGGTGGCTGGCGGGGGGAGGGGGGGTAGGAGTTTAAAAATAAAAATTTGAAGTTGAAAATATTTTTAAAAAGCAAAATTATATTTTTTGGGGAGGGGTTGGGGTTGGGGGCTGGCCGGTGGGCTGGCCCACGAATGAACGAATAACAAATTTTTTTATTAACTCCTGACGTAAATCTATATCTCTTTCTTCCTCAAATGAAGTTATATCTCTTTCTTCAACAATAAATATGAGTTGTTCACTCCAGGTTTGAAATTTGATAGTCATGTCTCAATAATTCAAAAAAATTTATATTCAATTGTACCATATATTTGTAAATATAAAGAATATTGTAAAATGAAAACATCGAGGACTCCGAGAAATCTTGATCGTAAGTTTTGAAGTTGTACGCAGACAAACGTATAGATTGTCTAAAGAGATATTAAATTTACGTGAAGAGTCAATAAAAAAAATTGTAGTCCACCCATTTGTGGAAGAACCACCTTTAAAGTTTGTGTAATATTAGTTTGGATGAATTTGAAGTTAACCGGTTGACAATATTAAAGATGATAGATATAATTTTTCCATAAATGAGCGATCTATCTGTTTTATATGCTTGTTTTAAAGAGGGTCGTTTTTGGTGTTTAATTAAAATTAAAATATGGATTAAATAATTCCACATTGAAATTATTTTTGTTTATAGTTATAGTGGAAAGATGGTCAAGGGAGTGACGTATAAAGTGGAGGACAAAAAGGAACAGTTTGTGATGTGCCATTGATATTGTATGAGCAGAAACATGATGTTTATTGCTTTCAGTTATTTACTTCCATTTGGACTTGCAGTGTTTGACTAGCATGCCTTCAATATTTTATTGTATATATAATTTGCAAAAATGACCAAACACTAGTTCTGTTCTAACAACACTTGATTCTTTTTTCCCCAAAATATATATCTTTTTAAAAAAAACAATTTTTCTTGTAAGAATTAGAAAAGAGAGAAAGAAACAAGATAGGAAGATAATTATGATTCATCATTATGTTACTCTAGGGATGCCTTACTCTAGTATACATTTTCTTCATTTATATACATTTCTTTATAAATTATTAATAATGATAAGTTTACTATAATATCTTTTGAATATAGTAATATCAGATTCAATGTAGTGATAAATTATCTTTTAAGTATCTAAACTAGACAAATAAAATGAACATTTACTTTTAAAGGGTGGACGAGTAAAATTGGAGTATATGATTACTCCTTAAGCAAGCATATCTTCATGTTTGTTTTAAGAAAGAAAATTAATCTATTTACAAGTTTTTTGTAATATTAGAGAACAAGACTATCTATCATTCAATTGTCATATCAATGAGGCTTTTAAAGTTATGAGAAACATGCTTCAAATTGATATTTTTATGTTAATGTTGTTACCTGATTTGAAAAAAATGTTTTTGGAACTAAACTAAAAAATGGGATTGAAATAACAAGTATGTCGGGATTGAAATATATAGCTAACACTAATTAATTAGAATAAGAAAAAAGACATAAAGTTATCATTGAAGTTATTTCGAATTTTTAAAATACATTAACTTTGTAACAGTCCTACTACTCCACTAAATAATTTTGAATAGATATTAATACATCATTTTTCGTTCACTTGACATAGAGAGTGGTGTGCACTCTCTTAGAGAGAGTGAGCAACCTAAAATAACTAATATAATTTTATTTTTACAAGTATTTTATTATAAATATATTTTCTTATTTTTCTATTATTTTAACTTTTATTCCTTTTTATTTTTCTCCTTCTTTATTCTTTCTTTTCAAAAATTCATTGTCATCTCCATTCGTTGAAGCTTCTTACTTTCAATGTCACTATTTTTATCATAACTTTACTTTTCTTTCTTTTATTACTATTAGTTATACTCTCTTTAATTTTAAAACTTTATATAAATATTTTCTTACATTTCGAACAATTTGATAAAGTCGTTAGATTTTAAGATGATTAGAAAGTATCATATAGTTTTTTTATCCGATTTCAATTAAGTTCTTTCAATTTTTGGGAAATTAATTGATTCTTTTAAATTATCATTATAGACACGTAATGTTTTACCGAATTTAAGTTTTACACTCTTTTTAGAGCTTAATATTTTTTATAAATACTTTGACTTTTATCTTATTTTTATCAAGTTTATTTTACAAGATTTGAAAACTACAAAAATAGAATCACACTTTAAAGTATGTTTTATTTTTCAATTATTTTACAAAAAAAAGTTATAAAAAAAGATAGTATATGTTTTCTTTTAAATTAGATTTAAATAATAAGCTAGTATTTCTTAATTGTATTTTTAAACTATCTATTTGATTTTATTAAGTCAAAATAGTTAGCTAATATTTTTATTATTATAATTTTATTATATTTACTTAAAAAATCTGCACTGAAAACTAAACAAACCACCCCACTTCACCTCACTGCCCATTTCCTTACCCACATCTCAACCCCCCGTCCCCTCATCCTACACACTACAACACAAACTACACCTATATTACTAGGAAAACATTAAAAAAAAAAACATACAAAAAAAGGAGAGGATCAGAAAAGGAAAAAAAGGAAAAAAAAGGAAAAAAACGTGCAGAAAAGAGAAAAAGAAAAAAAAAAAAGGGCAAAAAACACAACACACAGACGCACAACTCTGGAAAAAAAATTACACCAAAAAAAAAAAATACGTACAAAAAATAAACATTTTTTTTCTTTCAAAAAGAAGGTTGAGTCGAAGTTCACTTTCGTGGTTCCTTATTAAGTTGTCTTTTTTCTGTGAATCGATTTTCACAAGAGGTACCATAAATTTTTATTGTATATTTTGATTTTCATGATTATATAAGTTTCATTCCAATGTTGTGATATTTGCTCCAATTTTAATCTGTGTTGAATTTCAATGCTATAATATTGAAATGTTTTACTTTTATTTTATTCTAATGTATCTTCCATCTTGTACCATATGCTATAATCAATTAAAGTACCTTTAATATCTAGTTTAAATTAATTCAGTTGCATGGAAAAAGTATTCCAATAGTTTATTTGGTCAATTTATCTAAAGAAAAAATATTTATTTAAGAAAATTTAAGAGATGTAGAGTTACATTTTTTATGTTTACTTTCATTTACTATGTCTCTTGTCATAACTTATATGTACTAAAAATATAAATGTATCTATGTCGAATTAGAATATGAAAAAAATAACCTTTTTTATTTGTTTAAGATTTCGGGTTCTTATTACATAAATAAAATTCATGAATATAAATAATAGATGTAGTTTAATAACTAATAATACACTTAAACTTTCTAGTAAGAGGTAAAATATTAAAATATATGATTTATTTTAAAAATTTGTTTTAATTAAGAATGTGGTTACACATCTTTTTTAAACATAAAAATACTCAAGGATGCAGTGACGTACCTCATCCAACACATATAATTAATTTTCATTAATTTAACATAAGACATATAGATAGAATTATTAAGTGCGATACAAAGAAGACAATTATGTCTCTAATCGTTAAGACCAAGAATGCGGTTACGCATCGAGATCGAGACCAAATAAAAAGTTCAACAATAAAAAATTAATAGGAGCAAGTCATGACATGTAATAATATATCCAAATAATAATTTAAAATAAGTATAAGTTAATAGAAACGACTGTGCTAGAACCACGGAACTCGAGGGATGCCTAATACCTTCCCCTCAGTCAACAGAATTTCTCATCCGAATTTATGGTTCGCAGACCAAACAAAGAGTCATTTCCTTTTGATTAGAATTAAACAAAAAGGTGACTTGGAACACCATAACTCAATTTCAAGTGGCGACTCTGAAAAAAATAAAATAATTCCTGAAATCAATAACGTCACTTAAATTGAAAAAACCCTCACCGCAGTGCGCGAAAAAGGGGTATGACATCTCTGGCGACTCTGCTGGGGACTAACCAGAATTCGAGCTTTGTTATATTGGTTTAACTTGATTTATTATTTTATGTTTTGGATATATTATGTATGATGGCCTACTGTGCTACTTGCTCATTTATCATTGTTATATTGTTGAGTTGTATTAGATTGTCTTCTCTCGCGCACCATCTGAGTCTCCAAAAATACTTCACACACGGTCACATGAATGAAATTATGCATCCTACTTTCTATTGAGATAAAGGTAGAGTGTCTTGACACCTAGTGAAGGATTTTAGTAGCATATGTTAGGCGGGGTTGGATCAGCAATGAAGTTAAAATAGCTCTGCTACCGATAAGTTGCCCTCACCTGGCTCAAGTTGTCCTCTCGGGTAAACCAGTCTAGATACCTATCTCATTAAGGTTTATTCTAGAAGATTCTGCTTATTTGCATTATTATTTACAAGTGATTTAGTGATTCGACATAAGGAGGGGTTCATCTAGGACATGAGTCCCTTTTTTACCAACATATGCATTTTATATGCTATTTGTAAATATTATTAGTAAGATTATTTATTGCATATTAACCGATTTCAGGGTCATCAATGAAATGAAGAAAAAATTGACGTTTGATTTTTACATTAAAAGAGATTGAGAAAAACATTTTGTTTTTAAAAAATAATCTTATTTTAAAAGTTCTCACACATTTCTTAATATAGCAATTCCAAAAAAAAAGATTTCTAACTTCTTAAAAAATAAGAGTTTCTTTTTGTAGTTCTTAAATAGAAAATTCAAGAAAAAATAATTCATAATACTTCGAAAATATTTGTTAAGTCAATTAGCAATATCGCCAAAAATTAAATAAAAATAATCGTTCAAGTTGAACGAACTACGCACACCTGATTCTCACTTCTATGAGATACGTAGGCAACCTTTCTCGGATTCGGTGGTCATTATTTAAAAATTCCAATTTTTTTTATAAATCTTTATTTAAAAATAAAAAATAAATAAAAAATAATTTGTTCCAAAATAAAAGGATTTGTCCTTAAAAAAATATTTTTACTCATATTCTGAACTATATTTAGAACTACGTTTAACTTGATTCTTGCGTTGACAAGATACGTAGGCAATTTTATTGTGAGGTTCAGTCCAACCAAGAAAAATAAAAAAAGTCCTCATCATAAAAACCGGGGCAAAAACAAAAAGGATTTTTTTTTATTATTTTAGAAAAATATTGTCTTGGTTGGTATCAACATACTTAGAAATGTGCATAAAAAATAATAAAGTGCTAAACTATTTAAAAAAAAGGATTTTTTTATTATTTTAGAAAAATATTGACTTGGTTGGTATCAACATACTTAGAAATGTGCATAAAAAATAATAAAGTGCTAAACTATTTTGACAAGACCAACTTTGTTGTGACCTATAGACTTCTTTTGGTATTTCTTAATATATTTTTAATATATTTATGTAACTTGAGAAAATGTTCTGCTTAAAGTTAAGGCTAAAACAAATTCGAACTTATGTTTCATGTGCATTGTGTGGTGAGCTTTATATAAAGTTCATTGACATGACTTTGTTGATCTAGAACTTGGCCCGAGTGTTGTTTGAGGCGAAATATTGAGCAATATTTAATTTGAGAAAAAATTATAGGCTTTCTTTGATCCGATTGTACCTTTCAAGCCTACCAAATGACATTTTATCCATATAATTTCTATTTAGAGCCTAAAACCTTTTTATTTGAATGACCATATTATATTTAGCGTATATCATTTTGAATGCATAAATGAACTATATCTTGATTCCACTTCCCTGAGCGCACTATCAATTATCTACACAACACCAAAGATGTAAGTTGGGTAACAATGTGAAAAGGTCAAATATATGAAAGTTGAAAAAATGACAAAGAAAAGCTAGAATGAAAAAATAAAAAAAAATCTCCACCAAAAAGGAAAGAAAGTGAAAAAAAGAAGAAGAAAATAAATGAGGAAAAACTTTCGAGAAAACAAAGGTCAAATGCAAAAATAAAAATATATTCAGAGCGTTGTGCTAAGGAGAAAATAATCACTTTATCCAAAATGAATATCTTACCTTTTCTTAAGCCTATATCACAAGCCAATGATAAGTCTTATTTGATCTCATTTTTTGTGTTCTCACATTAGTGGATACTTACATAAAGGCCAAGCATATGGTATCTCATCTCATGTACTGAACATTTTTTTGAGTGTGTGTGACTTCTGAAACGTTCTAGGAACGAAACACTTCTATTGTGCAAAATATGACTTCATTTGTTACGAAATACTTGCAACATGAAGATATGAATAATTTTATATCTTTACTTAGGCAAGATGAACTCATCATGTAAATACTTAAGTATGTTTGAGATACCATTTGAAATTATAGGAATTACTTCAGTTGACCTCCGCTANTTTGCACAAAGTCTGTGCAACATCTTGAGCTGATAGAAGCCAGCTCAGCCTTCTCAATATCAGTGGCCCCCATAGCCACCAGAATCTTATGTACCTCCTCCACAAACTCCTGGGGATCCTCTGATGTCCTAGACCCTGTGAAAATAGGAGGATTCATCCTCGTGAAATCCCTCAGCCTGTCAGCCATGCTACGAACCGGTGGGTTTCTCCCTCTGAACATCCTGCCGTTGAACCTGGGCAGTCATAGCCTGGGCCTGCATAGTAATGGCCTGTGCCATCTGGGCCAGAGATCCCTCACCTCAGCATCAGTCAACCCCAACTGGATTAACTGGCACAACCACTCCTTCAGCTGGAGCCTGGGTGGAATTCGGTTACCCCCAGCAGCTGATCCTCCCTCTCCTCTGACCATTAGCTCTCCTAGTGTTCATTCTCTGAAAAACAACAAGCATTGATGTTATAAATGCTCATAACACCAAGAACTCAGACATTAGGAAAAGCACGATAAGTTCAGAAGAAGGGAAATTTTCCTACGCATCATGCAGTCTCTAATCCAGGATAGTGGTGCACTTCACTACCATGACTTAGAAACTACTCAATGTGGTTGATGTGAACTTATTATCCTCGGAAGTAAACCTAGTGCTCTGATACCAACTTTTTCACGAACGGAATCTAGATCCCAGACGAGACTGGCATCGTTGACCTCTCAGAGGTCGCAGACAAGCCTTCTTACGTCATTCTTACTTCATCTAGGTTAATTTTAGCGGAAAAATTTGAAAATTTTTGTTTCTTAACATACTTGTAAAAACATTCTCATTAATATGTAATTGTTCACCATCAACCATCTAACATTAAGAGATAAGCAACTGAAAGAAATAGTTCAATTCTTATTAAGTGTATAATTGCCAAGATGGCACCAATACATAGTCTGAATAAAAATAGGAAAGAAACGCTAGTGGAACATGCTCCACTAGCTCCACTCTAAAACTAAGCTAGAATATAAAACAGTAGCATCCTCGAAAACATGAGGACCTACCAAACCGGATGAATGCTGGACGTCCGGATAACTGCAGAGATGATCTTGTAAAACTATCGTCCACCTGTGCCTGCACCTAATATAGTAGAGATTGTATAGGGTTAGTACACACTTGTACTAAGTATGGGTATATGCAAGCACACACCAGGGACATGCATGAGAAAGAATAGCTCTTTCCTAACAACATGATTTTGGGAAGTCAAGTCAGTGGACTTGCCAAATTGAGATTAGAAAAGTTTCCAAATTTGGATTAGTAAAGTTAATGAGCTTTCCAAATTTGGATTAGGAAAGTCAGTGGGCTTTCCAGATTTGAAATAGGAAAGTTATGCCATGAGAATAACATACATCATCATACTTTTCACATTTGCACTCAGCACATAACACTTACACATAGCACATATCATATAGCATACAACACCTTTTTGCACGTAGCACATAACTTCTTTTATTGTCATTCACTCATATGCCATGAGACCTTGGAATCATGGACTTAACATTAAGACCTCCCAGAAATGAGGGTTCAACAGATGGGACCTCAACTAGGGAGTCTTCATTAGCAAACACAGAGTCTGCTTCGTTCATTCATACGTATTCCATTTCATTTCATTCATAGGCTAGTGTAAACACTAGTTATACCTAGGATGTAGTTTAAGACTTTCATTAGGTTTGTTGTGCAATGACCAAGAATGACCTAATGTCATTACTTGAATCTAACTCACCTTTTTATTATCCTATCCTAACACTTTTGGTATCATTCATTTCATTATGTGCTTCATTTGAGTCTGGCCTCGTTCATTCATTGGGAACTTTAACTTTAACCGACATAGATCATGTGAGCATCATGAAATCCAGTGTCTCCCCCACACCGAAAAGAGGTGGAATCACCGGCCAAAGTGACCCAAAAACATGCTAGCGTACATGGGAATTTAACCCCGCCAGATCCCTATATTGGCAGTATAGGTTCGAAGACTAGGAGATATAAGGAGACCCATACCCAGCAAGCCGGACAGTCTCATCTCATGAGAGTTACGTGAACCTCCGCCCTTCCCGAAAGAAAGCATCACCGCTCATAGCTAGTCTATCGGTGCTGAGTATAAAGTTCCATTACATTCATCTCATACGTCATGGAAGCTGGCTTCTAGTATGAGGACATCATAGCTCATTAGATGATTTCTCATCTCATCATTCGTATTGAGTGTGTTAAGCTCAATACTCTCATTAGAGTGTTCATAGAGACTGGTCTCTTCGTTATCTTACACTCTCATAGGTGAGTACGTATCGGTAACATTTACTTAGGCTCATTTGAGATTGCTCTCATCATTTACATTAGCCTCATATCATGTTGTCGCCACATTCATTATCATTAGCACCTTTGCTTTTCATAGTTATTCACCTCTTATTACGTAAATGTTCAATTCATCATATGCCAATGCACTTGGCCATTTTGGTGTGTTTCACACCCTTACTTAACCCTTCTAGGATTTCATTATTTCATTGTTCATTTCATCATTTCATTGTTCATCTCATCATATGCCAATGCACTTGGCCATTTAGTGTATCTTAAACTCATACTTAACCCTTCTAGGGTTCATCATCTCATTTCATACATCTTAGGTTCACTTACTTTTGAACGTATGTTAGACTTATGTGTCTATACATACAAGCCATGAGGCTTCATTCATAGTTTCTCTAAGTGATTCATGTTTACCCAAGATTATGTGGTACAAGACTTATGCATCTTGTAGATATGCCAAGATATTGATTTCGATCTTTAGAGGCAGCATTCATTAAATATTTATTTACGTATGACTTATGTGTCAAATACGGAACTGGGCAAGGGAACCCAATTTCGAATTCCCTTAGGCAACACTTAATCCTTTGTATTTTTCAGATTTGGGGGACTCTAGTTCGATCCCCATCAGCCCCATAATATTTCCTTTCTTTTTCTTCTCTATTTTTCGTCCAAGGCATGGAGGTTGTGGGATCAATCCCCCACAAGCTCATTCTTTTTCTCTTAATTTAACTATTAACTTTCTCACCTATCCAAGAGGTTGTGGGTTCAATCCCCATTCAACTCATTTTATATTTCTCCTTTATTTTCCTCCCAACTCTCTCATCTATTCAAGAGGTTGTGGGTTCAATCCCCACTCTCCACATTTATTTTTCTCCTTTATTTTTCTCCTAACTCTCTCATCCATTCAAGAGGTTGTGGGTTGAATCCCCACTCTCCACTTTTTTTTTCTCCTTTATTTTTCTCCTAACTCTCTCATCCATTCGAGAGGTTGGGGGTTCAATCCCCACTCTCCACATTTATTTTTCTCCTTTATTTTTCTCCTAACTCTCTCATCCATTCAAGAGGTTGGGGGTTCAATCCCCACTCTCCACATTTATTTTATTTTTCTCCTAACTCTCTCATCCATTTAAGAGGTTGGGGTTAAACCCCACTCTCCACATTTAGTTTATTTGTCTCCTAACTCTCTCATCCATTCAAGAGGTTGGGGGTTCAATCCCCACTCTCCACATTTATTCTTTTCCTTTAATTTTTGTTTTTGAAATTTTTATATAATTTACATTTGGTGAGGTCTTGGGTTCAATTCCCAATGACCTCACAATTTTTAATTTTTTTTAAAGCATAGCTATTTTTTTCAATTCTTGGCCGAGACCACCAATTTCTAGCAAGCTGGAAATTTGGTCTCTTACAATCCATTTTCTCTCATTCTTATGTGGATTTTTGTAGTATTTTGAGTGTTATTTAGTCAGCCACCTTAACCTTATATGAACATCACGTTTTTAACATTTTTATACACTCGAAACACAACATTTTAACACACAAATTTCAGGCAGCAAACATAGTAAATTTTCAGCACACACATGCTCAAAACAATCAACTTAATATACTTTTCCGGAATATACTTTTTATACCTTATATGTTTTCCGAATACATATTCAATACATAATCACAACCAGACCTAATATTATATACCAGAAGACATACCAACGCATGCTTTGAAAATTTCAAAGGATCTAATGACAGGGGCATGCAACGGGGACAACCTTAGTTTCTCGATTGGAATTTAAACTGAACTTAGGGGTCTCTTGGGAAAGGGACCAAGAGAGAAGAAAACCCATACCTTAATTTTCTTGTTCAAATCTGAAGTTGCTGCCCAAAATCCTCTCCAAAAATCAGTCCAAGCTTCGTCAACGTCCACACCACTCGACAAACAACTTCTCTTTGCCTTAACGTTTTGGTTACTTTGTGTTTCTTAAAATTTCATGTGAGTTCTTCAAGTGTGAAGAACTCTTGATGTATTTTCAGTTCTTAACCTTAATTTGGCAGAGAATAAACGTGAAAGAGATTTTTTTGAGCGTGGAGAGGTGATAGACGTGTTAGGAGAGTGTTAGTTTAGGTTTAGGAGTCTAATTCAAGACTTAGTCAAAATAAGGCATCTTAATTAATAAATAATTAATAATAAAAATCTGATTTTCCTTTTTATTAAATCATCTAATAATTATTAATTAATTAAATTAATTTATCAATTTAAATAAAAACAAGTTAAATCACTGCTTCCACCTAGGTTCGAACCCGGGTGGAGCAAGACTTCACTTCAAGAGCTCAATTTCGGCTCTCTCTCCCCAAATTGCCCCTCCACTTTATTAATTAAATAATTAAACATGTATTTAGGGTAATTACGATACTACCCTTAGCCTGGTAAAAGACCGTTTTACCCCTAGACCCTCAAAACTTAAGATTTCCTCTTTTTAAGTCCGGTAAAGACTCTTTCGAGTAAATCTTCGTATTCGAGAGCCCTACATGGTTGGTTCCAACCTTTCCAAGCTCAACTAACTCCCTAAGTTAGTTGGCTTGGCCGTAGTAAGGGTTCCGAGGTCTGGTTCTACGCGCATCGATCCGTGTGAACCTTTGTATAATCGCAAGCATTCTTGACACCTTAAACATTTAGCTTATTCATTTTTTTAGGGTTGTTACACTACTTGTCCATCCGTCTGAGGATGAAAAGCAGTACTGAGCTTCACTTGTGTACCCAAGCTCTTTTGGAAAGATCTCCAAAAGTGAGAAGTGAACTGGGCTCCCCTATCCGAAATGATAGATAAAGGTATCCCATACAACCTCACTATATCTCATCAATATACAACTTGGTATAAACTTCGGCCCTGTAAGTAGACTTCACAGGAATGAAGTGAGCAGTCTTAGTCATCCTGTCAACAATGACCCAAATGGAATCATGAAGTTTCCTAGTCCTAGGCAGACCAACCACAAAGTCCATATTAATAGCCTCCCACTTCCATGTTGGGATCTCAATCGACTTGGTAAGACCTCCAAGCTTAAGGTGTTCGGCTTAACCTGTTGTCCATTGGGGCACTCCTCCACAAACTTAGACATATCACACTTCATACCTTCCCACCAATAGATCTCCTTGAGATCATGATACATCTTGGTGGAACATGGATGAATGGAATACCTGGAGCCATGAGCCTCTTCAATAATATTAGGTCTCAAATTATCGATATTGGGCACACACAATCTGCCCTGGTATCTAAGCACACCATCCCCCCCTAGGGAGAATGATTCATTCAGCTTACTCAACACTGAGTCTTTCAACTCCATGAGTATTGGATCGAGATGCTCCTTAGCTTTAACATCTACAACAAATGAGGATTAAGAACTGGAATGAACCGAAACACCCTCACTTGGTGTATCTCCTCCACATGTTGTGCATGTACCATGAACTTAGCAAGGTCCATGTTATCATGCAAAATGGCTTCCTGACATTCCTCCTGCAGATCCTCCGATACACTAGTCACAGACCTGCTCAGCTCATCCTTGCTACAAGACACCACGGAAGAAGCATATTTGGAAAGTTGAACATACTTCAAGGAGTATTCCTTGACTGACATACCTCCCTGACGTAGGTAGATGAACTCCTCAACCTTAGCCTATCTCTGCTCTCTGGGAAAGAAACTCTCCAGAAATGCAGTCTTGAGAATATCCCATGTAATGGGGACTTCTCTTTGTGCTCGGCCATCTAGCCACATCTTGTACCATACCTAAGCCACATCATTGAGCTGGTATGCAGCCAACTCATCCTTTTCCTTTTCATTAACACCCATAGCAAGGAGAATCTTGTGGACCTCATCCACAAACTCTTGGGGATCCTCATTGGTTCTGGACCCGAAGTAGACTAGAGTATTCATCCTGGTGAAATATCTCAGTCTGCTAGACATGGTGCTAGCATGTGGGTTCTCCCTGGGAGCACCCTCTCTAGTGGCCTGTGCTGTGATAGGGTGTTCCTGAGTAGTGATGGCTTGGGCCATCTAAAGCAGTGCTGCTCTCACTTCTCCATCCGTCCACGAAGCTAGGTTGACAGGCACTTGCACTCCAGCAGCAGGGGATTCAGGAGGAGCTTGGTTTCCCCCAGCAGCTGCTTCTCCAACTCTCCTGCCTGCGTTTCTTCTTGTGTTCATTTTTCTATACGCACACACAAGAAGGAAGTTAGATGCGAGAATGACACAAAATGTCAAAACTTTACACTGCACGATAAAGAGTAGAAGAAGGGAATATTCTTAACATCACTAAGTCTCTAAATCATGGTTGTGGTGCACTTTACAACCATAAGCTAGAAATTACGTAACGTGGTTGTTTTGATCCTTATTTCAAGGTAATTTAATCTCATGCTCTGATACAAAGTATGTCACACCCGGGTCCTACACCCTAGATGAGACCGCCATCGTTAACCTCTCAGAGGACGCAAACAAACCTCTTCTTAGCTTTCATCACAATCATACAGTTAAATTTAGTGTAAAATTTAAAATTTTAGTGAAGTGTACTTAGACTTCATATAATTCTTGCATAATAGTGATATATTAAATTCTCAAAATAAACAACCATCTATTGACAGATTGAAAAATAAAATGTAGAATTCATAATATCATTAATAGTTGCCAAACCGGCCTCAATACAAAAGCTTGAACAAATATTTGAAAGGAAATGCTAGGGACAACATCCACTAGCTATGTCTAATCTACTAAAGCTAGAAAATAAAGCGTAGGCATCCTCGAACTCAAGAGGACCTACCAAAGTCTGGAGGTACTAGTCCAAACAACCTCAACTGATCTTCAATCTTCTTCAAGGACCTGCACCTATAAAAACAGTAATTGTATATGGGTTAGTACACACTTGTACTAAGTATGGGTGTATGCACATAAACACATAAGGACTATGCATGATCAAGGAAAGCTTTTCCTATAGCAACATGCCATTGTTTTTGAAAGTGAAGTCACTTCACTTTTCTAATTCGTTATTTATGAATCATGCTATAAATATGACATATTTTCATGCATTTAAAGCACAAAAATCATTTTCTATGTGAACATAAGACCTTGGAATCGTGAACATAATTGTATAACAACTCAAGCAAAATTTAATATTTTTGCTCCCCTTAAGCCGAGAGCTCCCTCTCCCAGACTTAGTTTATTTTTCAGTATTTCTTCTTTTTGTTGTGTAGTTCAATGATCTCCTTTGATCCTATGTTTTACTTACGAGGGAAATGATTTATTGTAGTCCCATATCTACAATGAATCAATTAAGTAATCCAAAAGACTAAGGAAATGATTTGACTACCCTACTCACAAGTTGTTCTTTCCATTATTGTTAAATTGGGCATGAAGTCTTTATAAGCCAATCTTTATTGGATATACCCATTCTTTGATCATTTCCATAATATAAAGATGATGGGGCATATATTCATACTCCAATTGATGATTCAATATGTTTTGCTCCCTTTATAGGCATTAACCAATAATTGTTAAAACTTCATTCTTATCAAACACTGATGATTTGATATTCTTATGCTTTTGCTTACATAGTTCAGTTTTAACTTACATTTCTTCTTCTTTGATCTCATGTTCACTTTGAACATGATAGGTTGACTTAGGATATTCTTTTAAGACTTCCATTGGGATCTTTCAGTGCAATGACTAAGAATGATTTACATCATTACTTAGTCTAACCTCACCCTTTGGTCATCCTATACGAACACCCCTCATCTTCCTAGTTCTTTCTTTCTTTCTTTATTACTTTCTTAAAGAAATCTTAAGCATGTAACCGACATAGATCATGTGAGCTAACGTGAAATCCAGTGTCTTCCCCATACTTAAAAGAGGTGGTTCACCGGCCAAAGTGAAACCGAATACTTCCTAGCTTTCTTAGGTGGATCCAATAGCTAGTAACCTATGCTAGCGACATAGTTCAAAGACTAGGAGAATTTGGAGACCCTTATCCACCTTGGTGGTAGTCTCATCTCATGAGGCTTAAATGTGTTTGCACAAGTTCATTACTAGTCTATCGGTTGTTAGATCAATTTATTATACTTTACAACTTTTAGAGTTTACTCATACACTATGGAAGCTTTCTTCTAGTATGAGGTATGCTTAGCTCAATGGATGACTTGTCATCCCTTTCAATACTTGATGAATGTGAACTTAACTCTTACATTAGCATCATGGTGTGAATGAGACTTGTCTCACGATTTCTAACACCCTTTTATGTGAGTATCTTTAACATAATTGTTTAGGTGCAAGTGAGACTTGTCTCACTTCCTTTAACACCCATTCTAGGTTGATTTCATAACTCATAAGCTTTTAGTTATCTCATTACTCACCTTATCTTGTTCAATGTTATTTGGTAGTCTTGTACTATTCTTTATCAAAGTTATAAGGACTTATTCAATGTTCTACTATGTTCACAAGTTCATTTAGATAGGGTATGTTGGAACTTGTCCCAATCATTGGCATACCCTAGGTTATGAGTTCATTGAGTTACATCTTGTCAATTTAATCTTTAACATGTATTTGGACTTACAAGAAACATCATAATTTACATTGGCTATATAAGATTCGTATGACTTAATCATTGGCCAATTCTACTACATATTTTGGAAATAATATTGATGGCCAATTTATTGGCATAAACCAAACTTTCACTAAACACTTGTCATGATATTATCACAAGCCAAGTCAATTAACTTCATGTATATACTATAGTAATATCATCATTTTAAGCAAGCCAACTTTTAACATTTGATTAGCTTATGATAACAATTCAGTTCTTAGTTTGGCCAAGCTATAAAGTTGATTTGGCATTGAAGATTCATTAACTAACTTTGATTCACATTCTTATTTCTTCTTGGAAACATTTCTTTCCAAACACTTACAAACATATCTAACGTAAACATACACAGTAATCTAAACCTTAATTCCTTTCAACAGTAAACTGAATTTCATATTGGACTTATAGAAATTTCATCTTCTCGAACACAATTAGGAATTATAACATTTCTTATCTCATGTAAATGATACTCTAATCATACGGATCTAACCTATAGGTCTCATTCGACATTATCAAATCACAGAAACCTACACATAATGATCAATTAGCACTACATATCAACAACATGATCTAGATTTGCACTATACATACTACTAGAATCGGAAATATGGAGAACTAGGGAGATGAACATTCGGCAATTTTATTGGGAACAACCCTAGTTTCAGTTTTCTTGAATTTAAAACGTTTGAAAATCCTTATGGGGAAAGATATCCAAGAGAGAAACCCATACCTTACTGTACAATTTAATCTACGAAGATCGCCCTGTTCTTTGCACGAAAATCTTGAAGAATTGCCTTAAAATCAACTAAGGAGAACCGAGAGTATTTTTCTGTTTTTCTTACGTTTACTCACTGTTTTTCAGTCGTGAGTTTCTACTTGATAAACGTGAGTCTAAGTATTAGGAACTTAATATTGACTAATTCAACTTAGGCTAATTAACTTATTAAATAAATCAATTAGCTAATTACCAAAACGCCCCTCCTAAATTGACTAAAAATAGGAGAGCATTTGACTTAGCCAAATTTTGAAAATTTGCTAAGGGTCTCGGGTTTGACCATGAATTTAAATTAATAAATTAAGTTGCTAATTTAATTAAATAAGTGACTAGGGTTATTACTAAAGTACCCTTAAGTCACTAGGACCATAACCAACCCCTCTGGACCATCCTAGGTTAGGTACTAGGATGTTTCTTTAGTTAGCTACTCCGCTAGTGTTACCCGGTTAGGTCTTAGGATTTCGGGCACACTAGTTAGTTCATTTTAGTTAGTCCTAGGTTAGTTATATTGTTAGGTAAGTTAGTTAGAGCCTAGTATTGGTTAGGAAGCTCGGCCCCACGTGGCTTGACCCGACGCGTGCCGGCCCCCTAACCGCCCTAACCGAATCGGTTGGGCTTTGTCGCTTGGTCTCTCGGCCGGTAGCACATGTGCTTGAACATGTGTTGCCGTGCACTTTCCTAACCGTGCACTCTGTAGTTGCACTTGAAAGTTCAATTCTTGTCCCCAGAATCCTCACTATGTCCTTGGGTACTGCTTAATCTTCATGATCATTTTAAATGATCATGTGCTATGCTACCTAGACTTGACACTTGGATGCCTTGTACTATTGTATGTAAGTGAAGAAATTAATAATTGTAGCTTAGGGTCTTCATTGCAGGTACAATTCCTAAAAAACTTTGATTGGAGCATTTAAACATCAAAGTTTATTTTAAGTTACTTGTTAATACATAGAAATTGGCTAACACCCTTAAGCCAATATTCTTTAAAATGCTCAATATTCCTCAATATTGGGCATTGGGATGCCTATGTATCCCAATACATATTCTTAAAACCTAATAGATTCTTCACTAGACAAGTACATTTTCTGGAATGTTGCAAATATGATATGATATGAAAGGTTTTTCTCACATAGAATGATTCTAGCTTGAAAGGATTGCTCACCTAAAATGAATCAAAGCATGATTATGTTAGCTTGAGGTTGTGTTATGAAACCCCTTCATGAATAACTTGCACTAGTATCATAGAATACTTGCTTGGTAGCTTCACTTGGTAAGACTAGATCACTTCATGGTAGTAAGAGTAAAATATCTCATGGTAGCCTTGGATAGAGAAACAATACTATACTAAGGGTAGCTTACACTAGCATCATAAAATGCTTGCATGGTAGCATGACTTGGTTAGGACAATCTACTTCATTGGTAGCTAGGATGGAGTAATTGCACCCATTTTTTGTATAGCTTGCACTTGCATGTTAGTATGCTATTTATTCGGTAGCTTGGTCAAGCCTGGTATGATACTATTCCTTGGTAGTCTAGAAATGATAAATAGTAATTATTGATGTATGATAGCCTAAAGTAGTACTTAGAATGAATAGGATTTTGGGGGTCTTATTCATGCATTGCACAGGTATAACTTGAAGCTACATATAAAGTGTGTATCATGTATGTTGTATGCTTAGCTTTGATTGAGTGATAATACTTTTCCTTGAGTAGCTTTGACTTGCATAAGTAAGGTGCTTTCTGATCGGTGATGTCATCAAAGACATAACTACCAATGCAAGTGTCGATGCTCGTAACGTAGTATAGTAACCCAACCCAAGGGTTGTGGTCATTTCCACATGGAGTGGTTCTGATAATAATTAGAATAGTGAAATTACGTTCTAACTACTTGTAGCTAAAGACATTAATGAATAAAAAAATTTAAATCAAAAGGGGTGACACAAGCGTCAATTCGATGAGGCTTTTGTCACAAGTAGTAAAAGCAACAAAAATTAACAAGAGTACTACATCAAGATTGGGGGAATTCTTGGGTGCGATCGGAATACAGAGTAAACAAGGTTATTGGGCACATGCTTTTGATAGAGAATTCATAGAGTAATTGCAACTAGGCTAGAATGTAAGAAGGATAATCTCTCTCTTGAGCAACTTACCGTGTTTCAAATGGATTTGTCTTGGATACAAACTTGTAGCATGAAGCACAACCTCCCACTTAACCCACTCACTCTCTCGAGCTGAGTATGTAATGTGAGATTAGGGTTCACTATCTCGAGCTCAACCTCATGTCAACTCACTCCTATCGACCATCAATTTATTAGTCTTAGTTTCTCAACATCTCTCTCTCGAGCAAGCCAGAAGCACATATATGAGATTATATTTGCAACTACAACCTCATTAGATTCATCCATAAGTACAAAATGAAATCACAATTAAACTACGAATAAACTATCACCAAGCAAGACCCAACAACTAATTTACACCGTATTCACGAAATCACACCCCAAGATCGAGGTTTTAGCTAGACATGAACAAGATATAGAAATTCATACCTAAATGATCATGCATTGAAATGAGTATGAATACTAAGTCATGTTACATGCCAATAATTAAGAATCAAAGATACCCAAGTCCAAATCCTTGGAGATGAAATCATTTTGGTCTTCAAGTTCTTCTACAATAACCTTCTCAAATTTAGAGACCAAAAACCGATAAAAATATCTAAAAATTTACTAAAAGAGTGGTAATAACAAATACTAATCTAAAACACTCAACAAGCGTTTATATTTTTCATAACTCTATGTTGTAGCAGATAATTCAGCTTAGTAAGTCGGATTCACCGAAAAAATGTGAGGATTCAACATTGGGTAACTACATTTCCCACTTGCTCTTAATCCAAGCATATTCGTGTTCTATATCAATGGGCGATAAGGTACTTCTTCGTGAAACTTCTCGCCGATGCGCTCCCTGCTCTTTTTTTCTTCCAATTTGTCACATCCGGTGGAACCCCCTAGAAGTAACACGGCGTACTCGACCTCTCGGAGGTCTTATACAAGCCCATAGTTATCATTCACCGCTTTAACATGGTAAATTTAGCGGAAAATTTAAAACTTTTCATAGCACATCATATTCTAGAAACTTCAACTCATAAATGTATAAAACATAAGCCATTACATATTTATAGACCTTAAGTCTCTTTGCCATCTTAGAATCAATAACTTTAGAGTACATTAGGGACACGTCCCATAAGACACATTACATAACTATACAATATTTAAAGACTTTACATTAAAGACATAAGTAGGACATCCTTGAACTTTAAGGATTCCTTTCATTGGTCTTGAAAAATCATCTATCAAGCTCTTCACCATTCAAGACATCCTTTAAGCATCCATAACCTACACTTTGTGTAAAAAGTAGAGAAGAATGGGATTAGCACAAGAATGTACTAAGTATTGCAACCATGCAAAAACATGCATTTAAAAAGGGAAATTTTCTTTGAAATCATACTTCATGTCATTTTGAGTAAATCTTCATAAAACCTTTAAGCACTAGGATTTATATCATTTTCATACTTCAGGGAAACACAATTAAAGGCCAAACATCATAGAAAAGCACTTATAGAATTTAAGTCCAAATTGAGGTCACTTTACAGTGAACTCAATTTCCTTTACAGTGAACTCTTTTTTCCTTTATTCATTTACCTTCCAAGTAACCCTTTAGTGATATTTGGTGCAATGCATCGCCTTAAGGCCACAAGTAAACGTACATATCATCTTTACAAGACAACACATACCATCATAGAAGTATAGTACAACATAGACATAGTTAAGCCAAGACTAAAAGAATATTACAATGAACTCCAAGTAAATATGCACATATACTAATTTACTTCATATTGAACCTTATGAAACATAACTCATGCCCCCAATCTAAGTCAACTAGTGCAATGCACATGTAAGGCCCCATAACCTCACACATACTTAGTACACCTATATTGAGACCACAAGCCTTTACATCCAAATCATATATCAACATAGTAAGAGCAGACAACTTCATTTATGTCAAGTAATACCTTCATCATATAGTTAACAAGATCAACATCATGCATAAAGGACACATACATAATCATATGCATTAGGTC
Source organism: Solanum lycopersicoides (assembly GCA_022817965.1). Lineage (NCBI taxonomy): Eukaryota > Viridiplantae > Streptophyta > Magnoliopsida > Solanales > Solanaceae > Solanum > Solanum lycopersicoides. The sequence goes on along the minus strand of CM040621.1, from coordinate 56,496,957 downwards.
ACCTTCCTAAGACTTCCTAAGGAGTCACTTGTGCAATGTCTAGATGGGTTCATTACTTCCACGTATCATAAGTAACTTACCTTAAGTCCTCCTAGTTAGGATCCTATTCATTTACTTCCATTGTCCATTTTACCTTTAGGGAAACTATAGCCTTAACTGACACTAAGACCATGGGTGCTAAACATGGAATTTGGTGTTGTAGAGCCTTACACCAATGGAAGGTGTTCCTACCTAGCCAAGGTAGAACATTAACATATATCCTAGCATCCTAAGTGAATTCACTTTGCTAGATCCTATGTGGCAAGCATAGTTTATGGAACTAAGAGATAGTTATTCCCTCTACATACCATTTGGTAATTGGGGCCTCACCTCATGAGAAAACATGAGTGAATCTTCCTCAAGGAATGTCAACACCTCATGTAGGTCCATAGGTGAGTATTCCGTTAAGGGAAGTCAACACTCTATAAGGGACAAATGGTGAATCTTCCTCCAAGGAAAGTCAACGCCTCTTAATGTCAAGTTCACTCGGTGCTAAGCTAAGTTCCCTTTTATTGAAAATCCTTTATTACATTTATTTATAAAAATATAGGCTTCGGACATTAACTATTCATATGCTTATAGCATATTCAAGCACCTATCTAGTTTTGGAGTATTCTATTGAACACCTCTCAAGGTTCCTCCATTAACAAGATCATCATTCATGTGTGTGAGTGTATACATAGATGTGAGCAAGCCTTTCACATAACACATAATATCACACATGTTCATATATCATGCATGAGTCTATATGTATAACTATATGAGAAATCCTTTCATATACCTACTAAGACACTATGCACATTCATACTTCATCATATCATATACATCATATTCATAACATGTTCATATATTCATCTTTCATATATATATAGAAACCAAACCTAGGAACTATCCTATCAAGGTACACATGTGCAATGCATAGACAAGGTCCCATGCCCTTTCCCATACTAGTACACCTATCAAGTCATCCTAGTTGAGGAAACATATCATACTTTCATATACATAAACTTAACATGCATAGTAGTAGACACTAGTGAATATGAGAACTACCTTTCATTTAGACACCATGACCTATACTACTTGTATCATCCATGTAAGTGAGAATGTGTACATTGATGAACATGATCACATAATGACTATCAAAACACATTGAGGCAGCCACCCTCTTAGATCATAACACTTCATCAAGCACATACCACACAACACATAATAACATAGGAGACAAGCTAACTTCATAATACACTTAAGACTCCTAACTTGTGCTATTCATGCATTCACATAGGGGTACATAGGTAAGGGATTATTAACCCTTTTAACACACCAATTAGAGCACCTATACTTTACCCTAACATGGATACACACATTCTTATACAATAGCCACACAACCTAGATTACAACTAGAATAGGAAAGTAGGCATAAGCTTCTCATAGTATCATCTTAAGCACATGTTCATAAGATAATCAATTTGCCTTCAAGGCCATGGTAAACCAAATATGTGATGACAATAAATTAAACACCGCCACCATAAGTGGACCATACCACACAATGCCATACAAGGCTTCATCAACATTTCTATAAAGAAGGAGAAGTAGAAGAGTAGAGGGAATAAACATTCTTACCAATTTCTCACCCTTTGATCATCATTGATCAATACACCTTATTCATCAATAATACACATATATGGCAGTAGCTAAATGTACTTTAAACATATAAGAAACCATGTACAAGTCGCTACAAGATTATACTATAACATAATACAACACATCAACATACTAGGAAAGTAGAATAACATAGATCATTAGCTAATTTCACTTGATTGATTTTAGATCATATTTCTTACAATTATAAGTCTAAGGCAGTATCTAAACCTACATTTAACCATATTGAAATCATAATTACATACCTTCAAGATTAAGGTTACAACATAGGCATTTAGGCTTATCGATTTGCTAGAGTATAGAAGACTTTACCAATACTATGAACTCTCTAAGGCTTTGATCATCATTCATATTTTATCAACAATACACTCATTAGTCAGTATCTAATTATATAAGAAATCAAGACGAAATCATGCTTCATCTAATCACAATTCGAGATCCATCACACACTTTACTTTTTGACTTCATAGCCTAAAAGAATCTAGATCAATTCATGCAAGCCTTTCTTAATTTGATCATTAAGGATTTATACCTACAAAATTCATCCGTTATATCACCCTAAAACAGTAGCTACAACAGTTCATACATACTCAAAACTCTACACAACCGATCTCACAATCGACTTCAAGGCAACATGTACAAACATAGGCTATTCATGTTCAAATCTTCATATATTTATCATCATGGACTGATGATTATCAATTCACCATAAATTAACGTAAACAACAGTAGATATAGGTGATTCAACGTAAGAATATCATAATTCAATCGATAACAAGCCATAATCACATTGCCCATGCAAGGGCTAAATCTATTTAAGGAAGGGACATGGGTTCATCATGCAATTGGAGTAAATTCACGTTCAAACCACTATATTAATTTCAATTAATCATGATTTAATCATTCAAAATATTTTAGAAAGAACCCATGGCTAGATTGAAGAAGAAGAACTTTGATCATAAACTTTCTTTGAAAACATTGAGAAGAACTCTCCAAGTGAAAGGTTACTTAGAGATGAAGGATCACCATACCTTTGTCTAGTTGAAAATCTCTAAAACTTCATGATTCATCCATGGAAAACCCATATTAAACCTGATCTTGAGCTTCACCAACAAATGGTGGTTTTAGAGAGAACATTTTTGGAAGGAAAGGTTCAATTTATGTGAGTTGGTTTGGGAATGGGTTGATGACGTTTTAGATGACTTATATACACCTAAAATTAACTAAATAAACCTATAATAATCAGGTTAGGACGTGGGGTCAATTCCCCATTCACCCCTTCAATTAACAGCACGCAAGCTGCCAGTTGCAGGCCACCCTCGACGATGGTAATGATGGGGAGTCGAGGCCATGACGGGCCGTGTCTGGCCTCTGTCGCCTGAACCTTAGCAAAAATTGGCTTAAGACCTACCCAAGGCATGTGTCCCTCGACGATACCTGATCGACGGGCCGTTGGTGGACCAACGATCCATTGTCTGGGCAGTGTCTTAGGCAGCTTTGGTCCTTCTTTTGGGGCCTCTTGTAGGGCCCTTTAGAAGTCGTACCCGGATGTTTCCAATGCGAACCTTAAAAAGTTATAGACCTTCCACATAAATTTAATCCAAAACAAACGCCTACAAGACGTCCAAACAGGACAAGCCCCACCATGACACACGATGAACGTCTTAAGGGCTATCTTTTGAACGCCTTGGACGTTCTTGGTCGTTTGACCTCCAAACTTCTCGAAACTTCATATAACAACATTAAACATCATTATAAGCCATTTAAAGACTTCATAATCTCATGAATCACACATAATCAAATAAAACCACATATGAGACATTTAGGTGACTTAGTCGTCGAACGTTTCGGTCGACCCTTAACGTTTGACTTCCAAATCACTTCATACTTTATACACGGACTATAAACTATGTTATAAGTCATTTTAGGAACTTAGAAAATTAAGACGAACATGTTACGCTCTAGACACCTTATCTCATTTTGGGGTCTTACACGATTTAATCTTTTCCTTCAAGGATCAACACACCGGAACAAAGGACGATATTCAGATCTATGAGTGAGTTGCCAAGTTGAATGGGTGATCCTGAGACCTTTGTTTCTTCGTCCTTTTGGTCCTTTTTGCAAAGTAGTGTCCATGCTTTGCCTCAATATCAAAATACCTAAAACTCGAGGTTATTCATCATTAATTACAACAAAACAAGCAATTAAGGACACAATTTCTATCAAAATATAGACCTAAATTAGTCAATTATATAGACTCATCAACACCCCCAACTTAAACTTTTGCTTGTTCTTAAGTATAAATTATGTTCAGTTGTTCTAAAAGGATATCTCAAAAATTGCTATGCAAGATTCAATCATGAATCTACACAACAAGACTCAATTCACTTATGCAAGACTCAATTGTGTACCCAAATATTCATGTTGTGATACACCATTAGCAAAGATTCTCGAGATCACTATACTTGATTCAAATAAAAGTTCAAGATCAACAAAAGCATTCAAATTCCCTCACACAAATGATTATTCCATTCTCACACACATGACAGATAATCATTTAAGGTTCGGGAATCATATACAACGCTCACTCTCACAAAGAAGAACACAATGCATGCTTTCACCTACAGGTTTGCCCTTATTTTCCTATCAACATTTGTTACAAATTTCTCAATATAAAAAAGGTATTTCTAAGGCTTTAAATTGGGTTGAGTTCAAGGGTATGGTCATTTGGCTCGGTGACTATGATCCTCATGAAATGTGGTGCTCACAATACTTCCTTTCTTTTATCAAGTTCATTAGTGATCATAAGTCATAACTTTATTCAATTTTCCATAATGTGCCGGGAACCCCCTTTTTTTTCTTGCAACTTTCAAATTTATTTCATAACTTTTACTTTTTAATCAATTTTCTTTTTCTCTCCATTTTTATATATGGAGGGTCTCAATTTTTCTCAACACAATGGATAGATGGGATCCTTTTTGCACTTTCTTGACTTGCTTCTCTTTTCACCACACCCCAACTTAGGCTTTTGGCCGAAGTTGGTTATTCTATTAAGCACAACTCATGAGGATTATGGGTAAAGGGTTACGAAAGGTTATGTTTTTTTCATGTTTCTTCCGAAGAAAGGTAAGTCTCAAGGGTTTTTCAAGAGGGGTTCACACACTAACAAGGTAGGTCACAAAAGAGGTATATGTCAAATTTGCTCACACTCTATAAAGTTTCCTAAGATCATATCATGAGAATGCCTTAGTCAACTAGACCAACTGGGTAAATTCTAGGTGTTGTCATCTATTGTTCGAGGTAAGATTATCACATGAGGCATCGACACTAAAGTCAAAAAAGACTCCACACTTTTGCTAGTGTGAAATTGTCATTACAAGAGAATTGATTTGACATTTAACTAATTACAGCGAGATAAAAAGATTTAACATATTGTCTATGCAACTTCATTTGTCCTTATTGTAGCTGTACATTCATGTTTTTTGATTGCGCGCACTATTCAATTCATCGGTATTGATCGATATTGAGACTTAAATTTGCATAAGAACAACTACATTTTCAAGTTCATACAACTGGTGGCAAAAAGTAATGAAAAATTTAAATTTTTTCGGAAGGGTCAAAATCATTTTGCAATTATAACCAAAAGGAATCCATAAGCTCAAACTGTCACACCCCGAGTGCACACCCTAGAAGATATGACACTCTCGGAGTGCGACATAGCGCACTTGACCTCCCGGAGGTCTTGTACGAGCCCTTTGACACCATTCATTGCATACATGTATGAAAAGTACTGCGGCATTAAAACTTCTCACACGAAATATCTTAAAAGATCTTTCATATTAAAATCATAGGAAAATACCAAGTCCTATCATATGCCAATCTTAGTTAAGAATACTTGGGACATGGCCCATACAATACGAATATAGAAATACTTAGTCTATTACAATAATTTGGATAAAAGAAGTCTAAATATAGTTATGCCCTCGAGTCAAGTGTGGACATACTTCAACTTGCTTGAAACAATCCTAGTTTCCATGATTTTATTCAAGACGCTTCTCACCTTCCACCTATACCTTTAGATATAACAAAATGTATTGAATTAGTACAATGAATGTACTAAGTATGGCATAAGCATAAAATTATGAAAACGGACATTTATGAGAAACATGCTCTTTTTTTATTAAAACTTCATATTATAAGCATAAGAATCACATTTAAGCACCAAACAAAATATTTAGAACACAAGACATGTCATAAGTAATTTATATCAATTTATGATATCTTACAGTAGTATTACAGTGGACTTCATTTTGACCTCTCTCTAAGTTCTATTAAAACTCCCACCTTGCAATATGGCATCAACAACACCTACAAAACACATAAACATGAGATGCTCCTAACAAAGGTGTTTCTAAGGCTCACTTGAAGCGACCGCCCATACAATCCCTTCACACACACCTAAGAGATCCTTTAGATTACCTAGGATAAGATCATTCTCACTTCTCTTCATAGTATACATATAATATGACATTCTCCTAACAAAGGTTATCAAAAGGCTTACTTAAGTAATTCAAGAAGAGAACGCCCATACCCCCTCTCAAGGATTACCAAAATAATCCTTAAGACTACCTAAGTTTAGATCATACCTACTTTACCAATTTATTTTCCCCATCTAGAGTTATTCTTAAGACTTCCCTAGGTAAAACATGAAGTGACTATTCATATTCCCCCTTCATACCTTAACTAAGAAACCCTTAAATTACTCTATGTAAGTACTTAGTCATTCACATACTTTCCAACTTAAGTCATTATATTTATTAGTTCATTAACAAACATTCAACACATAAGGACATTCAAGTAATTGTCTTGGACAAGACCTAGGGACTCACTCACTAACATCTTTAAAGACTAATCGTGCAATGTCTAGATAGCGTCCCATAGCACCACCTAAACTTCATAGAACTTCTCCAACGCTAGAAGGCATCCCATATGATAAGAATAGGCAATAACCGACATAGACAATACTAGCTATGCATGGAATCCGAAATCATGAACCTACTTCGCTGTGTGATTGTTCTACTTGACAATAGTAGAACTAGGACTCATCCCATGTAGGCATATGGGTAAGGAATATTAAGGGTTCCTTTGTACTCTAGCCTCATCCTTAACTAGAGCTACTTCCCAAACCATACTCACTCGGTGCTAGCCTTTATTCTCATAAAGTATTTCAATATAAAAGTACCTGAAGAGGTTCCATATCTATTTCACAATTAAATCACATTACACCATACCAAATAGCATTAACCAAAACTACCTACAATGGCTAAGAGGATAGCTCAATGACTTCTCTAAGGATGATTTCATCTTATTCCAGCCAATCAACCTTAAGACCACCGTTCACAGAAGAAGGATACCATTACGGCTTTGAACTTCAAGGATATCATAACCTTACCACTAGGTTGAAGGTTCCACAAAAAGGACATTCTTAACAATGTTAAAGGTCACATATCAATCACACATACAAGACTAAGAATCTTTAGTATACTATGTCAAGAACTCATAATCTCATTCTACATGTATCAAGTAAGGGACATAAGTTAACCAAAACAAGACACACTTATACTTCACCATATCACATATAGCATATCATTCAAGAAACACATAGGTATAACCAATATCATCTATAGGTCATCCTTTTCACTAATATAGTATCATGAATCAGTCTATCACAAGTATCATATAATCTATCAAGTACATCATACTTCAATATCAAGTAATGCACCTAATGACTACACCATAGTCTACTAGACACACACATCATCAACTAGAAAGACTCATGCTTTGACTCCACATAAACACATAAGTCATCTAGACATTCATAATATAAGACCACCAAAATGAGTTAGGGTGTCTAGAGCTTAACATTTTTGACATAAGGGTCTAAGGTCTTAAATGGTTTATAATATGGTACTGACGCAGTGTGTAAAGTTTGAGGTATATTGGAAGTCAAACATCAAGAGACGACCAAGACGTTCGACGACTAGTCACCAAAGGGGCCTTAGATGCTTTATGTGATTATGTGTGTTTCATGGGCTTATGAAGGCTTATAATTAGTAATAATTATGTTTAAATGCAGTGTATGGAATTTCATGAAGTTTGGAGGTCAAACGTCTAAGACGTTTGAAAAAGTTAGCTTTTGAGACATTCATGTGTGTCTTGAGTGTGCCTTGCATGTTTTTATGTGTTTTACGTGTTCATTTTTGGTGAAACTTGCATGGAACGTCTCCAACAAGTAAAGGTGTATATTTACGTTGAAAACATTCGGGTAAGACTTCTCAAGGGCCTTGCAAATGTGCCTACAAGAAGGACCGAAAGTCTGTCGAGACACTGCCTTGACAATGTCAATCAACTGAACCAAATGACGCCCTGTTGGTGGAATGACGTCCCGTCAATGCTGTTGTTGTATATGGAAATTTATACTGTATATGTCTCAGCCAAAAGACATCCCGAGACCCAATCGACGGAAGCCACAGACGGTTTGTCGATGGACCTACTGGGCGTCAATTGAAGCCGTTGGTGCAGGCTGTGTCCACCCGCCTGCACACTATTTAAATAAAGGGGTAAATGGGAAATTCACCCCACGTGCTAACCTGACCCTACACCATTCCCAATCCAATTCAACCAAACTAGACTTTCCCTCCAAAAATATTCTCCCTAGAACCTCTATTAAAGGTGAAGCTCTAGAACAGCTTGGAGCTTGGATTTCAATGGATTCTTCATCATTTTTTAGAGGTTTTCTTCTCTATAAAGGTATGGTGATCCTTCATCTCTATTTATCCTTCCATCTAGAGAGTTAATCTCAATGTTTTCAAAGAGATTCCATGATCAAACTTCTTCTTTTTCAATCTAGCCATGGGTTCTTTCTCAAAAAAAATTCAAAGTTTATTCATGATTAATTGATGATAATGTATTGGTTTTAACGTGAATTTCAATCCAATTGCATTGTGAACCCATGTCCCTTCCCAAACTAGATTTAGCCTATGCATGGGCATTGTGATCGTGGCTTGTTATTGGTTGAATTGTGATTCTATTACGTTGAATTGCTCATTTCTACAGTTATTTAAGTATATTGATGATTATTTTTTGATGAATGATCAATGTGGATCAATGTATGAACATTTGAACAAAGCTAGCTTAGATCTCTATGTGTTCACTTTAACATTGCCTTTATAATGTATGAATGTGGAATTTGATTATCTTATGATCATTGTATCTACTTCCTTAGGTTAATATCATTGTTGAATTGTGAATATAAATATTGTATGATCAAACTAAAGAAGGATTGGCATGAATTGATCTAGGTTCTTCTAATTTATGGATTGATAATGTTATGTACATGAAGTGATCTAAGTTGTAGGTTAGACGAAGCATGATTTAGTCTTTCTTTCTATCTCTTTAGATACTGCCTAACATGTACTTTATTGATAAAATATGATTGATGATTAAGGTTTTAGGGAATTAGTAGGATTTCCTATTTTCTCTACTCTCTATTGAATTGATAGTTTAGTTCCTATGTTGGTATCTTGATCTTGTAGGGATTTAAGTATGATTTTGTTATGTTAAGTGTATATTTAACTACTGCCATAGGGCAATACTGCTAATGAAATATGATTTATGATCCATGCAAGTGAAATTGGTTAATGGTCTATGTCCTTCTACCTTCTAGTATGTTGGTGATGTATTGTACTAGTTTTTAGCATAGTCTTATAGTAGCTTATGCATGACTTCATAAATGATTATTGTACTTTAGCTACTGCCTTATACTTGAATTTTTTATGAAAGAATAGTAATGGCCAGTGAGGACCAAAGGCTAAAGGATTGGTAAAATTTGCTCTACTTCTCTACTTCTCCACTTCTCTATAGTATTGTTGTTGAAGCCTTGTATGGCATTGTGTGGTATGGTCCACTTATGGTGGAGGTGTTTACTTTATTGTCAATATATATGTGATGTGATCATCTCCTTGAAGGCAAATTATATGATGAATGTGTGTTGGTGATGATCACCAAATGTGAAGCCTCATGCATAGTTTCTTATTCTAGTTGTGATCTAGGTTGTATGGCTATCGCGTATGCATGTATATGACTATATTAGGATTTGATTAGGTTCTTCCTTAGATGACTATAAATGGTTAATGCTCCATTAACCATGTACCCCTATGTGAGTGTCTGAATAGGTAAGGTTAGGAGTCTTGAATGTAATGTGAAGCTTGTCTTGTCTCCTATGCTATTGTGTGTTGTGTGGTCTAGGATTGGTTGTAAAAGCAGCATGCGCAGACACGAAATGAGGGCTGCTGCGCGACTCGCAGCCAACACATGGAGGCCCAAAATTTTCCTCGCGACGCGGCGCCTCCAAGAGGCTCTATGTTTCAACTCGGATTTTCAAAAATAACTATGAAATTTACCCCGAACGTGCATCAACATCTCAGGTTCGTCCGCGTTGTTTTTAAGTCAAATTGACTTCACAAAAAGACCCATTTAAGGGAGGGGTCTTTTTGATATTTTAGGGGACGTGTTTATATTGGCTTAAGGTCAGTTTTAGACCACTTTTACGCACTTCATATCAGAATTAACAAATCCATCTCACTCTCAAAAACTCTCTCTATTGAAACTCCATTGAAGAACTAGAAACGCTTAGGGAAGAAGACGAAGACTCCAAGATTTTTATTCAAAATTAGTGGAATAATCGTCAATAAGGTATGGATTATTCACTCTTGGGATTTCTTTCCCCAAGAGGTCCTTTCAAAGATGATTTTCAAGAATTCAACTTCTAGGTTTTTACTCTACAAAACGGGTTTTTTCCTAACTCAAGATTTATGACTAATGATGAAAAATATGATTTTCTATGGCTAATTAAGTATTTATTGTTGGGTAATTGATATGTAAAGTTTGATTTTCGTGTGAAGAATGTTACCTCCCTAAATAATGAATTTGATTATGTATATCTATTACTTAATGTCATTAAAACGTAGGGATTGGGACTATAGTTGAATGAACTCATAAATGAACCCTTTCCCTTCACCCTAACTATGGATTGGTCTTGTGCATGACTAGAGTGGTTGGGGTTGGTTATGTTATTGAGTATTTCACAGTATTATTGGATGATTACTATGAATTGAGTGTAAGTTCTTGATGAAGATTCTTGGAAGCAATAGGTAAGTCTTCTAAAGTCATGATTTCTATATTATGTTGATGTTTTCCTATAAATTGGTGTAGGTATGAAATTGAAGTATATATGATGTTTGTATGCATATATGTTGGCCTATGAATATGTTAAATGTGGAACCATGGTAAAGATATCATAATGTAAGTTGATGATGTTTATCTTGTATGCCTTACACACTATGATTATGATATGTTAATCTCACAAATGAAGGTTGTGATGAAAGAAATTCTCATCTTATACTAAAGAGCTTATGATTATGTTTATACAAGGAGTTAATCTCCTATGGCCTAAGAAAAGTTTTATGATAAATGATTACTTAAAGGTTATTCAAAAAGGGGCCTTAGCTTAGCACCGATGAACTAGATATGAGAGGTGTCCCTTCCCTAGTTGGAAGGTATATTCACAATTACTCTGATGAGATAGAGGTTGCCATGTAATGTGGAACTATGAGTCTCTAATATATCTCCTAGTTATTGAACTATGTTGCCTCAGTAAGAATACTAGCTAGTGGATCCACCTAGAATGCTATGTTTATGTTTTGGTTCTACTTTGGCCGGTATACCACATTCTTTCGGTGTGGGGTTTCATGACACCGGTTTCAATGTTTAGGTTACATGGTCCAATTTCAGTTAAGGCGATTGTTCCCTCATGTAAAATGAAAGACAAGTAAATCGACATTGACAAGGATGACTTGATGAGTATACTTAGTATAAGTAAGGGTATGGGACTCTACCTAGACATTGCACAAGTTGACTTAAGGGAAGTCCTACGAGATTGTTCATATGTAATATGAATATGAAATGTATAATTATGATATATGACATCTCTTATATGATGTTGACTATGTTAATGAACATGAAATGGTCTATGTTGTTGTATGTGATGATGACTATTTATGTTGTAAGATGTATGAAACAAAGCATTAATTATGGTATCGTATCTTGCTTACTTGATTATGTGGGGTTATGGGGCTTCACATGATCATTGAACTTGTAAGCTTGGGATGGAATTATTGGTAAGTGTTTTGTATGTTATGTTTAAATGATTTAATGAACATGAAATGTTAATATGACTTTATGATGATATGTCTTTGGTTATGATCATGATTTAGGTTGTTGTGATCCTTATCTTGTATATGCTCTCTTGTATGTGCTTTAAAGGTTTTCAAATGACTTAACATGCTTTCTAAAGAAATTGTCCTGTTTCATGCATGTCCTTAAATGTTATGTGCATATACCCATACTTAGTACATGTGGCGTACTAACCCCTTATTTTATATAACAACAAATGTGGGGTCCGACCATTTAAGATTAAGAAGGTCGATTAAAGAAGCTTGGAACTTTTCTGTAAGTGTTGGTAGGTCCTCATGTTCGGGGATTCTATCTTTTTCTTATTCTTGCTTATGAAGACTTTACTGGTTTTAAGAGATACTCTTTATTTACTTTTATCATGTGGATTCTATTGTAGTTAGGCCTATATGGCGTATTGACTTTGTATTGTCCTAGTCCAAGACTCGTATTATTTAGATGGTTTTTTATGTGAGACAACTTTTAGACTTTCATATGTATGTTTATCATGTTGCTATAAGAAAAGCCTAAGTAAGATTCTATGTGAGAGGTCTAAGTATAGCTCACTTAGTATATGTAATATTTTTTAATTTTTCCGCATTTTTGAATTATGATATGTTATGACAAATGCTAAGGGCTTGTTTGAGTCCTCTGAGAGGTCGACAAAGCCGGTCGCGACTGGGGGGTGCTATCCGGTCGTGATAGCTGGTTTGACAGCTTTTATCTCAAATGATGGGTCCTTCCTCAAGGAACCTTTGTTTGTCCTAGGGGAGCTTTTTCCCAGACATTTCCAACCCGAAGATGCTCGTATACGAGATTAGGACCTCTCACATCAATTTCATAAAAAACAAACACATAAAACTCGACGAAACACACTAATCCACACAAGGTCGTTAAAAGGCAAACATTTTGAAAGTCATGGACGTTCTTGGACGTTTGACCTCCAAACTTCATGAAACATTAAACACTGACTCCTAACAGCCTTTTAACCCATTTTAGGACTTCAAAACATCAAAACACAAGCGTTAGACTCTAGTTACACCTAATTCATTTTAGAGGTGTTACAATCTCCCCCACTTGGACAACATTCATCCTCGAATGACACTTGCTTCTTTTTAAACAATTTCAAGAGATAAAAACTCAATACTAGCAGAAAATAACCATACCACACCATACACAATACAAAATTTGGAAGAACACCAATTTCACATACCTTAAGAGACTCAAAACACAATAAGAGGATATAAAGTAATCTACGACTCAATATGCAAATAAGACTCACATACTTCATTTCAAATAGGAGGAACACATTCTCCACACATTATCATGCTTATATAAATCACTTCTATACACATTACAAAAAAAGAACATTTTAGTAAAAATTTGAAAAAAATCTATAGTGAACTGCCATGCAACACATTAAACTATACTCAAAATTCCAAATATGCAACTCTTAAGCAATTCATGATGAAAGCATGAAGATATAAAAGATAAAATCATATAAACTCATTCTACAACATAACTATAAATTCATAAAATGCACAATGGAAGTAATCAATGAAATTAAATTTCCAAAAAGACTCGTAAACACCATGCAACACGCAACATGCTACTATGACTTTCTAACTCTCAAGCTTGAATCGAATAGAAGAGATGAGACAATCAATCAAAACTCCACTACTCACCATAATCCACCACTTAGAAGGAACTCATAACAACTAAAAGAAGAAACTATAACTTACCAACATCATCTTCATCATCCGACTTATAACCTTAACTCTAATGGCATGACACACGATTCATGAAGAAAGTGAAACTCTATCTTCTTATGGCCTCTTGCCCATAGATGTGTTGCGACTTACACCGATGAACAAGACTCTACTAGACGTGACTTTATGAGACTTTTTGATTCATAAGACCACTTTCATAACCTATGCTATGATACTAAGCTTGTTACCCCGAGAGCAAAGCATAGAAGATATGACACTCTCGGAGTGCGACATAGCGTACTTGACCTCTCGGAGGTCCTGTACAAGCCCTTTGATATCATTCATTGCATACATGTATGAAAAGTAATGCGAAATTAAAACTTTTCATACGATATATTTTAAAACAAAATTCATATTAAAATCATAGGAAAATACTATGTCTCAACATATGCCAATCTTAGACTCACGAATACTTCGAAACAGCACATAAAATACGAATATAAAAATACTTAGTCAATTACAATACTTTGGATAAAATAAGACTAAAGATAGTTATGCTCTCGAGTCAAGTGAGGACATACGTCAACTTGCTTGAACGAATCCTAGTTTCAAAGATTGCTTCAAGACTTTTCTCACCTTACACATACACCTTTAGATATAACAAAATGTATGAAATTAGTACAATGCATGTACTAAGTATTACATAATGCATAAAATCATGAAAACGGACATTTATGAGAAACGAGCTCTTTTTTATTACAACTTCATATTATAAGCATCAGAATCTAATAAGCACCAAACAACACATTTAGAACACAATATAAGTTATAAGCAATTTATATCAATTTATCACATCTTATAGTAACATTACAGTGAACTTCACTTTGACCTCACTGTAAGTTCAAGTAAAACCCCACCTTGCAGTATGGCATCAACAACACCTACAAAACACATAAACATGAGATCCTCCTACTAAAGGTGATTCTAAGGCTCACTTGAGTGAGTTATGAAGCGACCGCCCATACAATCCCTTCAAACAAACTTAAGAGATCCTTTAGAGTACCTAATATAAGATCATTCTCACTTCCCATCATAGTATACATATAATATGACATTCACCTCACAAATGTTATAAAATACTTACTTAAGTAATTCAAGAAGAGAACGCCCATACCCCATCTCAAAGATTACCTCAATAAGCCTTAAGACTACCTAAGTTTAGATCATGCCTACTTTATCAATTTACTTTCCCTATCTAGAGTTATTCTTAAGACTTCCCTTTGTAAGACATAAAGTGACAATTCCTATGCACCCTTCATACTTTAACTAAGCAACCCTTAAACTACTCTACGTATGTACTTAGTCATTAACATACTTTCCAACTTAAGTCATTATCTTTATTAGTTCTGTCACGACAGGAATCTAGACCCCAGACGACACCGGCATCGTTGACCTCTCAGATGTAGCAGACAAGCCTACATACGTCATTCTTACTTCATCTAGGTTAATTTTAGCGGAAAATTTGAACTTTTTGTTTTCTCATTTCATGCTAAAAATTTTATACTTAACATCATGGGCGTTCACAAATCAACCATCTAATATAGAGACAATCAAATGAAAGAAACAGTTCATAATTGCATTAAACGTATTTTTGCCAAAACGGCACCAATACAAAGTCTGAAATGAAAGTGGAAAGAAACACTAGTGGAACATGCTCAACTAGCTAAAGCCTACATCTAAGCTAGATAATAACGGTAGACATCCTCGAAAGCATGAGGGCCTACCAAGTCTGGATGAAAGCTCCACGTCCGGATAGCTGCAACGTCAACCTGTAAGCTCTAGCGTCCACCTGCACTTGCACCTAAAAATATAGAGTTGTATGGGATTAGTACACACTTGTACTAAGTATGGTATATGCAAGAACTCACCAAGGACATGCATGAGTAAGAATAGCACTTTCCTAACAACATGATTATGGAAAGTCAAGTCATTGGACTTGCCAAATCGGGATTAGAAAAGTTAGTGAACTTTCCAAATTTTTATTAGGAAAGTCAGTGAGCTTTCCAAATTTAGATTAGGAAAGTCAGTGAGCTTTCCAAATTTGGATTAGGAAAGTCATGCCATGAGTGTAACATGCATCATCACACTTATCATATTGCACACAGCCATAAAATCTTGCACAAAGCACATATCATATTGCATATAGCACATAACATCTTTTATAACATTC
Organism: Solanum lycopersicoides; assembly: GCA_022817965.1. Classification (NCBI taxonomy): domain Eukaryota; kingdom Viridiplantae; phylum Streptophyta; class Magnoliopsida; order Solanales; family Solanaceae; genus Solanum; species Solanum lycopersicoides. Next base: position 56,481,030 of record CM040621.1, on the reverse strand, counting down.
ATTCATATGCCATGAGACTTGGATTCATGGACTTGACATTAAGATTTTCCAAAATGAGGGCTCAACATATGGGACCTCAACTAGGGAGTCTTCATTATCAAACAGAGAGTCCGCTTCATTCATTAATACGTACTTCATTTCATTTCGTTCATAGGCTAGTGTGAACACCAGCTATACCTAGGATGTAGTTTAAGACTTTCATCAGGTCTGCTGTGCAATGATCAAGAATAACCTAGTGTCATTACCTCAGTCTAGCACACCTCTTGATTAGCCTATCCTAACACCTTTAGTATCGTTCATTTCATTATGTGCATCATTTGAGGCTGGCCTCATTCATTCATTGGGAACTTTAACATTAACCAACATAGATCATGTGAGCATCATGAAATCCAGTGTCTCCCCTACACCGAAAATAGGTGGAATCACCGGCCAAGGTGATCCAAAACATGCTAGCATACATGGGAATTTAACACCGGCAGATCCCTATATTGGCAGTATAGGTTCGAAGACTAGGAGATAAGAAGACCCATACCTGGCATGCCGGACAGTCTCATCTCATGAGAGTTAAGTGAATCTCCGCCCTTCCCGAAAGAAGGCATCACCGCTCATAGCTAGTGTATCGGTGTTTAGTATAAAGTTCCATTACATTCAACTCATACGTCAAGGAAGCTGGCTTCTAGTATGAGGACATCATAGCTCAATAGATGATTTCTCATCTCGTCATTAATACTAAGTGTGTTAATCTCAATACTTTCATTAGAGTGTTCATAGAGACTGGTCTCTTCATTAACTTTACACTCTCATAGGTGAGTACATTTTGCTAACATTTACTTAGGCTCATTTGAGATTGTTCTCATCTTTTACATTAGCCTCATATCATGTTGTCACTACATTCATTAACATTAGCATATTTGCTCTTCATAATTACTCACCCCTTTTAACGTGAATGTTCATTTCATCATATGCCAATGCACTTTGCCATTTGTGCGTTTCACACTCTTACTTAACCCTTCTAGGGTTTCATCATTTCATTACATAATAATCATTTCATCGTATGCCAATGCACTTGGCTATTTAGTGTGTTTTACAATCGTACTTAACCCTTCTAGGGTTACATCATTTCATTACATACATCTTAGGTTCACTTCTTTTAAACGTATGCTAGACTTATGGGTCTATACATACAAGCCATGAGGCTTCATTCATAGTTCGTTAAGTGACTCATACCTTCCTAAGATTATGTAGTACAATACTTATGCATCTTGTATGTATGCCAAGATCTCGATTTCGATCTAAGTAGGCGGCATTATTCTTGAACATTTAATTCACGTATGACTTTTGTATCTATACGAAATTTGGGAAAGGGAACCCAAGTTCGAATCCCTTGGACAACACTTACATTTTTCATTGATTTTATTTTTACTTCACATGACATTGGGACCCTAGATCGAGCCCCAACATCAACATTTCCTCTTTATTTTTCTCCTTGGAATCTCTTATTTGGCCGAGGGGTTGTGTGATCGAACCCCCACATCCCCTTCTATTATTTTTTTAAATTTAATTCTCCTTGTCCAATTCGCATAGACCTTAAGGTTTTGGAATTAAACCCCCACAGCCACTCTTTATTTTTGTTTTATTTCGCAGCCTACCTAGAGGTCGTGGGTTCAATTCCCACGCCTCACAATTCTTTTATCTTCATTTTTCTCCTTAACTCCCTTCACTGCCTTGAGGTCGTGGGTTCGATTCCCACGCCTCACCTTTCTTTTCTTTTTATTTTCCTTTTCTCCTTTACTCTCCTTCACAGCTTTGAGGTCGTGGGTTCGATTCCCACGCCTCACATTCCTTTTCTTTTATTTTTCCTTTGCTTCCACTAGTTGTCTGGAGGTCGTGGGTTCGATTCCCACGCCTCCCATTTTATTTTATTAATTTTCTTATACCTTACTTTTCAGCCAGCACACCCAAGATCGATTCCCCTTGACCCCATTTCCCTTTTCACGTTTTAAGGCAAATTCACGGATGAGGTCACAAGTTCGAATCCTGGTGGCCTCATACCTTTACACTCAAATAATTTCCACATTTATTCCTCTACATTTAGCCTAAACTAAACTTGTAAGTTTTCTGGAAATTTAGTCATTTTTTTATCTTATTTTCACCAACATTTTCACTTGAAATCTTAGGGAAATTCATAGATCATTTAACACTTTTTGGGGTGCATTTTTCATAGATTCATTTAGCCAAAAGATTTGTACTCAAATCAGCCACACTTTCATTTTAATATACATCACGATTTACATAGGTTTATGCACGTAAAATGACAACCAAAACAATATCAAATTTGGAGCCTTAACCCGAGAACCTCATTCACTGTAACATACTTGCACACGCACACACTTGCACATAATTTTGAATACATGGTTGTCTTTCATACGATTTCAAGTACACAAACATAATCATATTCATCACGAAAACATAACATACACCTAAATCTACCAGCAATCATACCCAACCTACGATTCATTGGGAGCTAGTGATAGGGGCATGCAAAAGGGGAACAATCCTAGTTTTCGGACTGAACAATCTGAACCTTAAAGGGTCTCTTGGGAAAGGGACCAAGAGATAAGAAAACCCATACCTTTTGGACGTTAAACCCTTGACTTGCTGCCCAAAAACTTCACCCAAGAACACGTCTAAGCCTCCTCAATGACAACTCCACTCGAATGACAACCTCCCTTAGCTTAGTGTGCGATTAACATTTGTTTTCTTGTGATTTCGTGTGAGTTCTTCAAGTGTGAAGAACTTGGTTTATTTTTCTGCTTTTGTATCTTATTTTGGCAGATAAAATACGTGAGAAAGAATAAGAGAGATTGAGCGTGAGAGTGGAGAGATAAACGTGAGAGAGTGGGAGTTGTAGGAGGCTTAGGAGTCTAGTTTTTGGACTTAGTCAATAGGGTTTTGTTTATTTAATAAAAATCTTATTTTTATTTTATTTTGAATTAGATAATTAATAATAATTATTAATTAATTACATTAATTCAATAGCTAAAAAAATCACTTTAATTCATTGCTTCCACCTAGCTTCGAACCCGGGTGGAGCAAGACTTCACTTCAAGAGCCCAATTTTGGCCCTCTCTCTACAAATTGCCCTTCCACCTTATTAATTAAATAATTAATTATATATTTAGGATAATTACGATACTAACCTTATCCTGGAAAAAGACAATTTTACCCCTAGATCCTCCAAACCTAAGATTTCCCCTTTTTAAGTCCGGTAAAGACTCCTTCGAGTAAATCTTCGTATTCGAGAGCCCTACATGGTTGGACCCAACCTTTATAAGCTCAACTAACTCCCCAAGTTAGTTGGCTTGGCTGTAGCAAGGTTTCCGAGGTCTGGTTCTACGCGCATCAATCTGTGTGAACCCTGGTCTAATCATCGGCATTCTTGATACATTAAGCATTACTTATCATATCCATTTTTGGGTCGTTACATTATCCCCCCCCTTAAGAACATTCATCCCCGAATGACACTACTACTATCTAGCGTAATGCCAGTCAGATCATAACATATTCACTATGCGCAGTGAAGCAATAGCAATAAAAATGGAGAGATAAGGAAACTTAGACTTAAGAGTAGGAAGTCTAACCTCAAGAGCTGAAAAGATGAGGGTAACGGGATCTCATATCGGCCTCAGCCTCCCACGTAGCACCCTCAACAAGATGATTTCTCAACAATACCTTCACTATGGCAATCTCATTGTTTCTCAGCCGCTTGATCTATCTGTCTAAGATCTCAACAGGTACCTCCTCGTAGGACAAGTCTTCATCGACCCCAAACCTTCCACAGGTAGAATCGATGCTGCATCACCTAGGCACTTCTTTAACATGGATACATGAAAGTCTGGATGGACAAAAGCTAGCTCCGTAGGCAATGCCAACTCGTAGGCCATCTCACCCACACGCTGTAGGATCTCGTATGGCCCAACATACCTCGGACTCAACTTCCCCTTCCTGCCAAACCTCATCACCCCCTTCATAGGTGATATCTTCAGATAGACCTGGTCACCAACATAAAACTCTAAGGGCAATTTTCTGTTATCTGCATATGACTTCTACCGACTGTAAGCAATATCCAACCTGTCCCTAATCACTCTGACCTTCCTAAGGCCTTATGAATGATCTCTGGATGACTCTCCAACCTCGAACCACCCAACTGGAGATTTACACCTCCTACCATACAGTGCCTCAAACGGTGCCATCCCAATGCTGGAGTGATAACTATTATTATACGAGAACTCTATCAAAGGCAGATGGTCATCCCAGCTACCCCTGAAGTCAATCACACACGCTCTAAACATGTCCTCCAATGTATGAATGGTGCGCTCTGTCTGCCCATCAGTCTGAGGATGAAAGGCAGTACTAAGCTTTACCTGCGTGCCCAAGCTCTTCTGGAAAGATCTCCAGAAATGTGAAGTAAACTGAGCTCCTCTATCTGAAATGATAGACAAAGGAATCCCATGCCATCTCGGAATGTCATCAATGTAGAGTCTCGCATAATCCTCGGCTCTGTAAGTAGACTTTACAGGGATAAAGTGGGCAGACTTAGTCATCCTGTCCACAATAACCCATATGGAGTCATGCTTCCTCGTAGTCCTCGGCAGTCCAACCACGAAGTCCATATTAATGGCCTCCCACTTCCAAGTCGGAACCTCAATAATCTGAGTAAGACCACCAGGCTTAAGATGTTCTGCCTTAACCTGCTGACAATTAGGACACTTGACCACATATTCTGCAATGTCCTTCTTCATGCCATCCCACCAATAAATCTGCTTAAGATATGATACATCTTGGTGGAACCTGGATGTACGGAATATCTGGAACCATGGGCCTCTGCAACAATCCTGGTCCTCAAATCATCCACATCTTGTACACACAGCCTGTCCTGATACCTAAGTATGCCGTCACCTCCTAAAGCGAAAGACTCATTCATCTTTATCAACACTCAGTCTTTCAGATCCATCAACACAGGATCGAGATGTTGAACTGCTTGACTTCAACTACCAAGGATGATTCAGAACTAGGATGAACTGAAACACCCTCACTAGTAGAATCAACCAACCGCACACCCAGTCTGGCCAGTCTGTGTACATCTTTCGCCAAATCCTTCTTCTCATCCTCAACGTGGGATGTACTTCCCATGCTCATCCTTCTCAAAACATCAGCTATAACATTAGCCTTACCTAGATGGTAGTAAGCATTCATGTCATAGTCCTTGAATAGCTCCAACCATATCCGCTGACGTAGATTCAACTCTCTGTGCGTGAACACGTACTGGAAACTCTTGTGGTCTCTGAACACACCCACATGCACTCCATACAAGTAGTGCCTCCACAGCTTCAGTGCAAAAACCACAGCTGCCAACTCCAGGTCATGAGTGGGATAATTCTTCTCATGAACCTTGAGCTGTCTGGACGCATAAGCTATCACCTTACCAACCTGCATAAGAACACAACCCAAACCAACCCTAGATGCATCACAATAAACAGTGTAATTCTCACCACACCTAGGCAAAGTAAGCACCGGGGCTGAAGTGAGTCTGTCCTTGAGCTCCTGGAAACTCTTCTCAAAAGTCTACGTCCATTCAAACTTGGCCTTCTTCTTAGTCAAAGCTGTCAGTGGGACAGCAATGGAAGAAAAGCCCTCCACGAACCTGCGGTAAAAACCAGCCAATCACCGAAAGCTACGGATGTCGGTGGGAGTAAGAGGTTTTGGCTAGTTCTTAACAGCCTCAGTCTCCCTGGGGTCCACTTACACACCTTGATCAGACACAACATGACCCAGGAAAGTCACTGATCTAAGCCAGAATTCACACTTGCTGAATTTGACATACAGCAGATGTTGTCTAAGTACCTGCAAGGTTATTCTCAAATGTTGTTCATGCTCTTCCTTGGTCCTAGAGTAGATGATGATGAAATCAATGAATATTATGATGAAATAATCAAGGTATTCACGAAAGACTCGGTTCATGAGGTCCATAAATGCAGCAGGTGTATTCGTGAGACCAAATGAAATAACTACGAAATCATAATGACCATAACGGGTACGAAAGACTGTCTTTGGGATATCTCCATCCCTAAGCCTAAGTTGATGATACCCTAAACGAAGATCAATCTTAACATACTTGAGACTTTACTCTTTGTGAATTTCTATTTCGCATTTACTCTGGATAATGCATATTACTCAAGCTTATCTGAAGCTTTATATTTGAGATTGAGGAACTTCCTTCTCAATCGCACTTAACATGATGCACCTCACAACTCATGCAACACAAAAATCAGGTCCACGCTATACAAAAACAGCAACATGACATGCAAACATGAATTCATTTTAACTCTAACTTATTCGGAAACTTAACCTTACTACCCTGTTTGGATAGTCTATGGTAGTCTAGAATTTACAAAGTAATCCATACCTAAACCATCTCCTTAAGCTAATAAGCAGCCAACTTATCCTTCTCCTCTTCGTCAATACTCATAGCAGGCTTTAGAACCTACCATGCACTCACCTCCATGCGAACAACCACTGTTGTCAAACGTCTTTCGTTCAAGCTGGGCATTTCTATCACTGCCCCTTCTTGGCAAGGCCAGATCTTTAGTATGGCGCCTTAGACCACTTGGCCATCCTAATTCTTGTGTGTATTTTTATACGCGCCCACACAAGAAGAAAGTTAGATACTTAGAATGACACAAAATCTCAAAGCTCTAGATAGCACGATAAATAATAGAAGAAGGGAAATTTTCGTACGCATCATGCAGTCTCTAATTCAGGATAGTGGTGCACTTCACTAACATGACTTAGAAACTACTCAATGTGGTTGATGTGAACTTATTATCCTTGAAATTTAACCTAATGCTCTAATACCACCTTTGTCACGACCGAAATCTAGACCACAGACGAGACCGGCGTCGTTGACCTCTCAGAGGTCGCAGACAAGCCTACATAAGTCATCGTTACTTCATCTAGGTTAATTTTAGCGGAAAATTTGAACTTTTCGTTTTCTTATTTCATGTGAAACATATTATTATTAATATCATAGGCGTTCACAAATCAACCATCTAATATAGAGATAATCAAATGAAAGAAACAGTTCATAATTGCATTAAACGTATTTTTGCCAAAATGGCACCAATACAAAGTCTGAAATGAAAGTGGAAAGAAACACTAGTAGAACATGCTCCACTAGCTAAAGCCTACATCTAAGCTAGATAATAACGGTAGACATCCTCGAAAGCATGAGGGCCTACCAAGTCCAGATGAAAGCTCCACGTCCGGATAGCTGCAACGTCAACCTGTAAGGTCTAGCATCCACCTATGCCTGCATCTAAAAATATAGAGTTGTATGGGATTAGTACACACTTGTACTAAGTATGGGTATATGGAAGCACACCCCAAGGACGTGCAAGAGTAAGAATATCTCTTTCCTAACAACATGATTATGTAAAGTCAAGTCATTGGACTTGCCAAATTGGGATTAGGAAAGTTAGTGAGCTTTCCAAATTTGGATTACGAAAGTCAATTAGCTTTAAAAATTTAGATTAGGAAAGTCAGTGAGCTTTACAAATTTGGATTAGGAAAGTCATGCTATGAGAGTAACATGCATCATCATACTTATCATATTGCACACAGCACATAACATCTTACACATAGCACATATCATATTGCGTATAGCACATAACATCTTTCATATCATTCATTCATATGCCATGAGACCTTGGAATCATGGACTTGTCATTAAGACTTCCCAAAATGAGGGCTCAACATATGGGACCTCAACTAGGGAGTCTTCATTAGCAAACACAGAGTCTGCTTCATTCATTCATACGTACTTCATTTCATTTCGTTCATAGGATAGTGTGAACACCATCTATACCTAGGATGTAGTTTAAGACTTTCATCGGGTTCGATGTACAATGACCAAGAATGACCTAATGTCATTGCTTGTGTCTAACTCACCTCTTGATCATCCTATCCTAACACCTTTGGTATCATTCATTTCATTATATGCATCATTTGAGGCTGGCCTCATTCATTCATTGGGAACTTTAACTTTAACCGACATAGATCATGTGAGCATCATGAAATCTAGTGTCATGAAGCCCCACACCGAAAAGAGGTGGAATCAACAGCCAAAGTGACCCAAAACATGCTAGCGTACATTGGAATTCAACCCCGCCAGATCACTATATTGGCAGTATAGGTTCGAAGACTAGGAGATATAAGGAGACCCATACCCGGCATGCCGGACAGTCTCATCTCATGAAAGTTACGTGAACCTCTGTCCTTCCCGAAAGAAGGCATCACCGCTCATAGCTAGTCTATCGGTGATCAGTATAAAGTTCCATTACATTCAACTCATACGTCATACAAGCTGGCTTCTAGTATGGGGACATAATATCTCAATAGATGATTTCTCATCTCATCATTAGTATTAAGTGTGTAATCTCAATACTTTCTTTAGAGTGTTCATAGAGACTGGTCTCTTCATTAACTTTACACTCTCATAGGTGAGTACGTTTGGTAAAATTTATTTAGGTTCATTTGAGATTTCTCTCATCTTTTACATTAGCCTCATATCATGTTGTCACCACATTCATTAACATTAGCACATTTGCTCTTCATAATTACTCACCACTTTTTACGTGAATGTTCATCTCATCATATGCCAATGCACTTGGCCATTTGTGTGTTTCACATTCTTACTTAACCCTTCTAGGGTTTCATAATTTCATTACATAATATTTATTTCATCGTATGCCAATGCACTTGGCCATTTAGTGTGTTTTACACTCGTACTTATCCCTTCTAGGGTTACATCATTTCATTACATAATATTCATTTCATCGTATGCCAATACACTTAGCCATTTAGTGTTTTACACTCTTACCTAACCCTTCTAGGGTTATATCATTTCATTACATACATCTTAGGTTCACTTATTTTTAAACGTATGCTAGACTTACGGGTGTATACATACAAGCCATGAGGCTTCATTCATAGTTCGTTTAACTGATTCATATCTTCCTAAGATTATGTGGTACAAGACTTATGCATCTTGTATGTATGCCAAGATCTCGATTTTGATCTAAGTAGGTAGCATTATTCTTGAATATTTAATTCACGTATGACTTATGTATCAGTATGGAATTTGGGTCAAGAGAACCCGGTTTCGAATCCCTTGGACAACATTTACATTTTTCATTGATTTTATTTTTGGTCCACATGACATTGGGACCCTAGATCTAGCCCCAACATCAACATTCCCTCTTTATTTTTCTCCTTTGAATTTCCTCTTACTTGGCCGAGGGGTTCTGGGATCGAACCCCACAACCCCTTTTATTTTTTTATTTAATTCTCCTTGTCTATTTCGAGTTGACCATGATGTTGTGGGATCAAACTCCCATATCCTCTCTTTATTTTTCATTTATTCTCCTCCTTAAATCTGCCTAAGAGGTCGTGGGTTCGATTCCCACATGCCTCCTCCTTAATTTTTCTTTTATTCTCCTCCTTAATCTGCCTAAGAGGTCGTGGGTTCGATTCCCACACCTCACATATTCTTTATTTTCGTTTTTCCTTAAGTTTTGACTGTGAGGTTGTGTGTTCGAATCCAACTCCTCTCAATTCTTAATTTCATATATTAATTTTCAGCCAGGAGCACCCAAGTTCGGACCCCCTTATCCCCATTTCTTTATTCACGTTTTAATGTTTTTCAAGGGTGAGGTCGCGTGTTCGATTCCTAATGACCTCACCTAATTTATATCCATTTAAATTTCCAGATTTATTCATCTATGTTTAGCCGAAAACAAACTTATAATTTGCTGGAAATTTTGTCACATTTTTCAGCTCACTTCCTTCAACATTTACACTTGAATTCATATGGTAATTTGTAGATCATTCAATACGTTCTTAGGTGCATTTTTCATGAATTCGTTTAGCCAAAACCAAACATGTAAGTTGCTGAAAAATTATTCATTTTTCAGCTCATTTTCACCCACATTTTCACTTGAACTCTTAGGGAAATTCATAGATCTTTTAACACGTTTTGGGGTCATTTTTCATGGATTCGTTTAGCCAAAAGATTGATACTCAAATCAGCCACACTTCCATTTTAATGAACATCACGATTTATATAGGTTTATGCATGTAAAATAACAACCATAACATTATAAATTTTTGGAGCCTTAATACGAGAACCTTAGTCACTGTTACATACTTGCGCGCACACACTTGCACATAATTTCGAACACATGGGTTGTCTTTCAAACGATTTCAAGTACACAAACATAATCATATTCATCACGAAAACATAACATACACCTAAATCTACCAGCAATCATACCCAACCTACTATTAATTGGGAGCTAGTGACAGGGGCTTGTAAAGGCGAACAATCCTAGTTTTCGAACTGAATAAACTGAACCTTAAGGGGTCTCTTGGGAAAGGGACCAAGATAGAAGAAAACCCATACCTTTTTGACGTTAAACCCTCAACTTGCTTCCCAAAAACTCCACCCAAGATCACGTCTAAGCCTCCTCAATGTCAACACCATACGACGGACAATCTACCTTAGCCTAACGTGCGATTAACGTTTGTTTTCTTGTGATTTCGTGTCAGTTCTTTAAGTGTGAAGAACTTGATTTATTTTTCTGTTCTTGTATATTATTTTGGAAGAGAGAATACATGAGAAAGAAGAAGAGAGATTGAGTGTGAGAGTTGAGAGATAAACGTGAGAGAGTGGGAGTTGCATGAGGCTTAGGAGTCTAGTTTTAGGACTTAGTCAACAAGGTTTTGTTTAATTATAAAAAATCTGATTTATATTTTATTTTAAATCAGCTAATGAATAATAATAATTAATTAATTACATTAATTTAATAACTTAAATAAAAATCACTTTAATTCATTGCTTCCAACTAGGTTCGAACCCGGGTGGAGCAAGACTTCACTTCAAGAGCCCATTTTTGGCCCTCTCTCCCCAAAATGCCCCTCCACCTTATTAATTAAATAAGTAATTATATATTTAGGTTAATTATGATACTAACCTTAACCTGGAAAAAGACCATTTTACCCCTAGACCCTCCAAACCTAAGATTTCCCCTTTTTAAGTCCCGTAAAGACTCCTTCGAGTAAATCTTCGTTTTCGAGAGCCCTACATGGTTGGACCCAACCTTTCCAAGCTCAACTAACTCCCGAAGTTAGTTTGCTTGGCTGTAGAAAGGGTTCTGAGGTATGGTTCTAAGCGCATCAATCTTTGTGAACCCTGGTCTAATCGTAGGCATTCATGACACATTAAGCATTACTTAGCATATCCATTTTTAGGGTTGTTACACCTATGCTGGCAACATAGTTCAAAGACTAGGAGACTTTGGAGACCCTGGACTACCTGGGTCGTGATCTCGTCACTTGAGGCTTAAATGCGCTGGCACAAGCTCATTGCTAGTATATTGGTGCTTATCTCTGATTCATTTTACTTTACAACTTTTAGAGTTGACTCAAACATTATAGAAGCTTGCTTCTAGTATGAGGTATACTTAGCTCAATGGATGACTGGTCATCCCTTTCTTTACTTGATGTATGAACTTAATTCTTACATTATCATCATGGTGCGAGTGATACTTGTCTCACAGTCTAGCACCCTCTTATGTGAGTATCTTTGACATAATCGATTAAGTGTAAGTGAGGTCTGTATCACTTCCTTAACACTCTATATTAGGTCAATTTCATAACTTATGCTTTTAATTATTTCATTACTCACCTTATCTTGTTCAAACTATGATATTATCACTAGAAAAGTCAATCACTTCATCAATACATTATAGTAATCTATCATGTTAAACAAGACAACTTTTAACCTTTGATTAGCCTATGAAACAATTCAATGAACAACTTATCACAATTTCATCTTCTCGAACACAAATAGGCATTACACCATTTATCATCTCATTTAATAATACCCTAAGTATACGGATCTAGCATGTAGGTTTCATTCCACATTATAAATCACGAAAACATACACATAATGATCAGTTAGCACCACATACCAACAACATGCTCGAGATTTACATTATACATACTACAAGAATCAGAAATCGGGAGAACTAGGGAGGTGAACATGTGATTCATTGGGAACAACCCTAGTTTAGATATTCTTGATTTCAAAAACATTGAAAATCCGCTTGGAGAAAGCAATCCAAGAGAGAAAACCCATACCTTACAATAGAATTGAATCTACGAAGATCACCTTGCACTTTGCACGAAAACCTTAAAGAACTGCTTGAAATCGCCTAGGGTTTTTCTAACGTTGTTCACTAGTTTTTAGTCGTAGGGTTTACTGATGAATAACATGACTCTATGTCTTTAGGAACTGAATATTGACTAATTCATCTTAGAATAATTAACTTAAATAGTAACTCAATTAGCTAATTACCAAAATGCCCCTCCTAAACTGACTTAAAATAGGAGAACATTTGACTTAACAAAAATCTGGAAATTGCTTACGTGTTTCGGTTTTGACCTTTTAAATTAATTAATTAAGTTGCTAATTTAATTAATTAAGTAACCTAGGGTGATTTCTAAAATACCCCTAAGTTTTTAGGACCATAACTAACCCTTTGGACCATCCTAGGTTAGGTACTATGATGTTTCTTTATTTAGTTACTCTGCTTAGTGTCACCCGGTTAGGTCTTAGGTTGTCAGGTCCACTATTTAGTTATTTTTGGTTAGTCCTAGGTTAGTTATCTAGTTAGGTCAGTTAGTTAGAGCCTAGGACCGGTTAGGGAGCTTGGTCCCACGTGGTTTAACCCGGACGCGCGCCTTCCCCCTAACCGCTCTAACTGATTCGGTTAGCTTGGTCTCTCGGCCGGTTGCACATGTGCTTGCATATGTCTTGCCGTGCACTTTCCTAACTATGCACTCTAGAAAGTTCATTTGGAATGTTCATTTATTGTCCAAGGATCCTCACTATGTCCTTGGGCACTACTTAATCTACATGATCATTTTAAGTGATCATGTGCTATGGTACCTAGGCTTGACACTTGGATGCTTAGTACCTAATGAGTGTATATGAAAAATATAGTTATTTTATCTTAGGGTCTTCATTACAGGTACAATTTCTAAACAAGCTTGGATTGGAGCATCTGACATCGACGTATATTTTAATTTACTTGTGTAAACATTGGCTAATACCCTTAAGCCAATATTCTCTAACATGCCCAATATTACTCACTATTGGGCATTGGGATGCCTATGTACCCCAATGCATATTCTTAAAACCTAATAGGCTCTTCACTAGACATGTAGATTTTCTGGAATGTTACATTATCCCCCCCTTAAGAACATTCGTCCCCGAATGAAACTACACATCATTTTGAATCAAGGAGGGTATTTCCGAAAAACACATTAACATACTTGAAACTTTACTCTTCGTGAATATCTGATTAACAACTTACTCTGGATGATACACATTACTCAAAGCTTATCTGAAGTTTCATCTCTGAGATTGAGGAACTTCTTTCTCAATCTTACTTTAACTTGATGCACATCACACTAATGCAACACATAAATCACGATAACGCTATACAAAAACAGCAATATGAATGCAAGCATGAACTAATATTAACTCATATAGTGCAAGTATAAAACACATAGTTATGGACTTAAAACACCAAAACCGATTAATGCACTAAAATTTAGAATGTACTAAACAAAAATCAGACTTAGGAAGAGTATATCTAAGCACACCATCCCCCCCAATGAGAATGATTCATTAATCTTACTCAACACTGAATCTTTCAACTCCATGAGTACTGGGTCGAGACACTGCTTGGCTTTAATATCTACAACAAATGAGGATTCAGAACTAGAATGAACCGTAACACCCCCATTTGGTGTATCTACCAGTCGTACGCCTAACCTAGAAAATCGGTGTACTTCTTCAACAAACTCTTTCTTCTCATCATCAATATGAGACACACTGCCCATGCTCAATCGGCTCAAAGCATCGGCCACTACATTGGCCTTACCTGGGTGATAGTGGACACTCATGTCATAATCCTTTAGTAACTCTAGCCATTTTCTCTGACGAAGATTTAATTTTCTCTGTGTAAAAACTTATTGAAGACTTTTATGGTCATTAAATACATCAACATGTACACCATATAAGTAATGTCTCCAAAGTTTAAATGTGAAAACCACAACAGCTAACTCAAGATCATGCGTAGGGTAATTTTCTCGTGGATTTTCAACTGTCTTGATGCATATGCAATCACCTTGCCATCTTGAATAAGAACACATTTCAAACCTACTCGGGAAGCATCACAGTACACCACATACCCTTCACCACTTCTCGACAACGTGAGAACTAGGGCAGAAGTGAGTCGGTCTTTGAACTCTTGGAAGCTCTTTTCACAAGTTTCAGACCAGTGAAACTTCGCCTTCTTCTTTGTTAAAGCAGTTAATGGGGCAGCAATTGCAGAAAAGCCCTCCACAAACCTGCGGTAATAATTAGCCAAACCCAATAAACTTCAAATATCTGTAGGAGTGAGGGGTCTCGGCCAATTCTTTACTGCCTCAATCTTTTTTGGATCGACCTCTACACCCTGGTCGGTCACAACATGACCAAGGAAGGTCACTGATCTCAACAAGAACTCACATTTGCTAAATTTTGCATACAACTGATGTTCCCTGAGTACTTGCAATGTCATTCTCAAATGATGTTCATGTTCTTATCTGGTCTTAGAGTATATGAGGATGTAATCTATGAATACTATGACAAAAGAATAAAGGTATTCAAGTAAGACTCTATTCATAAGGTCCATAAATGCAACTGGTGCGTTAGTGATACGCTCAAACTTACTTCTCAAATAAGAAGTAAAGTGGTCGTATCAAGTAAAGAACCCAACTAATGAGGTTGAGATCGATCCCAGAAGGAAAATAGTTCAGACTTAACTTTATTCTATTATTACTATTATTTAGCCAACTATTTTTCGAGAAACAAAGAGACAAAAAGGGGGATCTTATTTCTAAATTAATGAAAATGATTAACTAAATAAAAATGGACAACTAACAGATTCAGCTTTCGAAGTTTAATCAAATTATAAAAGTAACTAGGCCTTTAGTGTTCCCCATAGGTTCCCCACTTGGTAAATCTAACTATAACAATTCTATCCTGATATCTTGCATGTAAAGTGATAAGTTACGTATCTCTAAATCCTTGGTCCGGCATCTAGAGAATTTCACTCCGCACCTTGGTCCAGCTACGTGTGTTGCTATACTAACCCTTATTTTTACCTCATATTAAGCATTGTATTCGGTATTTGAATAAGTTATTAACTCGAACCAACCAATACTACCCTATTAGATAGTATACACTAAATCTATGTTGATAATTCTTTTCCTATTATCTACCTCCTTGGTCCGGCAAGTAGCATTAAGGCGAGTTCTAACGTCGGCCACCGTTAAAAAGACTTCTAAACGAAAGAATTATCAATACATGCAAGACACCACTCTAGAATTGTTATTTAAGTTAGATTATTACCTTGTTATTCACCCATGGTTCCCACAACCCTAGCTATGAGGTTTAGTTACCCATGTTCGTCATTACACAATTCATATTTTTAATGGAATAATTCATGCACTTACTTCTATGAAAACGAATAATTCCCCAGAATTTAACTTGATTAATCAACGAAATCACCAACAATCAATTCCCGAAAAATATCTTAATTCCCAAAATCCAGTATTCAATACTATAATAGAAGAACTATAAACTAAAAATTATCCAGAAAGTCTAACCTCAAAAACGAGGTTTTTCCAACTATTTATAATAAAAAACGAAACCTAATCAAATAAGAATTCTATTTACTAAAAATCTGTCCAAACGCGTCTGGGTCGACGGACCACGTGACGGACCGTCATGGACACGACGGACCATCATAGACTCCGTCGTCCCATACTTCACCATTCTTCTGTTGCTTTATTCATTCCCCTCGACGGACACGTATGACGGACCGTTTCAAGTACGACGGTCCGTCGAGGGTCTTCGTTCCAAAATACTTCAATTCTTGGAATTTGGGTACTGGGACTACTCTCTGATCATTACGACTAACCAGCAGGACGGACCATCGTAGCTGTGACGGTCCGTCATGGACTTCCGTAATCCCACACTTGGTCGGACTTCCCCAAATTTCCTTCAGCAACTTCTTCCTTCACTACGATGCCACCTACGGACCGTCACAGCCGCGACGGACCGTCATAGGTTCCGTAGGTGGTCTCTTCTGCAATTCTTTCTCAAAAACTCCCGCGTTCATCCTTGGACAGATTTTCTGCAAACAAAGAGAAACTTATATCGAAATCAACACAAAAAGGCTCTCGACACACACTAAACTTAAGGAAAAAGCATTAGAAAATACCGTGAAACCACGGTACATCAACAACCTCAACTTAAATTCGTTGTTTGTCCTCAAGCGACGCACTATGACTCACTACAAGATCTTTGTACAAAAGTATCCATATTTTAACTTCCGCAATCATTTGGCTATCAATCCCGATTATTCTCATTATATTCATGCATGGTATCACTATTAGGCATTGACTTGTGTAGAATCAAACCATGACCCAGACTCACTACGCAATGATGCCTGTCCTCTTCAATTTCTCACCGAGATGCTAATATTTCTGGTATTACAACTCTTGTCCTCACTTCAAATAACATCCTCATTTTTCACAAAAATGATTTTAGTTTGAGTTAAGGATCACTTTTCGACACTCACTCTCAGAACAAATTCACCACTCATTTATACATATTGCCATAGGCATGCCCTTATTTTCACTACTTCAAGTTCATCATACGCACTTAGGATCACAATAGGACTTTTTTTAGCTTGTAACATAGGCTCAGGGTCAGGTAGGGTGTATTTAGGTATACTCTAGTGACTTGTTGCCCTCCTTGACATATCGGCTAAGCGAACCACCCTTTTATCATCTTATTTTGCCCTATTACTCAATTTTCTTTTCACTTTGCTGTTTTCCCTATCTTATCCTTATGTGTAAGTGACTTTTCTCTTTTCTTGTGTTTATTTTTCTTTTTATTCATATATATATATTATTATTATTTTTTTTGTTTAGTCACTTCTGTTTTATTCTTTCTTTCTCTTCATTCTTTCAACCCCACTTTCAGGGGTTTTCCTTATAGCAGCCACCCTCAACTCATGATTTTGCCATGAGTCAAGGTTCACAATACCCATGGTTGGGTCAGGGCCAAAACAAGGTTTCTTTATGCATTAGCCACCCTCAACTTATGCTTTTGGCATAAACTGAGGTGCACATGTCCAAGGAGGGACCAGGGCCAACACATTGTTCCCAGAGAAGATCATTTGGGGTGAAAAAGAAAGATCTATTTTAGGCTCAATTCATTTGGATCAAAAAGGGATTAACTTCATTTGGTTTTCTGTTATTTTTAGGCTCAAGATTGACTCTTTCGAACAAGGGACTATGATCCTTTCCTAAGTGATTGTTTTGACTCACTTTTAGCAGGACTAACCAGGAAACTTCTAGCTCAGTATTAATGGTGGACATTCGATTTAACCTCACACTATCTTGACATTCCTTGCATTCCCAGATTATTCGACACCTAGTTCAAATCTTAGATTCAGGATCATGCAGTAGTTTATCTTTATTTCATATTTCAAACCACACAATTTTCACTTACTATGCCTAGTCATGCATAATTTTGATTATCGAGATATCATATTTATTTTAGCCATCATGCTTCAGATTTATGCTATGTACATAAGATATAACATGCCGGTTCAACAATAAAAGTAATCAGTCTTTTGGGGAAAAAGAATACAGGTAAGAAAACCCCAAAAGAGGATCGTGAACTTGGGCTACTCAGAATTCACCCAAGTATTCACTTTCCATTTACCCCACCCCCAACAAAAGATATGCAATTGTCCCCAATGCATAAAAAAACTAAACTACGCAAAAGGGAAGTGAAGCAAACCTGAGGCGCTAAGCGCCGGCGATCAGCAAGCTGGTGGGTCCGGTTCACCGGAACCCACTCCCTGCGTGGTCTGGACATCCTCAGTAATGTCCTCAGCATCCATAGCACCATCAGTAGTGCCTCCCACAGAATCTACAATTTTGGAGCTAGACGCCCTGCAGCTACTTCTACAGCCCTCAACCGTCAGGCCTCCTCATCAGCAATCGAGGCTCTCCTCGCAGCCTCCATCTCACGGCGTTCCTTCTTCCTCGCCCTAGCCTCATCCTCCTCTCGACCCCTGCGTCTCTTTACATGCTCATGTGGGGGAGGTGGTGGAACATCGGAAGTGGCAAAAAGAGCAGCCATCACGGTGTCATCAGCAGGCTCTGCAGAAGGGGTCTCAGACTCAGGCACCCTTGCCTGTAAGATTGTATCAAGATCAGCCCGCACACTCTCAACCGCAGCCTAAAGGGTCGACATGTCCACCGGAGGTGCTGGTCGGGCTAGCACTCGCAACTCAAAAGCGTCTAAACGCTGATGAACCTCTTCAATCTTCCTCTCTGTGTGCTGTACCATCTTGCGCTCCATGCGCTCCTCTGCCTCAGCAATAGTCTTCTGCATCCAAGGCCGGATGTGATGCAGAAATGTAGCCATATGTGCCTCGAGTTTCTGGACCCTAGCAAGTGGGACTAGAGTGGCGGAAGGAGCCGAGCGAGAGGAGCTCGGGGCAGTGCTACTACCCGGGATAGACTCGACCGGAGTAGTGTAAGTGTGTGCAGCAGCAGTCTGGGAAGCAGCATGGGCATGCTCTATGGTATCGGCCAGGTTCTCACCAAGTGGGACCACCTCAGGGCGGGCTCCTCTGCGTGGGGCCAACTCATTGGCCTCATCCCTGATGAGGCCGATGTCAACATTTCCTTGCGGGGTCCTGAGCTGGTCAATGTGCCAAATGGGCACACCTGCTGATCTGCACAAAGAAAAAATCATGCAAGGAAAAGGGTAAGTCGTGGTGACCTTGAAGGCCCTTTCGTGCATGATCGCTTGGAGAAGCCAAGCGAAATCGACCTCGAACCCTGCCATCATTGCGGCCATCAGCACTGCACGATCCCAAGTGACTATATTATCAGCAGCAGTGGGGGAGAGACAATGGCGGACGATCAACCAAAGAAACTTGGCCGTAAAGGTCAAGTTGGCCTTCCTGATGGCTCCTTTCGGCTCCATTACCCAATCCGCAGCCTCTCCATCAATAGACAGGTGTTGTGCCATCCACCTCTTGGTGGTCTCTCTCAGTGAAGGCTCGCGGAAGAACCGGCCCTCTTTAATAATTTGCCACCGGTAATCAAACTCGGCGGTGATAGGTGTGCTGGTGGAGTCAAAATCCGTGCCGTACAGATATCGGCGGATGGCTGGTAGTGAGATGTCGACCTGGATGCCGCATACTCGGACATGCTCAAGTGGGGCCTGTTTGGCGGGGGCAGACCGCCTATCGATCTGTGAGCGAAGAGTGGCCACATAAGAGGCATAGAACTCGCGAACTAACTCCTCACTGTATCGGCCCAAAGAACGAGCCGTCCACTCCAGCCGGTGTCTGGTGAAAAGGGTGTGAATGTCTGGCATGGTGGGGAGACTTCCCGTGAGGACCCGCCTCTCCAGTGTGAGGGTCCGTGTCATGACGCCTTTGTCATTGAGCACCTTGGCGTCTAAGTATACTTTGTATTGCCCGTCGACACACCACCGGTTGGGCTGATCGGCAACCGGGCAGGGACTCCAGTTGGTGAGCCAGGGGTGGAGTCAGTGCTGTCAGCCTCATCATCCGAGGCAGACTGTGTAGCTGTGGCGGGGGCAGAGGCTTCTGCGGACCCGGAGGCTTCCTCTGACCACGAAACTCCTAAGGAGCCAGATGCTCCTTCGTCTTGGGCAGCTGACCCAGAAGGTGTGCCGGTCAGTGTGCGCTCCTCATCAGACTGGGAGGCAGTGACTACGCCGGGCGCCACCTTCTTGGGCGTGACTCTCGGTACACGTGGAGCTCGTGCTGTAGTAGCAGTGCCTGGGGGCACGTACTCTGGATCATGCTCATCATCAGAGCCTATCACCAAGCGGGCAGACGGGGCGACAGATTTAGAACGCCCACGTGCATAAACGCGATCTTGTTTAGGTGCCATGAGAGGTAGTACCTGTAACGAATCATCATTAGTACTTGAAAGATAAAACATGACAAAAAAAATGAGACAATAATACACAGAAACTCAAACCAGTGATAACAGCTCTGAAGTAGCAGTAAGGCACGACGGACCTGATGACGGCCCGTCGTGCTTATGACGGACCGTCCTGCGGTCCGTCATGTAATACTTAGCAACATAGAGTATCAGAAGGAAGGTCTCAGACTGATACGACGGTTGTTCAGGACGGGCCGTCGTGGGTATGACGGTCCGTCACATGTGTCCGTCAGTGGACACTTAGTAAAAGTGTGGAGACCCTTAGGACAGGGGTCTCTGACCGGATTGCAGGAACCGTCATGGGTATGACGGTCCGTCACATGTGTCCGTCAGTGGACACTTAGTAAAAGTGATGAGACCCTTAGGACAGGGGTCTCTGACCGTCACGACGGTTATGGGACGGACCGTCGTGGGTATGACGGTCCGTCACATGTGTCCGTCAGTGGACACTTAGTAAAAGTGATGAGACCCTTAGGACAGGGGTCTCTGACCGTCACGACGGTTATGCAGGACGGACCGTCGTGGGTATGACGGTCCGTCACATGTGTCCGTCAGTGGACACTTGAAAAAGTGTGAGACCCTTAGGACAGGGGTCTCTGACCGTCACGACGGTTGTGCAGGACGGACCGTCGTGACGACGGTCCGTCATCGGGTTGTCGTGCTGTCATTCAGAGACAGAACTGGGGGATGCCACATTCACCCCATGTGAGTCAAAACAAAGACCCAACAATTCTCTAACACTCTTGAACCTAAATACCTATCAAATTTACAAGTTTTAAAGCCCTAATTTCTCTAGTTTTATCCAGGCATTTTGTGGAATTAATACCCTAGGTTACACTATATATTCAAAGAGCAAAAGACCCATATGCTAATAGTAAAGAAAAACAAACAAACTAAGTAAATGGGTGGAGTTTCAGGAACACATACCTTGGAAGAGGAGAAAATAAGACGAAAGTGATGGCACCCAACAGAGAAGACTGAGAAGCACAGCAGCAGACTCCGACCAAGAAGGGAGATTTGGGAGGAAAATGGGAGAATGTGGGAATTTTGGAGGAGAAGGAAGTTGAAAGGGGAGGAAATGGGGGAAAAGGGAAAGAAAACTGTTAATTGAAGGGGTGGGGGTTTTAAAACGTTAAACTTTTGAACTTCATTAGCCGGGTCGGGTCGGGTAGCCGGGTGATAATGTGACGAAACCTCGATGACGGTCCGTCGCAGTTGTGACGGTCCGTCATAGGTCCGTCGCATGTGCCCTAATTCTTAAAAAAATACTAGAGAGCTTACCTGGCACGACGGAGTCATGTGACGGTCCGTCACAGGCGTGACGGTCCGTCGATGAATCCGTCAGTGAATGAGGCAGAGTAACTTTTCTGCAGACTTCCTGTAGATGTGCTACCTGAAAATTTATAACCCATTAATAGAAAAAATGCTACCACTACTGGAAAGAAAAACTATAAAGTGGTTAGATGATAAATATTGGGTTGCCTCCCAACCAGCGCCTGATTTAACGTCGCGGCACGACTGAGGACACTCGATTACTCAGACTTCATCAAGATGATATGCCTCAATCACCTCATTCGCCGATTCCGCATGACCTATATAGATTTTTATACGTTGTCCGTTCACCTTAAACCTCACACCTTCCTTGTTTTCCAACTCAACCGCTCCATGAGGGAATAATTGGGTGATCGAGTAAGGGCCAGTCCATTTAGACTTGAGCTTGCCCGGAAACAAGCGCAATCTAGAGTTGAATAAAAGCACTGAATCCCCAATCATAAACTCTCGTTTCTCGATCTTTAGGTCATGGTACTTCTTCATCTTTTCTTTGTAGAGGGCTGAGCTTTCATAAGCCTTTAGGCGAAATTCATCAAGTTCATTTAACCCATTTAACCGTTGTTCTGCAGCTTCGTTCCAGTCCATTTTTAGCTTCTTCATAGCCCAC
>CM040621.1:56389520-56457873 GCA_022817965.1 Solanum lycopersicoides | reverse complement strand
CTATGGAATGATTATTGACTAATGGCTAATGTCAAGAAAGCATGTTAAAGTTATGTCTTTTATGACGAAGTTTATGAATAACGAATGTGGTGTGCCTAAGCTCATGGAATCCTCAAGGAGCACATTATGGGAGTAGTAGTATGGGATGCTACTTTCACATTGTACTTTTTGTAACTTGTAAGTCCAAGACCATTATGTGAAGTCCCCTAATTATATGATTGACTTCTAAATGACTTATGTAATGTATGTTGCCTTAGTGAAAGTTAGTTAAATACAAAAGGTTCTTATCTAGGGTGGCTTTGAGGAACACTGAGGTGTGATTGAAGAGTGTGTATGTGTGGTATCTTCATGTCTTACTTAGGTGGGTCTTTGAGTAACTTTAGGTAGATAGTCCAAATGATGAAAAGTCTTACTTGTTGAATATTGAATTAAGTGTTATATGTTGATGTTAGTTTAATATTGCTTATATGTGATTGTTGACTTGTATTATGTCTCTTAAACTCTTATGATGTAGGTTTTTATCAAAATTTCATGCAATCATGTTTCTATACTAAATGTCCCCTTTTGCATGGTTTTTGCATGACTTCGATACTTAGTGATTAATGTGCTTAATCCTTCTTTCCCTTTTTGACTAAAGTCTAGGGATAGGAGATATGGTTTGTTATGGAGGTTGATTAGGTTTCTAAGGGTTGAAGATGAAGACTTTGTGAGTCCTCATAGTTTCGAGGACAATACCCTATATGTTCTTTTATGTCGTTTATTGTTTTTTTATGTTTTGTATGGTCTTAGTACCAATGTAGTACTCTAAAGTATTAGATGGTTTATGAGACATACATGTTGTAAAATTAGATGTTTTTAAGGTCTTCCGCTTGGTTCTTAATGAAAATATTCTTCGTGTGTGAAGAAAATTTTAAATTCTTTCTTATTTTTTAGTATCATATGCAGTGAAAGATCCATGTGTCGTATGAGACCTCTTTGAGGTTGAATATGCCGGTTACGACTACGGGGTACTCCCGGGTTGTGACAAACTCTTTGGGTGTGATCATGTGAATATGGGTTGAATTAGTGTATGGGTATTTTTAATTGCTAGTTTAAATGCTAATTTAATGTGAGTTTACTCATTTATTTAGTTTTGGTTTATGAATAATAGTTGCAAATGTAGTTCTGTTTTGTGTGTTTTTGGCTTGCTCAATAAAGAGGTTTTAGAACTAAGATTATTGGTTAATGATTTTTAGGTATTGGGTCGATCTCGGTTCAGCTTGAGAGAGTTAATCTTAAATACAAACCTAGCTATGTTGCTCGAGATTGTGGATGATGTTGGAAAGAATAACTTGAATCAGGATAATTGTTCGAGAGAAGGCTATCTACCTTATAGTATAGCCTACACGTTCATTTTTAGATGTTACTAGTAGTTTCAATTACCCATATATAGAAATTTGCCTATAATCAATCACATTCCGAAGATTGATCTCCATATTGATATTTCAGATTGTTTGTGATTATGTTGTAGTTGATAATTTCAAACCAAATCCCGCTATTTGATATTCGTGTCACCCCTTTTAATTTGTTTCATGTATTTTTTTGACAAATTCTGTTCCTATAGCTTATTAAACCACATTTGTACTTCCTAATTAAATTTGAACATGTACCGCTCTCTGTGGGATTCAACCGCAACTCTTTGTTGGGTTTTGCACTTCTTAACGATCATTTACACCTAAAATTGGATGAGGTATGCTTGAAACATTAATCAATACTTAATCATAAGGTGTGAAAGGATGTGTTTAACATCCCCGCCTTAATACTTCAGCATAACCTTCGAAAGGATGTGTTTAATGTCCCCGCCTTAAGATCATTAACTTGAGGCTTTACAAGATCCTAAGTGCTTAAGTATAAGGTATGAAAGGATGTGCTTAATGTCTCCTACTTGAGATGACTAACTTGAGTCTTTACAAGATCCCAAATATTATTGTTATGCTTTACAAGATCCCGAATACTTAAGCATAAAGTGTGAAAAATGTCCTTACGTTAATACTTAAGCATAGGTGTGAAAGGATGTTTTAACGTCCCCGCCTTGAGATCACTAACTTAAGGCTTTGGATGATCCTGAATACTTAAGCATAAGGTATAAAAGGATGTGCTTAATTTCCCCGCCTTGATATTTCTAACTTGAGGCTTTACAAGATCCCAAATACTTAAGAACAACGTGTAAAATGATATGTTTAACGTCCCCACCTAAATACTTAAGCATAAGGTGCGAAAGATGAGTTTAACGTCCCTGCCTTGAGATCACTAACTTGAGGCCATATAAGATCTCGAGTAATTGAGCATAGGGTGTGAAAGTATGTATTTAACACCCCAGCCTTGAGATCACTAACTTGACGCTTTACAAGATCCCAAATACTTAAGCATAAGGTCTGAAAGGATGTGTTTATTATTCCCACCTTAATACTTAAGCATAAGATATAAAATGATGTGATTCACGTCCCCATTTTGAAATCACTAACTTGAGGTTTTACAAAATCTCTAATACTTGAGCATAAGGTGTGGAAGAATGTGTTTAACGTCCGTGCCTTGGACCACTAACTTGAGTCTTTAAAAGATCCCAATAGCTAAGCATAAGGTGTGAAGCGATAATTTTTTTTTACCTTATGACACAAAAATTTAAAGATCCTTTTATAGATAAATTCAGGGAAAGACTTGATAACATCCAAATATACTTCTTAAAAAGTAATATAAATGACCACATGTAATATATTTACTCAATAATGAATCGAAATTGATCCCCATCGTGAATATGGAGAAATATTGTCGATAAAAAATATGTAACTCGACAATTGTTATTTAATAAGTGGGTTTTAAATTGAACTAAAACTAAAAAGACTAACAATGGTTTGGAACTAAGTATTTATTTATATTCACATTATTATAAATAATTAGGAATGTGTTCCCCATGATTTCATATCATAGCAAGAATATTGAACTAGTGATGTATTTAAATATTTAGCAGGCAAAGTTGGTAAGTAATGTATCTTCTAGGTGATTGGTCATCCAAAAAGGGAATTTGACCACGAAACTTGGTTGGTCAATGATGAGTGGGGAATTTTGACTCATTTTAGGCTCGTTATGTAATGAATTAGTGTTCTCAATGCCTATTTTTTTCCATAACTGATGTTTAAGTGTTTATTTTCAGCAATCAAGGTTTAAGAACAAGCAAAGGACATTATTATGCGAAAAGGAGTGAAAAAGTTGGAAAAGCTGCTGAAAAAAAAGTTGGAGCTTCCAAAAGCTACTCGGCGGTTCGCCGAGTAAGCCTATGGCTCGCCAAAGTTTCCAGTGAAAGATCCAATGAACCAAACCAACACGGTGACTTAAAAAGCATTTCTCCGATGCACACAATGGAATATTGAGTACGACTTAGCTCGCCTAAGTTTATAGATCAAATGATTGCAGAAGTAATGCCAAAAGCCAAGAGAAGGCACTTACCGGTGGATCGCCGAGTCGTTCGGCGATCCTGAATAACATCGTGGAGTGAGTTCACGTAATGAAACTTTGAATTTTTTTATAAATGTATAAACTAATATTTGGGGGAGAGAAAACATATAGAACACTGTTTCGGAGAGAGTCTAACATACTTTGACAATATTGAACAATCTTATAGAGGTTTTTGAGCCTAGATACTGAGGGTTTAAGATTTTAATATTAATTTTATCATTAAGCTTTGAACATTTTGTCAATTCGATGGAACACCATTTCTGGTAATTATTTCTTGCTTTTATTATGTGTGGCTAAACCCTTCTTCTTAGGGGTGTGACTAGTAATCTACTGCATATTAGTTTATGGGTATTGATTAATTGCTAGTTTTATTATTGTTTTGAAACGAGTTCAATTGTTTATTTATGTTTTAATTCATGAACTGAAGTTGCAAATTTAGTTCTAATTCATCACTTGATGATGGTAGCTTGAGAAAGCGATTTAGAGTTGAGTAAGTGACTGATAATCGTATTAGCATATGTATTTACTACCCATCTTGGTAAAGTGGATTGTGTTTAGGAATTTGGTTGTTTCGTAATGCTAAGCTTGTTGAGGTTCGAAAGAACTCAGTTGAAGCATAATAGCCGATTAAAAAATGGTTATTATAGCTAGAACCTATCCTAACCATTAAGATTCAACAATTTTAAGCATTTGTTAATTACCCATTAGGCCAAATGTGTAATCTATTTGTCACACACCCCTAAGGCCCTCTTTATACTTGATCAAGATCTACGCTATTCGTTTCCACTAAACAATTGGTTACTAAATTCACCCTTTGATATTGATATTTCAAACTCATTGATTTACTTTATGTTTCGTATTATCTTACTTCTACAAAAAATTAGATCACTTCTACACTTCGTAATTGAATTATTTACCATATCACTCCATGTGGGATCGACCCTAACTCATTGTTTTGTTTATACTTGTTAGCGACCTCCTACACTTTGAATTTATAAAAGGTGTAGTTAAGTGTTATTAGTACGAGAGTACGATTTAATAGCCCTTACACTTAACCACAATAATAGTTTCAATTTTCTTAAAGAAAAATTAAAAGAAGAATTATTTAATTTATTTTTGGTTGAGAAACAAAAAAAAAATGTGAATCTTTCTTACCGATTTTACTTTGATATTGGGAAAAATTCCTCACTTTAATAATGTATAACACGCTATATCTCAGTTGTTTAATCTCTTTTCCCATTCGTTACTTCCTTGATCGGGCAACTAGGAATAAGGACAGTCCTAACGTTGGCCACCGTTAAAAATCAGTCAAAATGAAGAGAACAACAATACATGCATAAAACTTATTCAAGAATCACTTTTTCCTTAAATTAATTTAAAAATTAATCATGGTTGCCACAATCGTAGTTATAAAATTTAGCTACTCATCATCTTAAAAATGCAATAAAAATTTATCAAAATAATTATGCTTGTGTTAATCATACAAATTTAAAAACAATAGCTAAAATATATTTGAATAATCATGAATAGAAATAAATAATAAATGAGAATAAAGAATAAACAAAATTCTCCGCCCTTTAAGAGAGTTCTTCCAAAACTCCTAAGTCATAAAGTTCTAAATTGTGTGTTGTGTATTGTTTCTTAGTTCTTATCTTGCTTTTGAAAGAATAATTCTATGGACTATTTATTGATGATGAAACCCTATAAAAAATAGTTGAGTCCAACACAAATTAGGAAGCGCTAACCCATTTGAATTGGATTTCCACGTTTTTTCCTTTTTCTGCTTCTAGAAACGCTACTCCAACAATTTGAAGTCTTCAGCAACCTGACACGTGGCAGCCCCGGTAAGTCGCTATCTTTTCCAATTCGCTTTGCAACGAATTTATAAATATTAACATAATATTCCATTTAATCAATTTAACTTCCTGCTTGACTTCCTTTTATGATTTCTTGTTTTTAATTCATTTATGCTCCAAATTTCTTCAATGTCACGCCATTTTAATTCTACAAATAAAATACACTATATAGCACAATCCATAAAATACATGCTTAAAAAGGACAAATAGAAATACTAAATTTAATGTAAATAATGATAAAAAAATATATTTTTGGCCCTGCATCAACACCCCACACTTAAATTTTGCTCGTCCTCGAGTAACCATTTATGATCCTCTCAAAAAAATGAAACTAGAAATGCCACCACTTTGATTGATTTTAAAAATTAATCCAAGTAATAGATCATAATATCATGTACTCTTCCAATCATTATGCAATATATACGACTAACCTCCTTACCTCAAAGACGGACTAGACTCATCAAATTAGGTTTTTTCACCCACTCCATCAAAGAAAGATAATAAAATCACATATCTATTGTGAAACAAGTTCCATCACAAGAAGAAATAGTCCACACACTCAATTTAAAGAATCGAATTTAAATCAAGGACCAAGTGTCAAAGGAAAAATCTTTCACTCACAAAAGAATTACATGTATGCACATAGAACCATAGACTTGCCCATTACGTACATCTCCACTTATTAAGTATGCTTCAATAGAATCAAATATGAATTTATTGAGTTGTAATGTTGTCTAGGGACAGGCAGAAAACTATATAATAGTTACTTAAACTTCCCTAAGTACTTTATATTTTTTATATATTTCTTTTCACCACCCATTATTTTCATTATTATTTTTCATGCCTCTCTTCAAATATTTTCACATGTAATACTCATCATATCAAGAATGCTTCAATAATTTTTTTTGCAAGCAATTTTTTGTCACACTCTTTCTAAGAGGCCCCAGTCACCTTTTTACTTCTTCTTTTTTCAACCATACCTTTTCTTTAGATATAATAATTTTATCAAAATATATGCTACAGTACTCAAGGAAGCAGAGTGCAAAGATTAGGGATTCAAAAAATGGATCAAGATAAATATAGGGCTACAAACGAAAGACTACATTCTCAAAGAAGATATTAATGATATAATATCTTCAAAGGCTAAAATTTTATGAGATAAAATCAAAGAAATCATATTATCATATTCTAAACAAATAAATACACCAATTTTGGGGGGTGCGGAATTCATGACTGAATAACAATTTTGGGGGGTGCGGAATTCATGATTGAATAACGAATATTTATTGAATAAAGAATATTTTGAATAAATAATATTTATTGAATAAAGAATATTTTATCATAAATTTCTTTTGATAATTGTTCTAATCTGGATATTTCTTTAATGTTATTTATTATATATTCTATATATAACATATCTTGGGTTCTTTGGTACATATATAAATTTTCTTGTATTAAGTGTTTTAATAATCTTGTGTTTTCCATAGTTTCTATCCAATATTCTAAATATTCATAGTTTATTTTAATCTGAATCTATTTCTAAATCGTATATATCTATTCTTTCTATATCTAATTCTTGTAAATCTATTTCATACCATTCTTGATTTAATATAACTTCTAAATCATAATCAAATATTTTTTCCCATATAATTCTTTTTATGTCAACAATTTCGATATCTTTAAGTATATACAAGATCAAAGTTTTATAGTTTTTTATTTCATCATGCATGTATGTGGTCATTTTTGTTTATTTATGCAGGTTTGTTT
Organism: Solanum lycopersicoides; assembly: GCA_022817965.1. Lineage (NCBI taxonomy): Eukaryota > Viridiplantae > Streptophyta > Magnoliopsida > Solanales > Solanaceae > Solanum > Solanum lycopersicoides. Next base: position 56,450,758 of record CM040621.1, on the reverse strand, counting down.
TCAATTATTCCTTCCTATCATATTCATAATTTTATTAAATTCATATTAGTTTATTATAAAGTAGAGTATCGTTATCATGTTTTCCAGTCACTACTAGCATCGTACTTTAGCGAATAATTACTGCTTATCAGCGCCTCAACCTGGTGTACTTCCCTAACGGCATCCCTCGCCTACCGGTTTCCATTGTGGGATGGCATAGTCTAGCAGTTTTCTCCCTGTTTCCCGTTTACTAGCAAACTACAATTCATGATTCAAATATTTCTAGTATATAATAACTAACATAAATTTAATCAATCATATATATGATATTCAGGAATATATGAAATTAGTTCTGCATATCTATTAAACAATATACCTTTGCCTCTTGATTTTCCATGCTATCTGAAATATCTGACTTGATTTCAGATTTTTCCATATTTTAAGGATGCGAAGAGTATGTTGATTCAAGTGAATGGGAATGACTGGTATGAACTTGGCAAAGGCAAACCTTTCGTGTTTTTCGATAAATTCTTATGTGACCATGTGTTTCATTTTGTACATGATTGGAAGCGTTATGAACTAGCTATGGTCACATGATTTTTTATTTAATGGGTAGATCTCTAGTGGTGGATTGTCAATATCGGGGAACACCCCCTAGACGTAACCGGTTTCTTCTTCCTCGAAGATGTCTTAGAAAAGACCTTAGCATATATTATTGCATATCATAGGTAGAGAAAATGCGGAAAAATGAAATCTTTACATATGAAGTTTACTTAGACTTCTCATTTATGGAAAATAGTCTAAAATTTTCCAAAATCAAAACCATCTATCATAGAAGTACAAGATTTAGGCCATAGCCCTTACAAAACTAAAATAAAGTATCACAAGGGAATACAAAATAGTCTTTAAAATATAGGAAACATAACAAAGACTTTAGAATAATCAATTAGCATAGCTGGAATGGTAGGCTTCATCCTTGGACTTGAGGACTCATCAACAACTTGGGAACTATCCAAGTCTTCCTTGAAAATGGCCTTGTAGCTCTTCAATGGCCCCAAACGTAAATTATTATAGAAATAGAGAGAAAATGTTTTAGTACAAACCACATTTTTCCTTTCTTCCGAGCTTTGATTCTTGTTCCCAAGTGAAGTTCTTTACTTATAACACGTAAGCGTACGGATTTTTCCTTTTGTTTTTGATGGATGGAGCCAAGAATACGTTTAGAACAGTGAGTATACGTTTGTTTTCTATTTTTGAATTGTAAATTGAAACTGAAAAACAATTTTAGAAGAGATAATGAATTAAGAGTTGGCATGAAACACACTCCTAGTGGGAGTCATGCGCCCCTATTGTGGGAATTGTTGTTGACTTATTCAACACAATTAAAATGGTAAAATCAGATTATAAAATATATATTAAGTTAATGCCCCTCTTTATTTTAATTAATTTTTTATCAATTAATTTGTGCCCCCTTATGCCTCCAATTCGGCTCGAACCCGAGTGTGGAGGTAAGGTCAATCTCGGGTTTGACCAACGAGATTTGACTTATTTTGACTATTTAATATCTTTATTTAATTAATTAAATATCATCCTAGGGTAATTACTGTACTACCCCTAGCCCCAAAATTACCTTTATACCCGCAGAACCCTTAAAACCTAGGACTAACCCTCTAAGTCCGGTTAAGACTCATCCGGGTGAATCCTAGTATTTGGGTACACTACATGGCTGAAACCAACTCTTCCTAGCTCAACTAACTCACCAAGTTGGTTGTCTTGGCTGGTGCATAGGTTCATAGGTCTGGTTCCACGCACATCAATCTGTGTGAACCAGGTCTAACCAAGGCATTCTATGTACATTTAGGCCTTACTTAGCATAGTCGTTTTCGGGTTGTCACATTATGCCCCCCTTAGGAACATTCATCCCCGAATGACACTACTCTTTACTAGCAATAAGCCAGTCATCCATAGAACATATGCATACATAAGCAATTCAATACTTTTCATTGGTGAATATCTCATTCACCTATTAGCATGGTGGTGTACATCTTTGAAACCATCTAGCAGCTTCACATTAATAGACTGAGGAAACTCTTTCCTAACTAGTCTCATCAAAGCATACAACACAAGTAAACATATAAGTCACACAAATCAGCAACCAACATGGTGACTCAAACATATTAACCTCATACTAATGCATAAACACCATACACAATCAAATACATGAAAGACTAATTAAGGCAACGCACCCGAGACTTCACTAGAAGTGCCTTCCCCTACACCCCTAGACTTCAGTGCGAAGAATCGTTGCCTCCTTGGAGCCTCTTCACTTGGACCATTGGGCTGAACTTTCTCATTCCCTTTTTCTTGACTTCTCCTATTCGCACAATCCTTCATCATGTGACCCGGTTTGCCACAACTATAACAAGCGTTAGAGGCCATCATACACTCTCCTCCATGCATTTTTCCACACTTCCTACACAGTGGCCTCTCCTGAGGTGTATCTACTTCATTGTTCCTCATATATCTGGGCTCGGAATCCCTATCATAGCGACCCTTAGATGAACTTGACTCCCCTTGGTGGGAGAGTCCCTTCTTAAACCTAGGCTTATCCCTGATTTCAGTACTACTCTTCCTTGAAAAATTCTCCTCAGCTTGCCTTGACCTGATCCCTGCCCTAGTGTGCCTCCTCTTCCTGCTTTCCTCTACTTTCAGGGCATGCACCATCAACCTGCCCAGGTCTATGTTATCATGCAATATGGCTTCCCGAAAATCTTCCACTAGATCATTCGACACGCCAGTCACAAACCAGCTCATTTCATCCCTGGAATTTGCCACCATAGAAGAAGCATACTTTGAGAGTTTAACGAATTTCAAGGAATACTCCTTGACTTACATACCTCCCTATCTGAGGTTGATGAACTCTTCAACCTTGGCTTCTTGTTTCTCTCTGGGGAAGAATCTATCCAGAAATGCAGTCTTGAGAATATCCCAAGTGATGGGAACATCTCCACGTGCTCGGCTATCAGCCCACACCTGGTACCAAATCTGTGTCATATCCTTGAGTTGATATGCAGTCAACTCAGCCTTCGCCTCCTCATCTACTCCCATGGCACAAAGGATCTTGTGGAACTCATCCACGAACTCCTGGGGATCCTCATGGGTCTTAGATCTGTTGTAAACTGGGGGGTTCATTCTGTTGAAGTCCCTCAGCCTGCTAGCCATGGTGCCAGCATGAGGATTCTCTCTGTGAGCACCCTCTCTAGAGTCTTGAGCCGTGATGGCTTGCGCTTGAGTAGTCATGGCATGTGTCATCTATAGAAAGGCATTCATCACTTCTCCATCTGTTAACACAGCTGGATTGACAGGCACCTGATCAGCAACAACTGGGGATTGAGGAGGAACTTGATTTTCTCCAACAGCTGCCTCACCTACCCTCCTGCCTGCATTTCTCCTCGTATTCATTATCTACACGTAGATACAAGAAGAGAGTTAGATTCTTAATGACACAATCTTGTTACAATTCCACATAGCACGATAGAGAGTAGAAGAAGGAAAAATTTCCTAAACATTATGCAGTCTCTAATTCATGAGATTGGTGCACTTCACTACCATAACTTCGAAACTACTTAATGTGGTTGATATGAGCCTGATGTCTTGGATATTTAACCTGATGCTCTGAAACCAAGTTTGTCATGACGGATTCTGGAATACGAATCACAACCGGCGTCATTGACCTCTCAGAAGTGCAGACAAGCCTCTTCATGCATTCATCACATTCATACGGTTAATTTTAGCGGAAAATTTAAAACTTTTTGTTTATACTTGAAGTATACATAGACTTCATATAAACGCATATCTTTAAGGAAGTTCATTTCTCATACATCAATCATCTACTTATAAGATCATGCAACTATAAAGAAATAGAGTCTCATGACATAAGTAATATTTGCCAAAACGGCATCATTACAAGCATCTGAATGAAATAGGAAAGAAACACTAGTGGAACCTACCCCACTAGTTCATACCTACTACTAAGCAAGAATATAAAGGCAGGCATTTCGAATGCATGAGGACCTACCAGGTCCAGATGAAATATATGAGTCCGAACAGCTGTAATGATACCCTCAACGTCCACCTGAGCCTGCACCTAAAATAGTAATATTGTATGGAATTAGTACACACTTTTACTAAGTATGTGTACATGCAACAACACATAACGGTAATGCATGAACAAGAATGGCTCTTCCTAATCAACATGCTTTCTTAGAAGGTCAAGTATCTTGGCTTTGATTATTTCGTAATAGGAAGGTCATACCATGAATATGTCACACATCATACACACATAGGTTCACATAATATACATTTCATGTTTCATATAGTATACATTTAATATTTCATATAGTATACATTTCATATCCATGAGACCTTGGAATCATGGATGTAGCATTAAGACATCTCAAGTGAGGGCCCAACATATGGGATCTCAATCTGAGGGTCTCCTTTAGTAAACACAGAGCCTGCTTCATTCGTTCATTTGTACTTCACATTATTCATTTCATTCATTCATAGGCTGATGTGAACACCAGTTATACCTAGGATGAAGTTTAAGACTCTCATTGGGATCATGAAGTGCAATAACCAAGAATGACCTAATGTCAATACTTGAGTCCAGTCTCACCTCCTGATTGTCATGCACAAACACCTTCGATATCGTTCATTTAATTATCCTTAATACTTTGAGAAACTTCAACCTTAACCTACATAGATCATGTGAGCATCATGAAATACGGTGTCTCCCCCACACCGAAAAGAGGTCGAGTCACTGGCCAAAGTGAAACCAAAACATGCTAGCTTTAAGGGTTCGAACCAAGCTAGTTCCCTATGTTGGAAACATAGTTCAAAGACTTGGAGATTTAAGGACACCCATACCAACCTTGGTGGACAGTGTCATCTCATGAGATTTATGTGAACCTCTGCCCTTCCCGAAGGAAGGCATCACCACTCATAGCTAGCCTATCGGTGCTTAGTTTAATGTTCCTATTTACATTCAACTCATACATCATCGAAGCTTTCTTCTTAGCATGAGGTATTCATAGCTCATTAGATGATTTTTCATCTCTTCTTTACGTATTAAGTGTGAATTGTTCTTACACTTACATATAGAATGTGATTGAGACTTGTCTGTTAATGTTCAACACTCTCTTAGGTGATTACTTTTGGTGACCTTTACTTAGGCTTGGTTGAGACTTGTCTCACCATTCATCATAGCCTCTTATCATGTTGTCACTATTTTCATTAGCATCATAGTATAATACAGTTACTCACCTCATTACATGAATGTTCACTTAATAATCTTACCATTAACTCATGATCTTACCCAATTCGGGTTACTCATAATTGACTAAGTGTTTCATGACAATCTAAGTATATGTTGTATAAGACTTATGCATTTTACACATGCAGCTAAGGGACCCAAGTTCAATACCTAGTGGCTGCATTTTATTTCATTTTAAGGTGTCTCACAATTTAAGTCAAGGGACCCATGTTCGAAACCCTTAGGCAACATTTTATTTTTAATTATTTAGAGTGCTGGATGACTTCACTCATTCGACCAAGAGGATCTCTGATCGAATCCCAGCGGCCTCAATTTTTATTATTTTATTTTGGTGTGAGATTTATGTACCTCACACCCTTGGCCAAGGAGCCGAGTTCGAATCCCCCTTCCCTCACTATATTCTTTTTCTTTTAATTTCAAGCTTCCTTCAACCTGCCCATGTTCGAATCCCCTCTCTCACCCTATTTTCATTTCTTTTATTTTAAGGCTTAATCTCCTAGTATTAGGACCTTAAGGTGTCGAGTTGCACCCTCAATGGAAGCATATATTTTTCTTCATTTTTACTACTAAATAGCCGAAACTATACTCAATTAACATATGCCTTTAATTCACTTTCTTTGCATTTAGCTTAGGCGTTAATATAGAGTTTTACATAAACTTTTAACCAATTCATTAAGGAATTTACTCTTATTTTCTTGTTCATGAACATCACGATTTCATCATCATATGTTAATAACACAACAAATACATATAACCTAATTCACCACTTTCTTGAAAACAATTCGTAATATGCTTCTCATGATATATAGCATTATTGTGTACATAAAACATACATACAGTCGTAGACACATAAAATGATCATACGCTGTCTGGAAACATCACATTACACACAATCACAAACGTTCCTAAGATTGTCTACCAGTAAACATACCAACGCATGCACCAACTTTTCAGAGGATCTAATGATAGGGGCATGCAACGGGGGCAACCTTAGTTTTCGATTGGAATACGTACTGAACCTTAGGGGACTCTTGGGAAAGGGACCAAGAGAGAAGAAAACTCATACCTTTTTAGACTTTACAACCAGCCACAACCACACGCCTCCACCCACCCACAAACCTTTCTCCTAAGCTTTGATTCTTGTTCCCAAGTGAAGCTCTTTACTTATAACACTTAAGCGTACGAATTTTTCCTTTTGTTTTTTATTGGATGCAGCCAAGAATAAGTTTAGAACAGTGAGTATACATCTGTTTTCTGTTTTTGAATTGTAAAATAAAGCTGAAAAACGTTTTTAGAAGAGATAATGAATTAAGAGTGGGCATGAAGCACACTCCTAGTGGGAGTCATGCGCCCCTTTTGTGGGAATTGTTGTTCACTTATTCAACACAATTAAAATGGTAAAATCAGATTATAAAATATATATTAAGTAATTATAATGCCCCTCCTTATTTTAATTAATTTTTTATCAATTTATTTGTTCCCCCTTATGCCTCCAACTCGGCTCAAACCCGAGTGTGGAGGTAAGGTCAATCTCGGGTTTGACCACCGTGATTTGACTTATTTTGACTATTTATATCGTTATTTAATTAATTAAATATCAGCCTAGGGTAATTACTATACTACCCCTAGCCCTAAAATTACATTTATACCCCTAGAACCCTTAAAACCTAGGACTAACCCTCTAAGTCCGGTTAAGACTCATCGGGGTGAATCCTAGTATTCGGGTACACTACTTAGATGGACCCAAATCAGCCTAGCTCAACTAACTCACAAAGTTGGTTGGCTTGGCTGGTGCATAGGTTCAGAGGTTTGGTTCCACGCGCATCAATCCGTGTGAACCAGGTCTAACCTAGGCATTCTATGTACGTTTAGGCCTTACTTAGCATTGTCATTTTTGGGTTGTCACAAATAACATCAATTAACCATTAGTAGACTTATAACAAATCCTAAGTAATCTTAATTCGTCATAATGATCACCATTTCAAGTTTTCAAAGAGACCCATCTGTAGAGAAAACCCTTGATTTTTAGGGGATTTACAAATCAACTTTGAATGGAACTTTTGGGGAAAGGAATCCTAAGAGTAAATAATCCATAGCTTGATGAAGACTTTATCATCGAATTTGACAAGAAAAGTTGAAAACTTGGTCTTCTTCTTCAAGCTTCCAATTCTCTTCAATGGAGGTTGAGTAGAGAGAAGTAAGAGTGATTTAAGGAATTGATTTGGGTGGGTAAAACTGACATTAAAATAACCCTAAATCAGTATATAACCATCCCCTAAAATAAACAAAAAAACCTCTCACATAATTGGGTCTTTTTGTGAAGTCAATTTGACTTAAAAACGATGCGATAAAATTTGGGACAAGGCTGCGCGTCGCTGGGGCACCTCCAAATCTTTTTCTCTGGAATCCGACTTTAGGCAGTGAACCTCGTGAAGTCCCCGCATTGTGAGGGAATTTTTTACTTTCAAGTGTGGAGGGCGTGACCACGTTCAAATATTGGCCGCTTTGCAAACTACTTTGGCAGCCTCCTTGCCAATGCTTGGGTCCTCCTCAAGGACCCTTTGGTTTGTCCTTGGGGAGTCGTAACTGGACGTTTTGACCATATAAACATTATTTTACCTATTCAAAGTATTTTTTACAAGTTTTAGACTTCATACGATACTCACAAACCTTCAAAAACCATATGGATGTCTACTAGTTCAATTTTGCTAGTTTCTGGACGTCACGGTCTTCCTTTTACGTCTAGGCTCTAATACTTATAAATCAAGTTTATTACATTAGTATAGGTGTGGAAAAACCATTTTAGGCGTTTTTTATTAGTTGAGGCTGTATTCTAGTTCATGGAACTTATGAGTTGTTACATTATCCCCCCTTGAGAACATTCGTCCCAGAATTACACCTTAACCTTTTTATAGAAAAGGAAAGAGACTCAATACTAGCAGCAAAACAACAAAAACATCATAATGAGTCACAAATCACAGGAGGAATTCTCAACCCCATTCAACACATAATCATAACTTTACACATAGAAACTCAATTCACAATCCATCACATATAAGAGCTCATCATTTCACATCACATAAGGAGGAACTACCTTCTCCTTTTCATCATAAGCTCAAAATGAATCATTAAAGGGTTACATGCAATTATTATCAAGACAACATCAAACATGCTCTCTATAAATCTCATGAAGACAACATAGCATATTACACACAAGTACAAGTTAACCGTGAGAACATATTTCATGAAAATTCAAGTTAAGCATGGACCTTTTGCAAAGATATGCATATAAAAAAGAAAAAAGCTAAGTTCAACATTATTTATAATATTTTCTTAAGAGAAACTACTAACCTCAACTTAGGCTAGAAGTAGGAGGAAAAATATAAGGATAGCGGGACTTGATGTCGTCCTCAGCCTCCCATGTTGCTCCGTCAACTAGATGGTTTCTACATAGAACTTTTACAAAGTAAACCTCTTTATTCCTCAATTTCTTGACTTGACGATCTAGGATCTGAACCAGAAACTCTTCATAGAAAGGTTCTCATTCATTCCTAACCCTTCAATTGGTAGAATAAACACCGGGTCTCTTATACATTTCATAAGCATAGAGATATGAAATATCGGGTGAACTAGGCTAATTCACTTGGTAGCTTCAAATCATAAGCAACTTTCCCGACCCGTTTCAATATCTCATAAGGTCCTACATGCCGGGAAAAAGTTCCCCTTTTTACCGAACTTCATCACCCCTTTCATGGGTGAAATTTTCAAATAGATCCAATCACATATTTCAAATTTGAGGTTTGTCCTTCTATTTTCGGCATAAGATTTTTGCCGACTTAGGTTGTTTTCAACCTATCCCCTTATCATTCAAACTTTTTCCATGGTCTCATTGAATATCTCGGTACCAAAGAGTGCATATTAACCAACCTCAAACCATCCTACCAGAGATCCACCTTCTACTGTAGAGTGCTTCAAATTGTTCCATAGAGACACTAGAATGGTAGCTATTGTTGTAAGAGAATTCTATCAAAGGTAGGTGATTATCCCAATTAACCTTGACGTCAATGGTACATGCTCTCAACATATATTCTACTGTTTTAATGGTGTGTACCTAGGCCCTTTTGGAATGACCTCAAAAAGTGAGAAGTGAATTGGGCACATCTATCCGTGATTATGGACAAAGTGATCCCATGTAAACTCACAATGTTATTAAGGTACAACCTAGCATATTCCTTCGCCAAATAAGTAGATTTGATGGGAAGAATATGGGCAGTCTTTTGCAATCTATCTACAATAACCCATATGGAATGTTTTGACTACGTGTTTGAGGCAAACCAACTACAAAATCCATATTGATATCTTTCCATTTCCAAGTAGGAAAATCCCTAACTTGAGTTAACCCTCACGATCTTTTATGTCCGGCCATACCTTATTGACAATTAGGATATTTAGCTGCAAAATCTGCTACATCCTTCTTCAACCCATTCCACCAATAGACCTTTTGTAGATAACGATACATTTTGGTGGAACCCGGATGAATGGAATATTAGGAACCATGAGCTTCTTTCAAAATTTGTCCCCTTAGGCCATCCACATCTGGTACACACTACCTAGCTTCGTACCTAAGTACCCCATCCCCCCTGGGAAAATGCCTCATTAAACTTACTAAGGACCGATTCCTTCAACTCCATTAATAGAAGATCAAGGTTTTGCTTAGATTTCAGCTTCACCACTAAAGATGACTCGGAGCTATGATGAACCATGGATCCTCCTTTTGGAGAATCTTCTAACCGAACACCCAACCGAGCCAATGCACCTCTTTCACTAACTCTTTCTTATCATTGGGGACATGGGCTACACTATCCATTAACATTCGACTTAGAACGTCCGCAACCATATTGGCCTTGCCGGGGTGGTAGAGAACACTCATGTCATAATCCTTGAAGTGCTCCAACCACCTTCTCTGTTCGAGATTCAATTCCTTTTGAGTGAACACATATTGAAGACTCTTGTGGTCGGTAAACATATCCACATGCACACCATATATATAATGCCTCCATATATTTAAAGCAAACACTACGGCCGCTTGTTCATATTAATGATGAGTTGGATAGTTCTTCTCATGAACCTTGAGTTGTGTAGAGGCATATGCTATCACCTTACCATGTTGCATGAGGACACAACCCAAATGTACTTGAGAAGCGTTATAATACACTACAAACCCTTCGGTACCCTCGGGTAAGGTCAACACGGAAGCGGAGGTAAGCTTATCCTTCAACTCTTGGAAGCCTCTTTAAAAAGCTTCTGACTATTCAAACTTAACATTCTTTTGGGTTAAGGTTGTCAAAGGGGAAGCAATGAATGCAAACTCATCAACAAATTTCCTCTAATACCTGGCTAAACCCAAGAAACTTCGAATATCGGTTGGAGTCAAAGGTCTAGGCCAATTATTAACCACTTTCATTTTCTTCAGGTCGACCTTAATATCCTCACTATATAGTATAAACATCCCTTAGAAATCATCTTAAAAATTTTTAGACACGAAATGATTTGACTTCTAGGGATTGATTTTGCCCCCTTCCATTGTACAACGGGTTAATTAGGAAATTTGGAATTTAACTACCCTTGTTCTATAATCAATAGAAGGAAAACAAGCATGTAACCAATAAATCCCCAAAATGACATGAAATTCCAACATATCATGTTCAACCAAATTGACTAGTGTAACTCTATTGGAAAATAATATGGGACAACTCCTATGGACTCTCTTAGCAATAATGGAGTCAACCACCGGGGTAGAAACCGAAAAAGGTTCAACTAATATATCGGGTAGCATATCAAATTTTTTAGCTACTAATGGAGTTACAAAAGATAAAGTGGCACCGAGATCTAGTAAATCCTAGACATTAATGAAAGCACTTGTAAAATACATGTGTGAACATTGGGAGAATCCTCTTGATCACCCCTAGAGCGGAGATCATAAAAATGATTCTTCTTAGGATCATTGGAACTAGGACCTCTTTCTTGTGCTTTGTTACTCTCCTTCCCTCGAGCCTTAAGCATGGGACAATCTCTCACCTTATGACCATTCTTTCCACAACTAAAACAATTATCTGTTCTAACTAACATTCATCCATATGTTTCTTACCATATTTTGTACAAGTAGGTTTCTCACTTCGTGAATTAACACCTCTTCCCCCTTGGGACCTAAGGTTAGACACAATATCCTTGCTAGCCTTGGGAAATTTAGAAGGAACATGGTTGGAGAATATTTTCTTGAACTCAGGTTTGTCTTGAATTTCCAACTTACCCTTAGAAGTACCTCCTTCATAGAATTTTTCCCTCTTAGCATCTCTATTATTTACCCTTAGGAGTACCTCCTTCATAGAATTTTTCCCTCTTAGCATCTCTATTTTTTATCTTAACCCTACTCTTCTCAACTTTTTGAGCATGAACCATCAAAAGAGAAATGTCCATGTTGTCATGGAGAATCTCCAAATAACATTCTTCCACAAGATCATCGGACACACCCATCACAAAAAGGCTCATTTCATCTCTAGGTTTGGACACCAAAGAAGAGGCATCTTGTGACAAGCGTGGAGCACCCGCTAGATGTAACCGGAGTCTTCGTCCTCGAAGAGGATTTAGACTAGCCCTTAGAATTTGTCATAACATATCATAGGTAAAAAATGTGAAATAATTAAAACTTTTTACATAGTGAGGAATACATAAACATCTCACCATATCGTATATGAAGTTTACATAAATTCCTCGCTTATGAAGCTTACATAGGATTCTCATTTATAAAACATAACCAATACATAAGAATTAGTCTAATACTTTGTCTCACATTAAACCATCTAAAGAGATGTACAACATTCAAGCATAGCGCTTATACAAGTACATTATGCTACATATAGGCTTACACCACTAATCTTCAAGAATAGGGAAGATATAAATGTCTTTAGACATAAGCAATACTACTAAGGTAGAAGAAATGGCACCATTCTCGAACTTGAGGACTCACCAACAACTTGGGGGAAAAGTCCAAGTCTTCTTTCAAAGTGGCCTAGCAGCTCTTCAATGGCCGGAACCTACAATATTTGTGAAAAAGGGAAGAAATATGGGTTTGTAAAAATCACATGTACTAAGTATGGCTTTATGCATAAAATCATCAATGCATGAGAAAAGACACAATTTAGTCAAAACCATGCATAATATCAAATAGCTCAACCTGCACTTATATGGAACATCATAAGTCAACCCAACATGATATTAACCAAACATATAAGAAACCCAAAGAAATACTTGTGCAATGCCAAGAATATAACCCCATAATTTTATCCAAAGCTAAATATTACATTGAGACACTTACCTTCATACATATGACATAACCTCCTATTTCATCATAACATGCTTAATTCATAACATTATATATATATATATATATATATGTCTAAAAAGGTTTTAAATATGTTAAAAAAGTGTTTTATAGTATTCATACTTGATTTGAAGTTATTTGTAGGTCAAACGTTCAAGAACGTACGATTACATTTGAAGGTTAGCCTTGACACGTGCATGTGTGTCTTAGTCTGTCTTGGCATGTTTTACGTGTTTGTTTTGGCTAAAAATTTTATGGAAGATCCTTAACATGTATATGATCGTATTTGAGTTGGAAATGTCCAGGCACGACTCACCAAGGACCATCCAAAGGCTGCCTAGACACTGCCTTGGTAGTATCCATCTACGCCTAAGAATGACGCCCCGTACATCAAGTGATGCCCCGTCGATGGGGGGATTATATCAACACATAGCTGTGTGAGATTAATCCCCCATATTTTAGCCTCAGTCACCATCTATGGAAAGATAGTACGGTACTGTCATTCAGACGAAGGTCAATCAGTCCCAACGTAGACGGGACCTGCAACTTTGCAGCATGCACGCTGCCATGCTAAGGGGTGAATATGAAATTAACCCAACATACCAATTAGAACCTATTAAGTTATTTTATTTATTTTAATGTATATTAAGTTGGTTAAGAAGATCAAAACCCAATTCCCAATTCATTCTTCAAAAATTAGACTTTCCTCTCAAAACAAAACCTCTCTAGAAACCTCCATTGGAGATGAAACTCAAGAACAACCATGGTGATGGATTCTCAAGATTTAATCATCAAGTTTATATTTTTTTTATGTTATAATAAGGTATGATTACCCTTCATCTTTTGATATCCATTTATCTAGAGAGTCCCTTCAAAGGTTTTCAAAGAGATTTCATGATCAAATTGTCTATCTTCAAATCTAGCCATGGGTTCTTTCTAAAAATGATTTAAAAAGCATTATTATAATGAATTGATGATAATATACTAGTTTTAACATGATTTTCAATCCAATTTCATCATGAACCCATGATCCTCCCAATTTCTCAATTTAGCCTAGACTGTGGTTATTGTGATCTTCATTGTAGTGTGATTCAATTATGGTAAATTGATTTTAGCTACTGTCTTCTTTGTTAATTGATGATGAATTTTGGATAATTTAAAATTTAGGATCAGGTTTTGGAGGTTTGGTAAGGTTGACTTATATTCCTCTAGTTCTTATAGAATTGATGATGTAGTGTACATAATGTGATCTTTATCTCATGATGGTTGAGTTATGATTTCGATTATGTTATTGTCTTTTTAGCTACTTCCTAACTTATATATTGTTCATAAATTATAAGGATTGATCAATGATGATCAAAGCTTGGTGAATTGGTGAGTTTACTCTATTCTTCTACTTTTCTATAGAATTGATGGTAGATTGGCCTTGTATGGCATTGTGTGGTATGATCAACTTATGGTGATGATGTTTACTTTCTTTTCAATCTATATATGTTTTGATAGTGGACATGAAGGCAAGCGTTTGAATTATGAAGTATGGTTATGATGATCACCTCTATGAAATAGCATGCATAGTCTCTTACTCTAGTATCATGATTTAGGTATTGATGATGTCTTCAGTAATTGAATAGAGTTGCTAAGTTTAGGTTTGGTCTATGTGCTGCCATGATGTAGTTCTAATGGTGAATGACCCCTACCTATGTACCCTTATATGAATGTGTTATGTTAGCCAATTTTAGGAGTCTAGAATGCATGTGTTAAAGTTGTGTTGTCTCCTATGCTATGATTTGGTGTGTGCTCTATGAATTAATGTGGATTGTGGTCTTAAGAGGGTGGATTCCTCAATATTGTGTTGATAGTCATTATGTGATCATGTTGTCCAATGTACACACACTCACACCTCATGCATGCTTATAAGTAGTATAGGTTTATGGTGTCTAATGAAGGATAGTTCTCATATGCACTAATGTCTACTACTATGCATGTTAAGTATATGTCCATGAAAGTATTAATGTGTATCTTAACTAGGATGATTTGATAGGTAAACTATTATAGGGAAGGGTATGGTCCTTTACCTAGATATTGAACATGTCTACCTTGATAGAATAGTTCCTAGGGTGATTACTATATATACATAAATATGAATGCATGAATTAAGCTATGAACATGAAATTATATGGTATGATGAAGCATACATATGCGTAGTATCTGACTATTTTTATGTGAAAGGTCTTCTCATGTAAGTACACATATACACACATGAATGCATCTAATGAAGCATGTATGACAATCTAGTATGAGGGAGTCTCTTGAAAGGTATTTTCAATTGTACTCTAGATTAGATTGTTCTTGAATATGCTATGTCCATGTGAAAGGTTTTGTCACATGATTTGTGTTGATGAAAGGACATTCTCATCTATAACCTATGAGCTAAGCATATGAGGGGTTAATTCTCGTAAATCCATTGTTATGAAGAAAAGTTAATTAAGATTTTTCAATAAATGGAACTTAGCTAAGCACCGAGTGAATTTGATGATGAGCGGTGCCCTTCCCAAAAGGCAAGTCTTGTTCACCAAATGTCACCACGAGGTGGATAACTATAATGCCCAATTGGCATAAAGAAGGTTTCCATATATACCTCCAAGTTTCCATAACTATGTTGCCCCCATAGGACCTAGCAAGTGGATTGACCTAGATGCTTGTATGATATTAATGTTCTACATTGGCAAGTAGAACACCTCCTTTTGGTGTGGGGTTCCATGATACCAAGTTCAATGTTTGGCTTACATGGTCTTATTGTCGGTTAAGGCTAGGATTTACCTAAAGTAAAATGTACAATGGAAATGATGTAATGAGCCCTAACTAGAATAACCTAAGGGAAGTTTCTTAGTGTAGGTGAGTGTATGAGCTTTACCTATGCATTGCACAAGTAGCTCTTGAAGGGAATTTGGTGTTTTATATGTATATGAATATGTTTATGTCTTGTATGAATGACATTATGGTATTGATCTAGTTGAATGATAATATGCATGGTATGGAGTCTTATAGTGTCTATATGATGAAGTCTTACCATATATGTATATTGTTGGTCTTATTGAATATATGATGAAGGTGTTACTTGACTTGTATGAAGTTGTCTATACTTGTCTTGATTATGTATGAAGTAAATGATATGCTTTTGGTCTCATTGCGAGTTTACTAAGTATTTTTGATGTTATGGAACTTCCCATTTACATTGCAGAAGTAGGCTTAGATTGGGGTTATGAGTAAGGTCCTATGATGCCTTTATGAAATCAAGTCCAAGTATGATATTTTTGACTATTGCCTCTTATGATGTTATTGGTAGTGTTTATTTGCTTGTTGTCTTGGAATGGGTCTTATATATGATTCTTGAAGTATGTTGGGTCATATGTAAACTATGTGTTTCATGATATATAGTGCTTATGTGAAAGTATGTGCTTAAGTTAATGATCGTTGTATGAATGTTCACCTTGGTGGCCTTAAGGTAATGCTTGAGTGTGGGTAGTGAAATGGGACACTATTCATGCATTTCAACAAGTATTACTACAGGGTTACTTGGGGTTAAGGAATTACAGTAAGGTAAAAGAAGGTTACTGTGTATGAAATGCTTAATTTGCCTTGAATGCAATTTATGGCTTTATATGATACTATGACCATTGTACATGTCTATATGAAGAATGTGAACTATATTGTGTAATTGTGTCAATGTTTATCAAGTTTCTTTCAAAAGGCATGTTGCATGATTTTCTAACCAAATGTCCTCTTTAAATGCATGTTTTTGCATGGTTGCCATACTTAGTGCATTCTTGTACTAACACCATTCATCTTCACCTTTTTACACAGGATGTCTCTAAAGTGAAGGGCTTAATATGTGTTTTCCAAGCTCACGAAAGGGATCCTTATGATTCAATGATTTGCATGTCAAGTTATTTATAAAGTTATGTAATAGTTTAGATATTGATAATGGTCGTGTCCCTATTCTATTATAATGATGTTTTATCTAAGATGTCAAAAAAGACTTAGAGTCTAACTATGTATTATGACTTATTTTATATATATATGAAGGGATGTTTCTAGCATAAGATGTGCTATGAAAAGTTTTAATTTTCCACTAAACTTACCTATGACAATGCGATGAAAGATGACTATGGTCTTGTATAAGACCTTCGAGAGGTCAAGTACTCCATGTTACTTCTAAGGGGTGCTCCCCGGTCGTGACACATCCCTTAGGATCCCACATGTACAATGTGTAAGAGAAGCCCCATACCCTCCCTCACACTATGTAGTAGCCTTTAAGACAAGCTCTAATAAGAGTTCACATACAACTTGTCCATTTACTTTTACATTAGGGAAAGAAGTTCAATAACCGACATGAGACCATTTGAGCTACTTGGAATCCAATGTTCTACTCCCACACCAAAAAGAGAGGGTTAACAATTTCCTAAGGTGTAACCTTTCATAAATAGCTATCTAAGTGGATCCACTAAGCTATAGTCCTATGCGGGCACATAGTTAAGGGTCAAGTAAATTGTTACTAGAAACCTTAACTTACTAAACGTGGAGGTTTCCATCTCATAAGACAAAACATATCTTGATATTCTGGACTTTATAAATGGGAGGAAACCCACGTGGGGAGCCGGACTTATTAAACTTGAGACCCCCATCTCATTTGCATGCCCTTTCGGTTATTCCCTTTAGTAATCATCATACTTATCATACAATGTTAACATTAGCCTCTTCTAAACCCCTATGTTAACATCTCATTATAATAGCTCATCGGTACTCATAAGTGAGAACTACCCTTTCACTTTAGAAAACCTCATACAAGTGAGTAAACCTTTCACTAGGACTTTATTATAATCATGAGAACTACTTTCAATTATATAATAGTCATATAATAACATGCATACATAATTCATAACAAATTCAAGTGTATAGGGTTAGGAATGAGGAAATCTTGCCATCAACATCACAACCACACATTAGACATAGGAGCATTACTTTATAAGTAATTCATCTTTCATAATTGAAATCAAGAAGAACAAACATTCATACTTTATTGCCCTTTCATTACGTTCATACTTCCATTACCAATAATACATAATCAATACATAAACAAGTTAAATTCAATATTTAATAAATAGCAATTATCATTATACATATTCACATACTCATCATCTTCCACTGTTTCCATAGAATTTCAATATATGATGAGTTTAGGGAAGAACAAGGGTTGAAGGAGAAATCTCAAGTAATTATCTACAATAAACCATAATCACATAGTTAAACAATGATAAAGGATCAAAATTCATCACAATTGAATAACAATTTCATTTTTAAAAGATAACTCATGTTAATATTGAAACCCTACTCTTGGGGAAGTTTGAAAACCATATTTGAAGGAGCCTATTGGGGAAAGGATCCAAAGAGTGAAAGTAACCGTACCTTGAGGATGATTTTTCAATGAATTTGAGATAGATTCTTTGGTGAATTCGTCCTTAACTTGGAGCTCTAGTATTCCTTAAATGGAGGTTTGTGTTTGGGGAGAGAGAAATTAGAGAGAAGTTAGAGCTAAGTGGGTTTTGGGAATTAGAGGAATTAGGTTAGTTTTTATGAGTTGGAACCCTTATATAGTAACTAACTAACTTCATCAACCACCTTTTAACCCCTAATTAATTAATAACATAATTAACATACTAGCCTTATCTTGAACGAAATTGGACAGTGAAACTGACCCCTTATCGACGAACTCCTATCTACGCCCCATCGATCAAACCATTGCCCGTGCTGCACGACCGTGGTTTGGATCAGAGACTGCATTTTTGGGGCCTTTGCTGGATTGGTTAAGAGTCAACCAAAGAACCATAACGACGAAGTGTCTTTCAAACAACGGCTTGTCGTTTATGCTCGTGGTTTCACGCTGTAATTTGGGCAGTTTTGGGGTCAATGGATGGGTCCTCCTCAAGGACCCTTAAGGTGGTCCTTGGGGAGTTGTAGGCATACGTTTCGACCCTGAAAATACCCTAACACTTATTTCCAATCTTTTCACCAAATTCGACTCAATTCCGACTCGTATATCCCTTTTAAACATGTAAAGGCACACTAGCTCAATTTCCACAAACCTCCGGACGTCATGGTCGTTTCTTGGATATTTGACTCTAACATTTCCTAATTAGTTTTGTTACATTATTTTAGTCTTAGAAACTTTTTTTTAAGGTTTGGTTCATATTGTGAGGCTCTAGAATAAGTCATGGGCTTTCGGAGTGTTACATTATCCCCCCTTAGGAACATTCGTCCCCGAATGACAGCTAGAACTTTTTCTTAGGAGAGGAAAGACTCAATACTAGCAGCCCAACCAACAACAACAATAAATCATAATGAATCATAGTTCATATGAGTACTTTGCAACTCCATTCAACAAAAATACATGCATTACACATAGCAACTCAATTCATAATTTACCTCAAATAAGAGCTCAATATCACAACATGAGGAACTACCTTCTCAACATCAACATGAGCTCATCATGAAAATCTAGAGTTACCATGCAGTTTCCCTTCAAGACACATTAAACATGCTCACTACATTTTCATAAGGCAACTATACACATAACACAAGTAAGTGTAAGTTAAGTAAGAGAGCATTTTTCATGAAAACTGAGTTTTAGCATGAACCTTTACCAAGATATGCGCATACATAGAAAAGAAGGTCAATTTCACGTTATTCATGATTTCAATTTTAAGAGGATTACTAACCTCAACCTTTGCTAGAATTTTGAGAAAAAATATGAAGGTAACGGGACTTCATATCGGCCTCGGCCTCCCATGTTTCTCCCTCAACTAGATGGTTTCTCCATAGGACTTTTAGGGAGGCCACCTCTTTGTTCCTCAAATTCTTGACTTGACGGTGTAGAATTTCCATCGGAACCTCTTCATACGAAAGGTTCTCATCCACATCTAACCCTTCAATAGGGGGAATGGATACGGGGTCGCCAATACACATCTTAAGCATGGAGACATGAAATACGGGATGAACTCGGGCTAATTCACTTGGTAGATCAAACTCCTAAGGAACCTTCCCGACCCGTTTCACTATCTCATAAGGACCCACATACCGGGGACTAAGCTTACCTTTTTTGCCAAATTCTCATCACCCCTTTCATGGGTGAAATCTTCAAGTAGACTCTATCACCTACTTCAAATTCAAGGTCTATTCTTCTATTGTCGGCATATGATTTTTACCGACTATAGGCTGTTTTCAACCTTTCCCTTACTATCCAAACCTTCTCTAAGGTTTCATAGATTATCTGGGGACCAAGGAGTGAAGACTTACCAACCTCAAAACACCCAACTAGAGACCTACATATCCTACCATAGAGTGCTTCAAAAGGTGCCATAGAGATACTCGAATGGTAGCTATTATTATAGGATAACTCAATCAACGGTAGGTGATCGTCCCAACTTCCCTTGAAATCAATAACGCAAGCTCTTAGCATATATTCTAGGGTTTGAATAGTACGATCCGCTTGACCATCCATTTGAGGATTAAAAGCGGTGCTAAGCTTCACTTGAGTACCTAAACCTTTCTGAAAAGACCTCCAAAAAAAAGAAGTGAATTGGGCCCCTCTATCCGAAGTGATGGACAAAGGGATACCATGTAAACTCACAATGTTATCAAGGTACAACCTTGCATACTCTTCCGCCGAACAAGTAGACTTAACGGGATAAAGTGGGCAGATTTCATCAATCTATCCACAATAACCCATAATGAGTCATTTTGCCTTCAGGTTCGTGCATACCCAACAACAAAGTCCATATTGATATCTTCCTACTTCAAAGTACGAACATTCATTAATTGAGTCAAACCACCCACCTTTTGATGCTCGGCCTTTACTTATTGACAATTAGGGTACCTAGTCACAAATTTCGCTATATCCCTTTTAAACCCATTCCATGAATAGACCTCTTGAAGATCACGATACATTTTGGTGGCACCGAATGAATAGCATATCTGGACCCATGAGATTTTTCAAAAATTTATCCCCTCAAGTTATCCACATCCAATACGCACAATCTACCTTCGTACCTAAGTACCCCATCCCCCCTTGGGAGTATGGCTCATTAAACTTGCTAAGGACCGATTCCTTCAACTCCATCAATAGAGGATCAAGATGTTGCTTGGACTTCACCTCAACTACAAAAGATGATTCGGAGTTATGATGAACCATGAAATCCTTATTTGGAGAATCTTCTAACTGAACCCCCAACTGGGCTAATCTATGAACATCTTTCACTAGTTCTTCCTTACCTTCTTCCACATGAGACATACTACCTATAGTCATACGACTTAAAGCATCCGCTACCACAGTGGCCTTGCCAGGGTGGTAGAGAACACTCATGTCATAATCCTTCAAAAGTTATAACCATCTTCTTTGTCGGTGATTTAACTCCTTTTGAGTGAACACTTATTGAAGATTTATGTGGTCGGTAAATACATCCACATGGACACGATAAAGATAATGCCTCCATATTTTCTAGACAAATACAACGGCCGCTAATTAAAGGTCATGAATTGGATAGATATTTTCGTGCACCTTGAGTTTCCTGGAGGAATAAGCTATCACCTTACCATGTTGCATGAGGACACAACCCAAACCTACTCGAGAGGCGTCTAAGGAATCTGAATATAAATTATAGTTCTTAGAGACTCACATTTGTTTAAAAATGTTTAAAATATATTAACTAAGTGTTTTACAATATTCATGCTTTATTGGAAGTCATTTGGAGGTCAAATATCAAAGAACGTCCAATGACGTTTGAAAGTTAGCCATGAGACGTGCATGTGTGTGTTGGTGTGTCTTCACATGTTTTACGTGTTCGTTTTGGTTGAAATTGATATAAAGGTCCATAACTTGTATACGAGTATATTTACGTTGGAAACGTCTGGGATGACTCCCCAAGGGTCTCACAAAAGGCCCTCAAGGAGGACCCTAAACACTATCTAGGCACTTCCTTGGCAGTGTCAAACCACGCCCAAGAACGATTGCCAGTAGTCATGGTGGAGCCCCGTCGATGGGGAGGCGTCATTCCATACTTACCTTGGGGTAATCTCAAGCCAAATGAAAACCCTCAGACCCAAACGACGGTTGTCAGTACGGCTCGTTGATGTGTCTACAGGGCATCGATTGGGGGCGTCGATGCAGCCTGCACTCAGCTACCAAACGCACTGTTTCATTTAGGGGTGAATGGAAAATTCACCCCACGTCCTAAACTGACCCGAGGCTGTTTATTTAGGCATTTTTAGGTATATTAACTTTGTTATTAAGATCAAAACACCATACCAAATTCGTTATTCTAAATTAGACTTCCCTTTCTAAAAGAAACCTTTCTAGAAACCTCAATTGGAGATGAAGCTCAAGAACAGCTTGGAGATTGGATTTCCATGGATTCTTCATCAATAATTCGTGGTATTTTCATGTAATTTGTTATGGTGATCCTTCAGCCTTAGTCAACCTTTCTTCTAAGAAGTTCCGTCCAATCTTTTCAATGATAATTCATGATCAAACCTTCTATCTTTCAATCTAGCCATGAGTTCTTTCTCAAATTGATTTCAAAAGCATGCTTATGATGAATTGATGTTTATGTACTAATTTTAAAGTGAATTTCAATCCAATTTTATGATGAACCCATGTTCCTTCCAATTCTCATATTAGCCTATATTATGGGCATAGTGATCTTGACTCTATGTTGATTGAATTATGAAACTAGCATGTTCAATTATCTATTGATAATGCTTATTATGTAGATTAACGGTGAATTATGTGTAACTGATCAGTACGGATCAAGGTTTGATGATTTGATAAGGTTGACCTATGTTCTTCCACATTCTATAGATTGCTAATGTAGTGTAATCAATGTGATCTCGATCCTATAGTAAAGGAAGCATCATTTCGTCTATGTGATGATACTTTTAGCTAATTTCTGATATATGTATTAATGATGAATTATGAGTATTGATCAATTATGATCAAAGGATGGTGAATTGGTAAGATTTCTCTATTCCTCTACTTTCCTATGGAATTGCTAGTTGAATTGGCCTGGTATGGCATTGTGTGGTATGGTCCACTTTTGGTGGTGGTGTTTACTTATTGTCAATATATATGTGATGTGATCATGGCCTTTAAGGAAATTGTATTATGATGGTGTGGTGATGATGATCACCCAATGTAGAGTAGCATGCCTAGTGTTCTATTCTAGTTTATAATGTAGGTTGTATTGTTAATGTTATAAGCATGTGGATGACTATGTTAGGGTTTGGTTTAGGTGTTGCAATTTATGATGTAATAATGGTTAATTAACCCCTACCTATGTCCCTTATATAAATGTGTGATTAGCTAATGTTAGGAGTCTTGAATGTAAGGTGAAGTTATCTTGTCTCCTATGCTAAATTGTTATATGTGGTCTATGATTGAATGTGCATTATGGTCTTAAGAGGGTGTCTGCCTCAATTTGTTGTTGATAGCCATTATGTGATTATGTTGACCAATATAAACATACTTACACCTCATGCATGCTTACAAGTAGTATAGGTTTATGGTGTCTAATGAAAGGGTATTCTCTTATGCACTAATGTCAACTACTATGCAAGTAAAGTTTATGTCCATGAAGTATGTGTTGTATCCCTGAACTAGGATGACTTGATAGGTGTACTAGTTTGGACCAGGGTGTGGGACCTTGTCTATGAATTGCGCATGTGTGTCTTGACATGATAGTTCATAGGTTGTGATCTTTGTACATAATTATGAATGAATGAGTATTTTATGAACATATTTTATATGCTATTATGTCAAGTATATGATATGATGATGTATGAATATGCATTGTGCCTACAAGTGTTTATATGAAAGGATTGCTCATATAGTTACACCTTTACACTTATACATGAATGAAGTGAAGTATGAACATGTGTGGTCTAAGGGTGTTTATGTGAAAGGTTTGATCACATATATGTACGCACATACATGACAATATGTCCATTATGCATGTATAATGATCTAGTCAATAGAGGGGCTCTTCAAAAGTGTTCTCAAGGGTATCCTAAACTAGATGGTGCTTGAATATGCTATGTCCATGTGAAAGGTTTTCTCAAATGATTTAGGTTGATGAAAGGATACTCTAATATATAACTTATGAGCTAAGCATACGGGGAGTCAATCTCCTAAAGCCTACTTTTATGAAGTAACAATTAATAAATGCTTTTCAATAAAAGGAACTTAGCTTAGCAGTGAGTGAGCTTGAAGATGAGGGGTGCCCCTTCCCAATGTGAAAAGGGTTATTCACCATTGTATTCATGAGGTGGATAACAACATTGCCCCATTTGGCATAAAAAGGGTTTCCATATATGCCTCAAAGTTCCATAAACTATGTTTGCCCCATAGGATCTAGCAAGTGATATCACCTAATATACTAGCATGATGTTAATGTTCTACTTTGGCAAGGTAGAGTACCTTCCATTGGTGTAAGATTCTACACACCAAATTCCATGTTAGTGTAACAACTTGAGAGCACACCCTAGAAGATATGTTACTCTCGAAGCGCAACACGGCGTACTTGACCTCTCTGAGGTCTTGTACAAGCCCTTGAAATCATTCATTGCATATATGTATGAAAAGAAGTGTGGAATTAAAACTTTTCACACAAAATATCTTTAAAACATCTTTCATATTAAAAATCATAGAAAACACTAAGTCCCAACATATGCCAATCTTAGACTCAAGAATATTTGGGACACGACCCATACAATATGAATATAAAAATACTTAGTATATTACAATACTTTGAATTAAAAGATATCTAAAGACGATTATGCCCTCGAGTCAAGTGATGACATACTTATACTTTCTTGAAACAATCCTAGTTTTCAAGCTTTACTTCAAGACGCTTCTCACCTTCAACCTACACCTTTAGATATAACAAAATGTATGGAATAATACAAACACATTTACTAAGTATGAATTAATGCATAAAATCATTAGAACGGACATTTATGAGATATATGCTCTCTTTTGATTAAAACTTCATAATGTAAGCATAAGAATCACATTTAAACACCAAACCACACAATTAGAAGACATTACAAATTATAGCCACATTATATGAAAGTTACAGTGACATTACAGTGAGCTTACAATGACTTAACTGTAAGTTCATCTAAATTTCACATACCACAATATTGCATTAAAATACATCCAAACACATAACTATAAGGTCCTCCTACCCAAGACCATTTTAAGGCTCATTTGAGTGAATTATGAAGCTACCGCCCATACAATCTCTTCACACACACCTAAGAGATCCTTTAAACTATCTAGAGTAAGATCATTCTCACTTTATGTAATAACATATATATGATATGACATTCTCCTCCCAAAGGTTATCAAAATACTTACTTAAGTAACTCAAAAAGAGAACGCCCATACACCCTCTCCAAGCTTACCTAAATAATCTTTAAGACTACCTAAGTTTAGATCATGTCTACTTATTCAATTTACTTCCCTAGCTAGAGTCATTCTTATGACTTCCCTAGGTAATACATGAAGTGACCATTTCTTCTGCCCCCTTCATACCTTAACTAATCAACTCTTAAACTACTCTAGATAAGTACTTATTCATTTACATGATTTATAACTTAAGTCATTATCTTCATTAGTTCACTTAAGAGACACTCAACATATAAGGACATTCAAGTCATGGTCTTGGAGAAGACCTATGGACTCACTCACTAACATTTTCAAAGCCTAATCGTGCAATGTCTAGATAACGTCCCATACCACTACCCAAAATTTAAAGAACTTCTCCAATACTAGTAGGTATCCCATATGATTATAATAGGCAATAACCGACATAGACCATAATAGCTATGATGGGAATCTGGAGTCATGAACCTACTCCATTGGAGGTTTGTTCTACGGGCCAATGGTAGAAATAGGACACATACCATGTAGGCACATGGTTAAGGAATATGAAGGGTTTCTTTGTATTCTAGCCTCATCCTTAACTAGAGATACTTCCCAAACCATACTCACTCGGTGCTAGCCTTTGTTCTCATAGAGTAATTCACATAAAAGAATACATGAAGATGTTCCATATATAGTTCATAACCCAATCAGATTACACCATACCAAAGAGGGTCCACTAACGCTACCTACAATGTATAAAAGGAAAGATCAATGACTTTCCCAAGGATGATTTCATGCCGTTCCACCAATCAACCCTAAGTCCACCATTCACACAAGAAGGATACCATTACTACTTTCCACTTCAAAGATATCAGAACCTTACATCTTGGATGAAGGTTCCACATAAAGGACCTTCTTAACAATGTTCAAGGTCACATGTCAATCACACATATAAGACTAATAGGATTTAGCATACTAAGTGAAGATGTCATATTCACATTGTACATGTATCAAGTAAGGGACACAAGTCTACCAAAGCAAGACACACACATACTTCACATATAGCATATCATTCAAGAAAACATAGGTATAACTAATATCATCTATAGGTCACTTTATTCACTACTATAGTATCATCAATAACACTATCATACGACTTACATAACCAAGTAGAAGAATCATGAATCAACTCTAAGACTACACACATAAGGACATAGTCACAGTCTAAGATGATCACCTAATGTCAATAGAAGAACATATACTTTCACATTACTCAAAAGTAGATAGATATGATCCTACTTCACATAAATCACTACACAAACCATCATAATATATCAAGTAATTCCGACAAGGCTGTGATTATCATAATTCATAAAGTAACGCCAACGAGGCCACATAATTCATGAGTAAAGCACATAGCACTGCCACCATAAGTTGACCATACCAATCACAACATAATTGAAGACCTATATTACATAATATAAAGAGAATTAGGGAAGCGTAGCATGAATTCAGTCTCACCACTTCAATCCATAGCTAAATCATCCGATACAATACTCAAAGGCCCTTACCAATGGCCATGATCACCAATTCAATCCAATACTTACAATTAACAATGAATCAAAAGGTAATTCAATATAGATTAATGAATTTAGGGCAAAATATTAACAATTCTAACATGATTATATCATAATTCAATAGACCTAATCAAATAACATTAGAATTTAATAGCATTAAGACATAATCAAGTCATCACCCACAAAGTATCAAAATCTAGGGTTCATGAATTACATGGGTTCATAGAGTAATTAGGTTAAAACCATCAAATTAACATCAATTCAATCAATATATAATGATTCAAAACGTTTTATGCAAGAATGCATGGATAGATATCATAATTGGACCAATTCATCTTTGAAAGACTTTATAAATCACTTTGAAGTCTGCGACCTTGAAGAAAAGGGATTCAAGGATGAAGGACATACCTTAATTGATGTTACACCATGAATTTTATGAATAATTGATGAAGAATCACCAAAGAATCTTCAACCCAAGCTCTATCTTTAGTTTTGGCTCTGATGGAGTTCTAGAGAATTTCTTAGAGAATTTGGGTTTGATTTTGTATAGTGAATTCATCTAGGTGTTTAACACTTATAAATCTACTGAAAATACCAAAAATACCCTTAGGAAACCTCCCTTTTAATTATTTTGACATGGGGTGAATTTACCAATTTACCCTTCTCTTTACAGTGAAGCAGGCGAAATTGCAGGCTACAATCAACTGTTGCAAATCGACGGGGCGTAAGTCCCTTGACGGGCCATCATGTCCCCCGTCGATTGGGCAAAAGCCTGGAAAATGGGAGCTTATCTCTCTAGGCTAAGTCTCCATCGACGCCCACCACCTACAGGGCATCGACCAGCCTACTGGGAGTCGATTTCCCTCCGTAGGTGGGACTGCCTTGGGCAGTTTTGGTCACCAAGATGGGTCCTTCCTCAAGGACCCTTGGTTGGTCCTTGGGGATTTTTTCTGCGACATTTCCAACCTGAATATGTTTGCATATGAGTTTAAGACGTCTCACATCAATTTCATCCAAAGCGAAAACGTAAAAATCCATGAAACATACTAAGACAAACAAGGTCGTTTCAAGGCAAACCTTTCGAACGTCATGGACGTTCTTGGATGTTTGACCTCCAAACTTTATTTAACTTTAACAACTGCCTCCCAACCTCATTTTAACCCATTTTAAGACTTAAAAAAATCAAGACACAAGCGTTAGGCTGTAGTTACACCTAAGTCATTTTAGAGGTGTCATAGTTAGCACCCATGGTCTTAATGTCAGTTAAGGATGTATTTTCCCTAAAGTAAAATGGACAATGGAAGTGAAGTAATGGACCCTAACTATGATAACCTAAGGGATGTTTTTTAGTGTAGGTGAGGTTATGGGACTTTACCTATGCATTGCACAAGTAGCTCTTGAAGGGAGTTCTAGGAAGGTGTTCCAATGTATATGATCATGTTTATGTTTCTTATGCATGACATTGTAGTTTCCTCTACTTGTTGTGATAAAATGCATGATATGAGTCCTAATGATCGTATATGATGTGGTCTTACCTTATATGCATAATGTGGGTCTTATTGACCATATGATGAAGGTCTTGCTTGGCATGTCTGAAGTTGTCTATACTTGTCTTTTTGATGTATGAAGTAAACGGTATGCTTGTGGTCTCTTTATGAGTTTATTAAGTATGTGTGAGGTTATGGGAGTTCACATGTACAATATACTAGTAGTCTTGGATTGGGGTTATGAGTAAGGTCTTACGATGTCCTATGAAATGAAGTCCATGTCACGATCGAAATCTAGACCCCAGACAAGACCGGCGTCGTTGACCTCTCAGAGGTCGCAGACAAGCCTACTTACATCATTCTTACTTCATCTAAGTTAATTTTAGCAGAAAATTAAAAACTTTTTGTTTCTTAACATACTTGTTAAACATTCTTATCATTTCATAAATTGTTCACCATCAACCATCTAAAATTAAGAGATAAGCAACTGAAAGAAATAGTTCAATAAGTATTTAGTGTATAATTGCCAAAATGGAACCAATACAAAGTCTGAATAAAAACAGGAAAGAAACTTTAGTGGAACATGCTCCACTAGCTCAACTCTAAAATTAGGTTAGAATGTACAACAGTAGCATCCTCGAAAGCATGAGGACCTACCAACTCTAGATAAATGCTGGACGTCCGGATAACTGCAACAATAATCCTGTAGCTCTATCGTCCACCTGTGCCTGCACCTAAAAATAGTATAGTTGTATAGGATTAGTACACAGTTGTACTAAGCATGGGTATATGCAAGCACACACCAAGGACATGCATGAGAAAGAATAACTCTTCCCTAACAACATGATTATGGAAAGTCAAGTCAGTGGACTCGCCAAATTTGGATTAGGAAAGTTAGTGAACTTCCCAAATTTGGATTAGGAAAGTCAGTGAGCTTACCAAATTTGGATTATGAAAGTCAATGAGCTTTCCAAATTTGGATTAAGAAAGTTAATGATCTTTCTAATTTTGGATTAGGAAAGTCATGCCATGAGAGTAACATGCATCATCATAATTATCATATTGCACACAGAACATAACATTTTACATATAGCACATATCATAGCACATAACATATAACACATAGTTTCTTTCATATCATTCGTTCATATGCCATGAGACCTTGGAATCATGGACTTGACATTAAGACTTTCCAAAATAAGGGCTCAACATATGGGACCTCAACTAGGGAGTCTTCATTAGCAAACACAGAGTCTGCTTCATTCATTCATACGTACTTCATTTCATTTCATTCATAGGCCAGTGTGTGGACACCAGCTATACCTAGGATGTAGTTTAAGACTTTTATCGGGTTTGTTGTGCAATGATCAAGAATAACCTAATGTCATTACCTAAGTCTAGCTCACCTCTTGATTAACCTATCCTAACACCTTCGGTATCATTCATTTCATTATGTGCTTCATTTGAGGCTGGCCTTATTCATTCATTGGGAACTTTAACTTTAACCGACATAGATCATGTGAGCATCACGAAATCCAGTGTCTCCCCCCCCCACACCGAAAAGAGGTAGAATCACCGGCCAAGGTGACCTAAAAACATGCTAACGTACATGGGAATTTAACCCCGCCAGATCCCTATATTGACATTATAGGTTCGAAGACTAGGAGATATAAGGAGACACATACCCGCCAAGCCGGACAGTCTCATCTCATGAGAGTTACGTGAACCTCTGCCCTTCCCGAAAGAAGGCATCACCGCTCATAGCTAGCCTATCGGTGCTCAGTATAAAGTTCCATTTCATTCAACTCGTACGTCATGGAAGCTGTCTTCTAGTATGAGGACATCATAGCTCATTAGATGATTTCTCATCTCATCATTAGTATTAAGTGTGTTAATCTCAATACTTTCATTAGAGTGTTCATAGAGACTGGTCTCTACATTATCTTACACTCTCATTGGTGAGTACGTTTTGGTAACATTTACTTAGGCTCATTTGATATTGCTCTCATCATATACATTAGCCTCATATCATGTTGTTACCACATTCGCTAACATTAGCACATTTGCTCTTCATAATTACTCACCCCATTTTACGTGAATGTTCATTTCATCATATGCCAATATACTTGGCCATTTGTGTGATTCACACTCTTACTTAAACCTTCTAGGGTTTTGTCATTTCATTACATACACCTAGGTTCACTTCATTACAACGTATGCTAGACTTATGAGTCTATACACACAAGCCATGAGGCTTCATTCATAATTCGTTAAGTGATTCATACATTCCTAAGATTATGTAGTACAAGACTTATGTATCTCGTATATATGCCATGATCTTGATTTTGATCTAAGTAGGTGGCATTATTCCTGGATATTTTGTTCACGTATGACTTATGTATCAATACGGAAGATTGGGCAAGGAAACAAAAGTTTGAATCACTTGGATATCATTTATATTTTTCATTGATTTTATTTCTAATATTCATAACATTAGAACTCTAAATTAAATCCAACATTAACATCGTATCATTAATTTTCTACTTAGTTTTTCTCTTAGGTTCGCCGAAGGGTTGTGGGTTCAAATCCCTACAACCCCTTTTTATTTTTCATTAACATCACTTTGCTCATTTTCGCCCAAACCAAGAGGTTGTGGGATCAAACCCCCACAGCCTCTTTGATTTTTAGTATTTAATTCGCTGGAATAGGGAGGTTATGGGTTCGAACCCCCACAGCCTCCTTATTTTTAACTTAATTTCGCTAGAGGCTTGGGAGGTTGTGGGTTCGAACCCCCACAACCTCCTTACTTTATTTTTTATTTAATTTCGGTGAGTGGCAGTAAGGCTGTGGGATCGAACCCACACAACCTCACTTTATTTCCTTAGTTAATTTTGCCTTATTCTTTTTTCAGCCTTGAGGTCGTGGGTTCGATTCCCAAGCCTCACGTTTTCTTTTCTTTATTTTCTCCCCTTTCGCGCGTGCCTGGAGGTTGTGGGTTCGAATCCCACGCCTCCCATTTATTTGTATAATTATTTTTTTCCTCTTTCTCCTCCAGTTCGCGAGTTCGATTCCCCTCAGCCCCATTTTCTTTTTCTTGGTCGCGAATTCCAGTAGCCAGGTTCGATTCCCCCCAGCCCCATTTTCGATTTATTTTCTCGCGAAATCATTAGCTAAGGGGTTCGATTCCCCTTAGCCCCTTCACATTTTCTTTTCTTTTTCAGCCCCCTTAACATGTGAGGTCTTGGGTTCAATTCCCATTGACCTTACTTATTTTATTTTCCCTTTTAAAACCCAGATTTTAACCTCATTGTACAGTGCACAAATCTGGAAATTTATTCATAGTTTTTACCTTCCTTAAATCAACTTTTCATATTGGTTTCGTAGGGCATTTCACCAAACACTTAGTATCTAATTTAGGTTTAGTTTAGGGGTTATATTTAGTCAAGCGTTTTTACTCAAAATTTGTAACTTCACACACCATATGAACATCAAGTTATGCACAACTTTAACACATGAAATACAAAAAGAAAATATGCCTTACACACCTCCAAACAGTGGCTAAGACTCACTGCCAACGTACACACACACTTTTTCTTCGATTACACATTGGTTATCATTTTCGTGATTTCACGCACAAAAACATTTTCACATTCAATATAAAACATCACACCTTGCCTAAATCTACCAGCACACAATACCCAACCTACGAAATCGTTTGGGAGCTAGTGACAACGACATGCAACGGGGAACAACCTTAGTTTCGGAGTGAATATCTTGAATCGTAAGGGGCCTCTTGGGAAAGGGACCAAGATAGATGAAACCCATACCTTTTTGACGTTTAATCCACACACGACCTGCTGTCCAAAACCCTCTCCAATCACGTCCAACACCGAAACTTTCACCAATTCTCGACGGAACACCCCTCTCTTTTGCCTAACGTTTTTGGTTAACTTGTTTTCTTGGAATTTTCGTGTTTGTTCTTCAAGTGTGAAGAACTTTGTTGTTAAACTGTTCTTGAGTTTTTTTGTTGCAGAACGTGAGAAATGAGAGTTGAGAGACGTGAAAGAGAGTTGAGTGACGTGAAGAGATTTATTAGGATTAGGAGTGTAGGTTTGAATTTAGTCAAAGTAAGGTTTGATTTAATTAATAAAATCTGATTTATTTAGCTTAGTGAAATGACAATTATGCACTTAAAAAAATCCGATTAGAATTGATGATTAAATCATCAATTCGTTGCTTCAAGTGGGGCTCGAACCCGAGTGACACCCTTTTTGCGAAAATGGGTCACGTCGGGTCGACCCACATTTAAATTAANGATGCTGGATCACCTAGGCACTTCTTCAACATAGAGACATGAAATACTGGATGAACAGAAGCTAGCTCCGCAGGCAATGCTAACTCATAGGCCACATCACCCACATGCTGCAGGATCTCATATGGCCCAACATACCTCGGACTCAGTTCCCTTTTCTACAAAATCTCATCACCCCTTTCATGGTGATATCTTCAAGTAAACCTGGTCACCACATCAAAACTGTAAGGGGCGTTCTGTTATTGCATATGACTTCTGCCGACTATAAGCAGTACAACCTGTCCTAATCACTCTGACCTACTCTAAGGCCTCATGAATGATATCTGGACC
The DNA here is from genome assembly GCA_022817965.1 of Solanum lycopersicoides. Lineage (NCBI taxonomy): Eukaryota > Viridiplantae > Streptophyta > Magnoliopsida > Solanales > Solanaceae > Solanum > Solanum lycopersicoides. The sequence goes on along the minus strand of CM040621.1, from coordinate 56,417,879 downwards.
CAAAATGGATGACTCTCCAACCTCGAACCACCCAACTAGAGATCTACACCTCCTACGATACAGTACCTCAAAAGGTGCCATCCCAATGCTGGAGTGATAGCTATTATTATACGAGAAATCTATCAAAGGCAGATGGTCATCCCAACTACCTCTGAAGTCAATCACACACGCTCTCAACATGTCCTCCAATGTCTGAATGGTGCGCTCCGCCTGCCCATCTGTCTGAGGATGAAAGGCAGTGCTAAGCTTTACCTGCGTGCCCAATCTCTTCTGGAAAGATCTCCAGAAATGTGAAGTAAACTGAGCTCCTCTATCTGAAATAATAGACAAAGGAATCCCATCCCATCTCACAATCTCACCAATGTAGAGTCTCGCATAATCCTCGGCTCTGTAAGTAGACTTCACAGGGATAAAGTGGGCAGACTTAGTCAATCTGTCCACAATAACCCATATGGAGTCATGCTGCCTCCTAGTCCTCGGAAGACCACCACGAAGTCCATATTATGGCCTCCACTTCCAAGTCGGAACCTCAATAATCTAAGTCAGACCAGGCTTAAATGCTCTGCTTGACCTGCTGACAATTAGGACACTTGGCCACATATTCTGCAATGTACTTCTTCATGCCATCCCACCAATAAATCTGCTTAAGATCATGATACATCTTGGTGGAACCTGGATGTATGGAAATCTGGAACCATGGGCCTCTGCAACAATCCTGGTCCGCAAATCATCCACATCTGGTACACACAGCCTGTCCTGATACTAAGTATGCCATCACCTCCCAAAGTGAAAGACTCATTCATCTTCATCATCACTGAGTCCTTCAGCTCCATCAACACAAGATCTGATGCTGACCCTGCTTGACTTAACTACCAAGGATGACTCAGAACTAGGATGAACTGAAAACATCCCTACTAGTAGAGTCAACCAATCGCACACCCAGTCTGGCCAGTCTGTGTAGATCTTTCACCAGCTCCTTCTTCTCATCCTCGACGTGGGCTACTTCCATGCTCATACTGCTTCAAAGCATCAGCTATAACATTAGCCTTACCTGGATGTAGTGCACATTCATGTCATAATCCTTCAACAGCTCCAACCATCTCCGCTGACGTAGATTCAACTCCCTCTGAGTGAACACATACTGGAGGTCTTGTTGTCTGTGAATACATCCACATGCACTCCATACAAGTAGTGCCTCCACAGCTTCAGTGCAAATACCACAGCTGCCACTCCAGGTCATGAGTGGGATAATTCTTCTCATGAACCTTGAGTTGTTCTGGACGCATAGGCTATCACCTTACCAACCTGCATAAGAACACAACCCAAACAACCCTAGATGCATCACAGTAACAGTGTAATTCTCACCACACTTAGGCAAAGTAAGCACCGGGGCTGAAGTGAGTCTGTCCTTGAGCTCCTGGAAACTCCTCTCACAAGTCTCCGTCCACTCAAACTTGGCTTTCTTCTTAGTCAAAGCTGTCAATGGGCAGCAATGGAAGAAAAGCCCTCCACAAACCTGCGGTAGTAACCAGCCAATCCCAAAAGCTACGGATGTCAGTGGGAGTAAGAGGCTTTGGCCAGTTCTTCACAGCCTCAGTCTTCCTGGGATCCACCTCCACCCTGATCGGACACAACATGACCCAGAAAGGTCACTGATCTCAGCCAAATTCACATTGCTGAATTTGGCATACAACTGATGATGTCTAAGTACCTGCAAGGTTAGTCTCAAATGTTGTTCATGCTCTTCCTTGGTCTTAGAGTAGATGAGAATGTCATCAATGAATACTATGACGAAAGAGTCAAGGTATTCACGGAAGACCCTGTTTATAAGATCCATAGATGCAGCAGGTGTATTCGTGAGACCAAATGACATGACTAGAAACTCATAGTGACCATAACGGGTATGAAAGGCTATCTTTGGGATATCTCCATCCCTAACCCTAAGCTGATGGTACCCTGAACGAAGATCAGTTTTTGAAAAGAAACTAGACCCTTGGTGCTGATCGAACAAATCATCTATTATGGGAAGTAGATACTTATTCTTTATAGTGACTTTGTTAAGCTGCCGATAATCGATACACATTCTAAGGGTTCCATATTTCGTTTTCACAAACAACACTGGAGCGCCCCAAGGGTATATGCTTGGCTGAATGAAACCCTTGTCAGTGAGATCTTTTAGCTATAGCTTCAACTCTTTGAGTTCAGCTGGAGCCATTCTGTAAGGAGGAATTGAAATTGGTTTAATATCGGGTTATAAGTCGATACCAAAATCAATCTCTCGAGGGGGAGGGACTCGAGGCAAATAATCAGGAAATACATCTAGGAACTCACTCACTACAGGCACTGAGTCTATGGAAGGAATGTCATGATCTAGATCATTAACACTCACAAGATGACACAATAACCCCTTGGACATCATTTTATTGGCCTTAAGGTTCAAAATCAAGAGGTTAGGATGACTCGAGTTGTACCCCTCCCAGACTAGATCATCTTTATTAGGGAAACGAAATCTCACCACTCTACTACGATAGTCCAAGCAAGCATAATAACTGTGAAGCCAGTCCATGCCAAGAATAACATAAAAATCATGCATGGGCAACTCAACCAAGTCTGCACACATAGTCTTACCACTTATCACTATTGGGCAATCCTTGTATACTCTATCAGTTCTTACATTTTCTCCTAAAGGTGTACTAACCACTATAGGATCATGCAGAACTTCAGGCAATATCTCAAAAGTGAGAGCAAGCAAAGGAGTTACAAAGGAAAGCGTAGACCATGGATCAAGTAAAGCATAACCAGAAGTTGAGAATACTTGCAGCATACATGTGACCACATCAGCGGACTTCTCCTGCTCCTCCCTGCCCTTCAGGGCATAGAATCTGTTCCTCTTAGGAGGCTCGGCTGCTGCTGCACTCTATGGATTAGGACTAGGCTGAGCATTACCTCCAGCCCTACCTCTGTTTTGTGGGCAGTCTCTAACCATGTGTCCATTCTTACCGCAACCGAAACAGACATTAGTGCCCTGTCTGCACTCTCCACTGTGAGCTCGGCCACACTTAGAACAATTCTTTTTAGGACGCTGCATCTCACCTCCGTGTCCATTCTTGGGCTCAGGTCTGCCTCTTCTAGGTGCTGTACTCCTCTGAAAATTTGACTTCCCAAAACTCTGTTGCCCCTTCTTGAACCTGGGCTGCTCACGGACGCCAAAATTGTTTCTGTGGCCTCCATGGCTGGGACTTACCTGATCTTGAGGCTTAGGCCTTCTAGCATCACGAACACCCCTCTTTTTACGGATGTCCTCTACCTGCTGGACATGCACCATAAACCTGGAGAGGTCCATATTATCATGAAGCATCGCAGACCGACACTCCTCCTCTAGATCTCCATTGATTCCTGTGAGGAACCTGCTCATCTCATCCCTGCTGTTAGACACAAGGGAAGTAGCATACCTGGATAATTTAACAAACTTCAGTACTCACCTCATCCTTGCTATTAGATATTAAGGAAAGTAACATACCTTGATATCTTAACAAACTTCAGGGAATACACCCTAACTGTCATAGAGCCTTGTTTAAGGTTGATGAACTCCTCAACCTTGGCTTCCCTTATCTCTCTGGGGAAGAATCTCTCCAGAAATGTTGTCTTGAACAGCTCCCAAGTGACTGGCACTCCACCCAAAACTCGGATATCTTGCCACATCTTGCACCAAGTCTGTGCAACATCCTTGAGCTGATAGGAAGCCAGCTCAGCCTTCTCAGTATCTCTGGCCCCCATAGCCACCAGAATCTTATGCACCTCATCCACAAACTCCTTGGGATCCTCTGCAGTCCTAGACCTTGTGAAAATATAAGGATGCATCCTCGTGAAATATCTCAGCCTGTCAGCCATGCTACAAACCGGTGGGTTCGCCCTCTGAACATCCTGCCGGTTGACATGGGCAGTCATAGCCTGGGCCTGCATAGTAATGGCTTGTGCCATCTGGGCCAGAGATGCCCTTACCTCAGCATCAGCCAACTCAGCTGGGCTAACTGGCATAGCCACTCCATCAGCTGGAGCCTGGGGTTGAACTTGATTGCCCCCAGCTGCTGCACCTCTTCTCCTCTGACCAATAGTCCTCTTAGTATTCATTCTCTAAAAACAACAAAGATTGATGTTAGACACGCTCATAACACCAAGAAATTAAACTTTAGGAGAAACACAATAAGATCAGGGAAATTTTCCTACGCATCATGCAGTCTCTAATCCAGGATAGTGGTGCACTTCACTACCATGACTTAGAAACTACTCAATGTGGTTGATGTGAACTCATTATTATCGGAATTTAACCTAGGGCTCTGATACCAACTTTGTCACGACCGGAATCTAGACCCCAGACGATACCGGCGTCGTTGACCTCTCAGAGGTCGCAGACAAGCCTAGTTACATTATTCTTACTTCATCTAAGTTAATTTTAGCGGAAAATTAAAAACTTTTTGTTTCTTAACATACTTGTTAAACATTCTTATCATTTCATAAATTGTTCACCATCAACCATATAACATTAAGAGAGAAGAAACTGAAAGAAATAGTTCAATAAGTATTAAGTGTATAATTGCCAAATGGCACCAATACAAAGTCTGAATAAAAACAGGAAAGAAACGCTAGTGGAACATGCTCCACTAGCTCAACTCTAAAATTAAGCTAGAATGTAAAACAGTAGCATCCTCGAAAGCATGAGGACCTACCAACTCTGGATGAATGTTGGACGTCCGGATAACTGCAACAATGATCATGTAGCTCTAGCGTCCACCTGTGCCTGCACCTAAAATTGTAGAGTTGTATATGGTTAGTACACACTTGTACTAAGTATGGGTATATGCAAGCACACACCAAGGACATGCATGAGAAAAATAGCTCTTTCCTAACAACATGATTATGGAAAGTCAAGTCAGTGGACTTGCCAAATTGAATTAGAAAGTTAGTGACTTCCATATTGGATTAGAAAGTTAGTGAACTTCCCATATTTGGATTAGGAAAGTAGTGAACTTCCAAATTTGGATTAGGAAAGTCAGTGAGCTTTCCAAATTAGGATTATGAAAGTCAATGAGCTTCAAAATTTGGATAGGAAAGTCAATGAGCTTTCCAAATTTGGATTAGGAAAGTCATGCCATGAGAGTAACATGCATCATCATAAATATCATATTGCACACAGCACATAACATTACACATAGCACATATCATAGCACATAACATTAAACATAGTTTTTCATATCATCTTCATATGCCATGAGACCTTGGAATCATGGACTTGACATTAAGACTTTCCAAAATGAGGGCTCAACATATGGGACCTCAACTAGGGAGTCTTCATTAGCAAACACAGAGTCTGCTTCATTCATTCATACAAACTTCATTTTATTTCATTCATAGGCCAGTGTGTGGACACCAGCTATACCTAGGTTGTAGTTTAAGACTTTTATCGGGTTTGCTGTGCAATGATAAAAAATAACCTAATGTCATTACCTGAGTCTAGCTCACCTCTTGATTATCCTATCCTAACACCTTCGGTATCATTCATTTCATTATGTGCTTCATTTTAGCCTGGCCTCAATCATTCATTGGGAACTTTAACTTTAACCGACATAGATCATGTGAGCATCATGAAATCCAGTGTCTCCCCCACACCGAAAAGAGGTGGAATCACCGGCCAAGGTGACCCAAAAACATTCTAGCATACATGGGAATTTAACCCCACCAGATCCCTATATTGGCAGTATAGGTTCGAAGACTAGGAGATATAAGGAGACCCATACCCAGAAAGCTGGACAGTCTCATCTCATGAGAGTTACGTGGACCTCCGCCCTTCCCGAAAGAAGGCATCACCGCTCATAGCTAGCCTATCGATGCTCAGTATAAAGTTCCATTTCATTCAACTCATACGTCATGGAAGCTGGTTTCTAGTATGAGGACATCATAGCTCATTAGATGATTTCTAATCTCATCATTAGTATTAAGTGTGTTAATCTCAATACTTTCATTATAGTGTTCATAGAGACTGGTCTATTCATTATCTTACACTCTCATTGGTGAGTACGTTTTAGTAACATTTACTTAGGCTCATTTGAGATTGCTCTCATCATATACATTAGCCTCATATCATGTTGTCACCACATTCGCTAACATTAGTACATTTGCTCTTCATAATTACTCACCCTATTTTACGTGAATGTTCATTTCATCATATGCCAATATACTTGGCCATTTGTGTGTTTCACACTCTTACTTAACCCTTCTAGGGTTTCGTCATTTTATTACATACACCTTAGGTTCACTTCTTTAAAACGTATGCTAGACTTATGAGTCTATACACACAAGCCATGAGGCTTCATTCATAATTCGTTAAGTGATTCATACATTCCTAAGATTATGTAGTACAAGACTTATGTATCTCGTATATATGCGAAGATATTAATTTTGATCTAAGTAGGTGGCATTATTGCTGGATATTTTGTTCACGTATGACTTATGTATCAATACGGAAGATTGGGCAAGGAAACACAAGTTTGAATCACTTGGACATCATTTATATTTTTCATTGATTTTATTTCTAATATTCATAACATTAGAACTCTAAATTAAATCCCAACATTAACATTGTATCATTAATTTTCTACTTAGTTTTTCTCTTAGGTTGGCCGAAGGGTTGTGGGTTCGAACCCCCACAACCCCTTTTTATTTTTCATTAACATCACTTTGCTCATTTTCGCCCAAACAAGAGGTTGTTGGGATCAAACCCCCACAGCCTCTTTGATTTTAGTATTTAATTCGTGGGAATAGGGAGGTTGTGGGTTCGAACCCCCAAACCTCCTTATTTTTAACTTAATTTTGCAAGCTTGGGAGGTTGTGGTTCGAACCCACACAGCCTCCTAAGTTTATTTTTTATTAATTTCGGCAAGTGGCAGTGAGGTTGTGGATCGAACCCCCACAGCCTCACTTTATTTCTTAGTAATTTTGCCTTATTCTTTTCAGCCTTGAGGTCGTGGGTTCGATTCCCACGCCTCACGTTTTTTTTCTCCCCTTTCGCGCGTGCCTGGAGGTCGTGGGTTCGAATCCACGCCTCCATTTATTTGTCTAATTATTTTTCTCCTCTTTCTCCTCCAGTCAGCGAGTCGATTCCCCCCAACCCCATTTTCTTTTTTTTTCTCGCGAAACCAGTAGCTAAGGGTTCGATTCCCCTTAGCCCTTCACGTTTTTTCTTTTTCAGCCCCCTTAACATGTGAGGTCTTGGGTTAATTCCCATTGACCTTACTTATTTTAATTTCCCTTTTAAAACCCAATTTTATCCTCATTGTGAGTGCACAAATCTGGAAATTTATTCATTGTTTTTACCTTCCTTAAATCAACTTTTCATATTGTTTTTAGGGCATTCACCAAACACTTAGTTCTAATTTAGGTGTAGTTTAGGGGTTACATTTAGTCAAGCGTTTTACTCAAATTTTGTAACTTCACACACCATATGAACATCACGTTATGCAAAACTTTAACACATGAAATACAAGAAGAAAACATGCCTTACACGCCTCCAAACAGTGGCTAAGACTCACTGCCAACGTACACACACACACACATTTTCTTAGATTACACATTGGTTATCATTTTCGTGATTTCACGCACAAAAACATATTCACTTTCAACATAAAACATTAAACCTTGCCTAAATCTACCAGCACACAATACCCAACCTACGAAATCATTTGGGAGCTAGTGACAAGGACATGCAACGGGGAACAACCTTAGTTTTGGAGTGAATATCTTGAATCGTAAGGGGCCTCTTGGGAAAGGGACCAAGAGAGAAGAAACCCATACCTTTTTGACGTTTAATCCACACACGACCTGCTGTACAAAACCCTCTCCAATCACGTCCAACACCAAAACTTTCACCAATTCTCGACGGAACACCCCTCCCTTTTGCCTAACGTTTTTGTTTAACTGGTTTTCTTAGAATTTTTGTGTTTGTTCTTCAAGTGTGAAGAACTTTTGTTGTTAAACAGTTCGTGATTTTTCTTTTGTTAGGGAAGAACGTGAGAGAATGAGAGTTGAGAGATGTGAAAGAGAGTTGAGTGACATGAAAGAATTATTAGGATTAGGAGTGTAGGTTTGAATTTAGTCAAAGTAAGGTTTAATTTAATTAAAAAAATCTAATTTATTTAGCTTAGGTGAAATGAACATTATGCCCTTACAAAAATCAGATTATAATTGATGATTAAATCATTAATTCGTTGCTTCAACTGGGGCTCGAACCCGAGTGACACCCTTTTTGCAAAAATGGGTCACTTCGGGTCTACCCACCTTATTTACTCTTTTAATTTAAATTAATTAATTAATTAATTTCTCAGGGTAATTACAATATTACCCTTGTCCTGGAAAAGGTCATTTTACCCCTGGACCCTCAAAACTTAAAATTTTCTCTTTTAAGTCCGATAAAGACTCTTTCGATTAAATCTTCATTTTCGTGAGCCTCACATGGTTGGTTCCAACCTTTCCAAGCTCAATTAACTCCCCAAGTTAGTTGGCTTGGTCGTAGTAAGGGTTCTGAGGTGTGGTTTTACGCGTATCAATCCGTGTGAACCTTGGTCTAATCGCAATCATTCTTGACACCTTAAGTATTTATCTTATTCATTTTTAGGGTTGTTACAGTCCAAGTATGTAATGTTAACTAATTTCTATTATGTTGTTGTTGGTATAGTTGACTTAGATGATGTCTTGGAATAGGTCTTATAGGAGATGTATGCATTATGTTGAGTTATATGTGAAACTTGTATAGTCATGATATGCTAAGCCTCTAGATATATGTATGTATGTTTGATGATTAATGGAGGTTGTATGCATGATTACCTTGTGGCTTTGAGGTGATGCTTGAGTGTGGATAGTGTAATGGAACATTATGTATACATTTCATCAAGTATCACTAGAGGGTTACTTGGGAAGTTAAGAAATTTGGAAGAAAAAGAGGTTACTGTTAAATGAAAGGGAGCTTACTGTATAGAAAAACGTAGTTACTGTAAAGGAAAAGGTACCTTAAAGGAAAAGGTAGTTATTGTAAACTGATGTCAATGTGCCTTTAAATACAATGTATGGTTTTATGTGATATTATAACTATTGTATATAACTATATGAATTATGTGAATTGTATGATGCTTATGGTATCAAAGTCTTATTAAGTATTCAAAAAAAGACATGATGCATGGTTTCAAAGTAAAATGTCCCCTTTTCAATGCATGTTTTTATATGGTTGTTATACTTAGTGCATTCTTGTACTAACACCATTCTTCTTTACCTTTTTACACAAAGTGTAGGTTATGGATTCTTAAAGGATGTATCTAAGGTGAAGAGCTTGATATGTATTTCCCAAGCTCAAGGAAAGGGATCCTTAAGTTCAAGGATTTCCTATTTCCTATTTTATGCAAAGTTTTTGTAATAGTTTAGTTAATGAATTCTGTTATATGGGTCGTGTCCCTATTATACTCTAATGATGTTGAGTCTAAGAGGGCAAAGAGTCTTAGAGTTTGTAACTATGTATTATGATATTTTATATACAATGGAAGTGATTGTTCTAGCATATGATGTGCTATGAAAGTTTTAAATTTTCTGATAAATTTACCTATGAAAATGCGATGAATGATAAATATGGGCTTGTATAAGATCTCCAATAGGTCAAGTACGCCATGTTACTTCTAGGGGGTGCTCCCCGATTGTGACAAACCATTGTACCAGAGCTAGGTTATGAAAGTGGTTTTAGGGTCCAAAGTCTCATATTGCCACGTCTAGTATAGTCTCGTTCATCGGTGTAAGTCGCGACACATCTATGAGCTAGAGGCTATAGGAAGATACGGTTTCCCTTCATCACAATTCTCATGTCGTGCCACAGAACGTAACTCTATAAGATGTCTCTCTTATGTTTTGTTGTCCGTTGGTCTTTGAGATGTGATTACTTGGATGAGATGGTATCTCTATGCTTGATGGATAAAAAGGTAAGTTTTGATTCTTATCTTTGTTTTATTGTTTAATGAGCATGTGTGAAGGTGAACCATGATATCTGTTGATGTGATGCCATTTATGTCTATATATGAGATTTATGTGAAATGACATATTATGTGAAGATTTATGCTATGATATGGTTATAACTTGTTAAAAGTTGGTATAGTTAAATTGAGATTATTTTTAGGAATAATGAGTTGTAATATGGTTTTGAATTATGGAAGTATAATGTTATGGTTTGATTTTGAAATATTTTGGAAGGAATGGGTTAAATAGTAAGGATGTATGTTTCCCTTTGTATATGTGTGATGCATCATAGTTACCTAGTATGGATTGGAGTCCTTTGTATGTATTTTATCCTAGAAGTGGAGGTAGTGTGCTTGCTTTGTAAGGTGATGATGTGGGTTGGAATGACCTAGAAGTTACCTTAACCTGGTATTGAAAGGAACGAAAGAGGCCTTACGGCTAAGTCTCCTCTATTATTTCCCCCTAATGTTTTATGACCCTTTGTATTTATGGTATAGCTGAAACCTTATGTGGTTGGGTAGTATGACCTAACTTGATTGTTATGGATTTCCTTTGAGTGTTAGGCCTAGATGAATGATGATAGTTGAGTTAAGTTACTCTTAAATGGGTCTACCCTAAGTGGGGGATAATGATGAGAGTAGTAAAGTTGCAGCTATCCCTATCTTTTCCTTCTATTCTTACTTGAGCTTGAAACCAAAGAGTTCCTAGAAGCTTGTTCATGATAGGAGTCTTGCATAAAAGTATGAGTTGCATATTATCCATATGTAATGTATGTCTTGATTGACTCTATGTTAAGCATGTTTTGAAGATTCCAAATTGCATGAAAAAGGATGTTTTATAAAATTCATGTTTCCTCATGTTAATTGTGCATCTTGATGTGTTAGTTGTGCATTTTACTTCATGAGATAAGGTAATAATCATGATAAATGACCCTCTAAAGGTGTGGTTATTTAAGCCATCAATGATAAATTGAGTCTCCTTAAAATGAGAAAAAATGATGAGTCTCTTGAAATTTATGTGACTTTTATGGTTTGAGAAGTATGATTGTAGGCTCATTCTTGAAAAGTAAAGGTATGTGTAGCCAATGTCCTTGTGTGTGAGTCTAAATTGTATGATTTTCCCAAATTGATGCTTGCTTATGAAGGCTATTATCATGCTAGAAATTGAAACTATGTGAAATAACTTCATATTGTTGTATTGTGTGTGTTGTGACTTACCATTTGGACTTCACTATGAAGGAAATATGAGCATGCTTTGGTTAAAAATTTGATAATTCCTCATTTAAGTGAATTTACCTTTGTGCATTACTTGTGTGATAACTCATGAGACATGTAAGTGTGTTTAGGAGAAGGACATTCCTCCTTAAACAGAACTAAGCATGGAAAGGGTGACTGTGGCCTTCATGGAATTATTTCTAAATGATAAGGATCTTTGTGGACCTACTTGACTCAAGTCTATGTGCATTGAAGTATTAGTGCTTAGTTGATTCTTGAGTGATGTTAAACTTGCCTATGTGTGACTTAAAGGTAGTTGCGTAAGGAGATCTTAATGAAATGAAATGTAAAGACAATGCTATGATTAGGAGAAGGATGTTCCTCCTATGAAAAAGACAAGATCCTATGTGTTTGATACATTTAGAAAGTGAGTGAATAAAGGTTTTACTTGCTTGTGTTGCATTTAGTGCTAAATGGATTGAAGTTCCTTGTATGTTTGGTGCATTGGCTTCTATGTGATGATGTGATGAATGTTTTGAGCTGCTATATGGGTCATAGAAGTCCTTGATGTGTTTAAAATTTCTCAAGTGTCATTCGAGGACGAATGTTCCCAAGTGGGGGATATTTGTAAGGACCCTCAAAATGAATTAAGGTTCTTAGTGACTCAGATGTATCTAAAGAGGTTTAAAATATGTTAGGTAAGTTCTTTACAATATGCATGCTTAATTTGAAGTAATTTGGAGGTCAAACGTCCAAGAACGTCCTATGACATTATAAAGTTGGCCTTGAGATGTGCATGTGTGTCTTAGTTCGTCTTGACATGTTTTACATGTTAGTTTTGATTGAAATTGATATGGAAGGTACTTAACTTGTATACGAGTGTATTTATGTTGGAAACGTCCGGGTACAAATCCCCAAGAGCTCCACAAAGGCCCTCAAGGAGGACCGCGAACACTGCCTAGGCACTGTCAAACGACGCCCAAGAACGACGACCAGTAGTCATGGTGTTGCCCCGTCGATGGGGAGGCATCGTTACATACTTAGATTGGGGAAAGATCAATCCAAATGACAACCCTCATACCCAAACGACGGTTTCCAGTATGGCCCGTCGATGGGTCTACTTGGCGTCGATTGGGTGCGTCGATACAGCCTGCACTCAGCTTCCAGGCACACTATTTCATTAAGGGGTGAATGGGAAATTCAACCCACGTTCTAACCTGACCATAGGAGCTTTATTTAGATATTTTTTGGTATATTAAGTTGGTTATTAATATCAAAACCTCATACCCAACTCATTATTAAAAATTATACTTCCCTCTCCAAGAGAAACCTCTCTAGAAATCTCCATTGGAGATTAAGCTCCAGAACAACTTCGAGATTGGATTCCCATGGATTCTTCATCAATATTTCTTGGTCTTTTCATGTAATGAGGTGTGATGATCCTTCATCCTTATTCAACCTTTGTTCTATGGAGTTCCTTCAAATGTTTTCAATGATAATTCATTATCAAACCTTCTATCTTTGAATCTAGGCATGTATTCTTTCTCAAATTGATTTAAAAAGCATTCTTATGATGAATTGATGTTTATGTACTGATTTTAAAGTGAATTTCAATCAAATATCATGATGAACCCATATTCCTTCTAATTCTCAAATTAGCCTATATTAAAGGCATTGTTATCTTGACTCTCTCTTGATTGAATTATGAAACTAGGATGTTGAAATATATATTGCTACTACCTATTATGTATATTGACGGTGAATATGTGTATTTTATCAATATGGATCAAGGTTTGAAGATTTGGTAAGGTTGAACTATTTTCTTCCACTTTCTATAGATTGCTAATGTAGTGTAATCAATGTGATCACGATCCGATAGTAAATGAAGCATGATTTCCTCTATGTCATGATACTTTTAGCTATCTCTATATATGTATTAATGATTAATTATGAGTATTGATCAATCATGATCAAAGGATGGTGAATTGGTAAGATTTCTCCATTCCTCTACTTTCCTATAGAATTGCTAGTTGAATTGTCCTAGTATGGCATTGTGTGGTATGGTCCACTTATGGTGGCGGTGTTTACTTATTGTCAATTTATATGTGATGTGATCATGGACTTGAAGAAAATTGTATTATTATTGTTTGGTGATGATGATCACCCAATGTAGAGTAGCATGCGTAGTCTTCTATTCTAGTTTATAATGTAGGTTGTATTGCTAATGTTATATACACGTGGATGACTATGTTACGGTTAGTTTAGGTGCTGCCATTGATGATGTATTAATGGTTAATGAACCTCTACCTATGTAACCTATATGAATGTGTGATTATCTAATGTTAGGAGTCTTAAATGTAAGGTGAAGTTATCTTGTCTCCTATGCTAAATTGTGATGTGTGGTCTATGCTTGAATGTGCATTATGGTATTAAGAGGGTGGCGGCCTCAATGTGTTGTTGATATCCATAATGTGATCATGTTGACCAATGTAAACACACTTACACCTCAAGCATGCTTACAAGTAGTATAAGTGTCCTTCCGGGGAGCACCCCTAGAAGTAACTGGTGTCGTCTTCCTCGGAGAGGACTAGGCCTAAACTCTTAGCATTCATCATTACATTTCATAGGTTAAATTTGTGGAAAATTTAAAACATTTTGTTTACTTCTACATTCAGGTTTACTTAGACCTCTCGCTTACACATAATATATATCTAGGGAATTAACATAGACTCCTAGCAATAGGAAGCACTACATAGGCATCTACTTTTATTTCACATGCATAATATTGGAACATAATCTCATAAAAAGTCTATAATATGTCTCATATTAAACCATCTAAAACGAATTCAATATTTGGGCTTAACCCATGCTTCATTACCACAAAAAGCCTCATATAAGCTATACAACAAACGTCTTCAAATGAAAAGGAAAGAAACTAGAAGTCTTATAACTAGAACAACATCAATTACTCGATAATCGCATGTCCTCGGAAGCTGATGACCTACCGAACACTTGGGAAATATCGAAGTAGTCTTCAAAGGCCTTCTATAAGCTCAACGTCCAGATCCTACATTTTGTAGTAAACATAAAAGATGGGTTAATACACACTTGTACTAAGTATGAGTATATGCACATAAAACAATTGAAATCATGCTAAGGAGGACATTTGTTCAAAGCCATGCTAAATTACTTTGAAAATCCTTATGCCCAATCATGAACCCATATAGGCCAACATTTACATAATCCATAAGTCAAACCCATGTACAACACAATACCAACCTCATCAAGTAATAGTCAAGTCAACAGGTATAGAGTTCATAACTTCATCACGTAAGCAAAACCTTTACTCATAACCCACCCTTTAGCCTACAAGTTAAATGACCAAGAAAAGCCCCATAACCCTACTCAATCAAGTAAATCCAACAAAGGATCACAAGTAATGTCTTAACTCTGCATAACATAGTATCAATAGTAGTCATCATCATATTTAGCAATATAGACCAATAATATGTTCATAAATGAACCTAACATCATATAGGATCATCAACATGTAAAGTGAAGATATGTATAACATTCACTTTATAAGATCATAAGAACATAAGAACAACCTTCTAGGACTTCTCTCAAAGCCAACTAGTGCAATGCCTAGGTAGAGTTGCATACCCCTACCTTGACTAAGTCAACCCCTTAAGTCACCCTAGTTAGTGTTCACATCATTACTTCATTTTACTTTCGGGAACACTTGCCTTAACCGACATTGACCACAAGAGCTAAGTGTGGAATCCAATTTTGTAAAACCTTACACCAAAATAAGGTGGTCTACCGGCCAAAGTAGAACCAAACATGAACCTAGCATCGAAGGTGGATCCACTAGCTAGTATTCCTATGGAGGCAACATAGTTTAAGAACTAGGAGATTTGTATTGAACCCTCTACACGCCTATTGGCATTGGAGCCCTCATCTCATGAGAATCCATAGGGTGAGTGTCCCTCATAGAGGAGTCAACACCTTATATGAAACTATAGGGTGAATCTTCCTTCACGGGAAGCCAACACCTCTCATTGTCAAGTTCACTTGGTGCTAAGCTAAGTAACTTTTGAAATGTCTTAATTTATCAATCATTACTTAATTTAGGTCATAGGGTCTAATCCCTTGTATAGTTATAGCCATTTAGCTCAATAGGTATTGCATGAGTATGTCCTTTCAATACAAGCCTAAGATGTGAGATTTACCACATTAACATCATCGTATCATAATAAGGTACATAGGCAATACATAACCAACCTTATATCATTACATCTTATCCCACATCACACATCCAGATAATCAAGACATTTCAATTACATCATCATACCAACACCTACTTAGGCAATTCACAAAACATGCTTCAATTGAACTACATCATTAATCACAAATCATCATAATTGAAGTAAAGGTTAGGATCATAAACACTTACCCAATCTCCTTCACAATCCATCATCAATGGTTTTACCATCAACCATTAAATTCCACCCCGCAATAGGTTAATAACATCATACAAAAGCAATTAACACAAGAACTAAGTTAGTTGAATCATCCAAATCCAAATTAACTTCAATTCATAACCTTCGGTTAGGGGAGAAGGTTCAACAGAAATTATTCAAGAATTAGATCCAATCTCAACAATACATTACCCTAGGAAGTCCGTAACTGCACTAGAATAGATAAAACAAATCTAACAATCAATACATTCTTCAATTCCCATCAATTCATAAGCAAGATCCAAGATTTGGGAAAATTGGGGAAAAATACTTGATCTACATGAAATTGCATCAATTAACAAACGATCTACACTTAATTAGTCATAGGAAATCACAACTTATCATCAATTTGAAGTCTAGAAGAAAACCCACTAGAATAGGAAAACCGTTGGAATTTGATGATTTAGAAATCAAATTTGAAAGAAACTCTTCGAGAAAGGAATCCCAAGACTGAAGAAATCATACCTTAATGAATATTAATCTACTAAATTGAAGTGAAATCCTAGAAAAAATGTTTTTTTTCTTCAAGCTTTCTTGCTTCTTCAATGGAGGATTTAGGGAGAGAGAAAGTAGGGAGAGATGAGAGCTTTTGGGTTTTGATTTGGTAATTTGGTTTAGGTGAGTGAAAAATGATTTAAAGCTGACCCTTAGGCTATATATAATCACCCCCTAAATTACCCAAAAGAACCCTCACTTAATTGGGTCTTTTCTGAAGTTAAAATGCTTAAAATACGATTTCAACGAATTTAGGTAGTGGGTGTGCGTCGCGGGGCTAATTTCACATTTTATTTTTGAAATCCGGTTTGAGGCAGTGAGACTGGTGAAGTTCACGCGTCGCGAGGAAGAATTTTACCTACCACATGTTTGTTGAGCTTCGCGCAGCAGCCCCAACAATTTTGGCTGCGCGCGGGTCCTTTTTAAGGACCCTTCGGGTGGTCCTTGGGAAGTCGTTACCAGAATTTTACACCCTCAATACTATACTTTACTTATTTAAAGTATTTTTACTAGTTTTAGACTTCATTTTACCCTCCCAATCATCACCAATCATAGGGACGTCAACAATTTTAATTTAGCTAGTTTTCGGACGTCAAAGTCTTTCCTTGACGCCTTGACTCTAAAACTTCCTAGATGACTTATAAACACTAATGTGGGTGTTAAAACAGTGTTAATAACAATAGACAAACTTGAGAAGCTCTAGATTAGGTCTTGAATTTTTAGAGTTTTACATTATCCCCCCTTAGGAACATTCGTCCCCGAATGAGACTAAACTTTTAAAAGGGAAAGGATAGACTCAAGACTAGCAGCCCAACCAACAATATACAAAATCAACAGGATTTAAACCTCAAGGATTGTTTCACAACTCCATTCAACACATAATCATGGCATTGACACAAGTAACCCGAAACATCAACTTTCACACATAAAAACTCAAAATCACAACGTGAGGAATTTTCTTTCTCCCTACAATATGATCTCAATATATAATTTTAGAGTCAATTATGTTAAAATCCCTTTCTCAACATATCAACATGCTAAATATCATTTCATGAAGGCAACAACATACCAAATACTCAAATTGTACAAATTAAGCAAAAAACATTTTTCTATGATAGTTCATTATAGCATAAACCTTTTTACATTAAACATGCACAACTTTGCAAAACAAGTCAAATTTCGAGAAACTAATTATTTTCATTATAAATAGGAATAACTAACCTTAATTATCAAGGATATGAGGGTAACGTAAGTTCATGTCAGCCTCGACCTCGGCCTCCGATGTTTCACCCTCAACTAGGTGTTTCTTTCATAACACCTTTACGGAAGCCACCTCCTTGTTCCTTAACTTCCTTACTTATCTATCAAGGATTTCAATCGGAACCTCCTCATAGGAGAGGTTCTCTTTCACACCTAGACCTACAATAGGAAGAATGGGCTCGGGATCACCAATACACTTCTTAAGCATGAAGACATGGAACACCGGATGAACCGAAGCTAATTCACTAGGTAACTTCAACACATATGCAACCTTTCCAACACATTGCAAAATTTCATAAGGACCCACATAACGAGGACTCAACTTCTCCTTCTTGCAATATCTCACCACCCCTTTCATAGGTGAAATTCTTAGATACACTTTATCCCCTTCTTCAAATTCTAAATCCCTTCTCCTATGGTCGACATAAGACTTTTTCCGGCTATAGGCAGTTTTTAACCGGTTCCTTATGATATGAACTTTATCCCAAGACTTATAAATCAATTCGGGACCCAAGAGTGAAGACTCTCCCACTTCAAACAATCCAATTGGAGATCTACATCTCCTACCATACAAGTCTTTGAAAAGAGCCATAGATATAGATGAATGTTCACTATTATTATACAAAAACTCAACCAAAGGCAAATATCTATCCCAATTTCCCTTTAAATCAATGATGCAAGCTCTAAGCATATCCTGAAGGGTTTTAATAGTGTGCTCCAGTTGACTATCCGTTTGGTGATGAAAAGTGGTGCTTAGCTTCACCTTGGTACCCAACCATTTTTGGAACGACCTCCAAAACCTAGATGTGAATTGTGCACCCCTATCCGATATGATGGATAACGGAATACCACGGAGACACACAATCTCATATATGAAGATCCTTGCATAATCTTCCGCCGAGTATGTGGACTTGACGGAAATAAAATAAGCTGATTTGGTCAACCTATCCAAAACCACCCAAATAGAGTCATGTTGCTTTTGTGTCCGAGGCAAACCTAACACGAAATCCATATTTATGTCTTCCCACTTCCAAGTTGGAACTTTTATTTCTTGAAGTAAACCACTTGGTTTTGGGTGCTCGGCTTTTCCTTGTTGGCAATTTGGATACCTTGCAACAAATTCCACTATGTCGTTTTTCAAGCCATCCCACCAAAACACTTCTCTTAGGTCATGATACATCTTAGTAGAACCTGTATGGATCGATTAATGGGAACAATGAGCTTCCTCATGAATCCGGTTTCTCAAATCATCAACATTGGGTACACATAACATATCTCAAATCATCAACTCAATCAATGATAGATCAAGAGTTTGCTTAGACATTCCCTCAACCACCAAAGAAGATTCGGAGTTATGATAGACCATAAAACCACCATTTAGAGAATCTTCCAATCTAACATCCAAACGAGCCAACCTATGAACATCTTTCACTAGGTCTTTCTTGGCTTCTTCTACATGAGACACACTACCCATGGTCATACGACTTAGAGCATCTGCAACCACATTGGCCTTGCTGGGGTGATAGTGAACACTCATGTTGTAATCCTTCAATAATTCCAACCACCTTTTTTGTCAGAGATTTAACTCCTTTTGAGTAAACACATATTGAAGACACTTGTGGTCGGTATACACATCAACATGGACACCATACAAATAATGTCTCCATATTTTCAAGCCAAATTCCATGGCCGCTAACTCAAGATCATGAGTTGGGTAATTCTTCTCATGCACCTTAAGTAGTCTAGAAGCATAAGCCACTACTTTCCCGTGTTGCATAACCACACACCCCAAGCCCACTTGGAATGCATCACAATATACAATGAAGCCCTTGGTACCCTTCGGTAAAGTCAACACCGGAGAGGAAGTAAGCCTATCTTTCAAGATGTGGAATCTTCTTTCACAGGTCTCCGACCACTCAATTTTCACACTCTTTTGGGTCAAAGTAGGCAAGGTAGATGCAGTGAACGCAAAACAATCCACAAACCTCCTAAAGTATCCTGCTAGACCCAAGAAGCTTCTAATGTCGGTTGGAGTCAATGGTCTAGGCCAATCCTTGACCACCGCGGTTTTCCTTGGATCAACCTTAACCCCCTCACTACAGATGATATGACCAAGAAACGCCACCGACCTCAACCAAAACTCACATTTGCTATACTTGGCAAATAATTGGTTTTCCTTAAGCACTTGCAACACCACTCTCAAATGATTCATGTGTTCACTCTCATTTTTCGAATATACCAAGATGCCGTCAATGAAGACAATGAAAAATGAATCTAGGTAACTTTGAAACACCCTATTAATGAGATTCATAAATGCTGCTGGGGCATTAGTGAGACCAAAGGACATTACTAGCAACTCATAGTGACCATATCTAGTTGGAAATGCCATTTTTGGTATATCCTCACCTCTCACCCTAAGTTGGTGATACCCCGATCTCACGTTAATCTTAGAAAATAGTTTGCCCCTTGGAGTTGATCAAACAAGTCGTCAATCCGAGAGAGAGGATACTTGTTCTTAATAGTGACTTTATTTAGTTTGCGATAATTAACGCACATTCTAAGGGACCCATCCTTCTTCTTCATAAAAAATATCGGAGCACCCCATGGAGATATACTAGGTCTAATGAAGCCTTTATCTATTAAGTCTTTGATTTGAGCCTTCAACTCTTTCGGCCTAAGCCATCCGATAAGGAGGAATTGAAATGTGGTTGGTATCCGGTAGCATGTCACTAACAAAATCAATTTCCCGTTCAGGAGGGATTCCAGGAAGATCATTAGGTAAGACCTCCCAAAATTCCCTCACTGCGGGGACCGACTCAATCAGAGGAACTTCGGATTCAAAATATTTGAATATCATTATGTTGTATAAACAACCTTTAGAGATCATTTTACAAGCTTTTAGACAAGAAATAAAACAACCTTTAGCAATATAATTTCCCCCCTTCCAGTCTAATACGGGTTCATTTGGAAAATTGAACTTGACATTTCTTGTTCTACAATCAATGGAAGCAAAACAATCATGCAACCAATCCATTTCCAAAATGACATCAAAATCAACCATATCAAGTTCTACTAATTCAACATGATTAACTCTATTGGGCAACATCATAGGAAAATTTCTATATACCCTCTTTGCAACCACCAAATCACCTACCGGGGTAGTTACAATAAATGGTTCATTTAGGACATCGGTCAATATATCAAACTTACTAGATATCAAGGAAGTGGGAAAAGATAATGTAGCACCCGGTTCAAGTAAAACATAAACATCAATAGAGAAGACATGTAACATACCGGTAACCACATCGGGAGAAATCTCTTGTTCACCCGTAGAGCGAAGAGAATAAAATCGATTCTTCTTTGGAGCATCAACATTTGAACCACTTGATTGTCCACTCCCTTTGTCTTGCCCCTTCAAATTTGGGCAATCTCAAACCTTGTGCCCACTTTTACCACATCCGAAACAATTTCCCATTCCAACTAAGCACTCACCCACATGACCTTTATCACATTTTGTACAAGTGGGCTTTTCACTAGGTGAGTTTCCACTTTTTCCCTTTTGGGACATAGGATTAGGAACCCTATCATCAAGATCCTTTGGGAACTTTGAAGGAACTTGACTTGAGAACCTCTTTTTGAACCTTGGTTTATCTTAAATATCAAGCCTACCCTTTGAAGAACCTCCATCATATGACCTTGCCCCTATTAGAATCTATACTCTTCTTCTTAACCTTTGTTGCCTCCTTCACTTGTTGAGCATGAACCATGAGACGAGAAATATTCATATTATCATTTAGCATAGCCGAACAACATTTTTATTTCAAGTCATCGGACACTCCCGTTGGAAAGTGGCTCATCTCATCCCTCTGGTTGGAGACCAAAGAAAGAGCATATTTCGAAAAATTATTAAATTTCAAGGAGTAGTCAGGCATACTCATACCTCCTTGACTAAGGTTGATGAATTCTTCCACATTAGCTTCCCTCCTTTCTCTTGGAAAGAATAATAGCCTTCTTGAAAATCTCCCATGTCACTGGACCACCCCACAAAAGCCTATTGTCTCTCCATTGGATGTACCAAGTTTGGGCCACGTCATTGAGTTGGTAGGTGGCTAACTTGACCTTTTCACTAGTAGTTAACCCCATAGCATAGAGGATTTTTTAGACTTCATCAATGAACTCTTGGGGGTCGTCCTTCACTTTGGACCATAGAAAGTAGGGGGATTCATCCTTGTGAAATCCCTTAAGCAGGAGGCTATGGTGGTAACATATTGGTTTCATCGGGGTACCACCTCCCGGTTAGCTTGGGTCGTCATGGCTTGAGCTTGAGTAGTGAGGGCTTGTGCTTGAGTAGTAATGGCTTGGTCCATTTGTAGAAAGACTGCCCTTACGTCCCCATTCGACAAGGCAGGAGGATTGGCCACATCTTGATCATCATTAGCAACTTCTACAAGAGGAGGATCATGATTTCAACGGGGAGGAACTCCCGCATTAGCAATCTCTTCATCAAGTCTTCGTGTGGCTGACCTTCTAGTATTCATACCTATAACCACAATACAAGGTTTAGGTGAGAGCACACATAAAGTAGACTCTAGAGGCACGACATTGGATTTCCGAGAAAATGAGAATTTCCTAAGCATCATATAACTTCTCACTCATAAATATGGCACGCTTCTCAATTATGAATAAGAACCTACATAGAAGTGGTTTAATGAGACATCAATCCTAAATATATATTCAACCTCATGCTCTGATACCAAGTTTGTCACATCCGGGGAGCACCCCCTAGAAGTAACCGGTGTCGTCGTCCTCGAAGAGGACTAGGACTAACCTCTTAGAATTCATCATTACATTTCATAGGTTAAATTTGCGGAAAAGTTAAAACTTCACATTTACTTCTACATTGAGGTTTACTTAGACCTCTCGCTTACACATAATATATATCTAGAGAGTTTACATAGACTCCTCGCAATAGGAAGCACTACATAGGCTTCTACTTTTATTTCACATACATAATATAGGAACATAATCTTATAAAAAGTCTATAATATGTCTAATATTAAACCATCTAAAATGAATACAACATTTGGGCTTAACCCATACTACATTACAACAAAGAGTCTCATATAGGCTATACAACAAACGTCTCCAAATAAAATTGAAAGAAAGTAGAAGTCTTATAACTAGAACAACATCAACAACTTGATAATGGCTTCGTCCTCAGAAGGTGAGGACGTACCAAAGACTTGGGAAATATCCAAGTAGTCTTCAAAGGCCTTCTATAAGCTCAACGGTCGGATCCTACATTTTGTAGTAAACATAAAAGATGGGTTAGTACATACTTGTACTAAGTATGAGTATATGCACATAAAACAATTGAAATCATGCTAAAGAGGACATTTTTTCAAAGCCATGCTAAAGTACTTTAAAAAGCCTTATGCACAATCATGAACCCATATAGTCCAACAATTACATAATCCATAGGTCGAACCCATGTACAACACAAGACCAACCTCAACAAGTAATAGTCAAGTCAACATGTATAGAGTTCATAACTTCATCACGTAAGAAAAACACTTACTCATAACTCACCCTTTAGCCTACAAGTGCAATTACCAAGCAAAGCCCCATAACCTTACTCAATCAAGTAAACCCAACAAAGTATCACAAGTAATTTCTAACTCTACATAACATAACATCAATAATATTCATCATCATATTTAGCAATATAGACCAATAGCATGTTCATCAATGAAACTAAGATCACATAGGATCATCAACATGTAAAGTCAACATATGCATAACATTCACTTTATAAGATCATATGAACATACGAACAACCTTCTAGGATTTTCCTCAAAGCCAACTCGTGAAATGCCTAGGTAGAGTTCCATACCCCTAGCTAGACTAAGTCAACCCCCTTAAGTCACCCTAGTAAGTGTTCACATCATTACTCCATTTTATTTTCGGGAAAACTTGCCTTAACCGACATATACCACAAGAGCTAAGTGTGGAATCCAGTGTTTTAAACCCTTACATCGAAATAAGGTGGTCTACTGGACAAAGTAGAACCAAACATGTACCTAGCATCTAATGTGGATCCATTAGCTAGTATTCCTATGGAGGAAACATAGTTCAAGAACTAGGAGATATGTATTGAACCCTCTACATGCCTATTGGCATTGGAGACCTCGTCTCATGAGAATCCATAGGGTGAGTGTCCCTCATAGGGGAGTCAACACCTCATATGAAACTATAGGGTGAATCTTCCTTCACGGGAAGCCAACACCTCTCATTGTCAAGTTCACTTGGTGGTAAGCTAAGTTACTTTTGAAATGTCTTAATTTATCAATCATTACTTAATTTAGGTCATAGGGTTTAATCCCTTGTATAGTTATATCCATTTAGCTCAATAGGTATTGCATGAGTATGTCCTTTCAATACAAGCCTAAGATGTGAGATTTAGCACATTAACATAATCGTATCATAATAAGGTACATAAGCAATACATAACAAACCTTATATCATTACATCTTATCCCACATCCCACATCCATATAATCAAGACATTTCAATTACATCATCATACAAACACCTACTTAGGCAATTCACAAGACATGCTTCAATTGAACTACATCATCAATCACAAGTCATCATAATTGAAGTAAAGGTTAGGATCATAAAGACTTACCCAATATCCTTCACAAGCCATAATCCATGGTTTTACAATCAATCATCCTATTCCACCTCACAAATAGGTGTAACAACATAATACAAGAACTAAGTCAATTGCATCATCCCTATCCAAATTAACATCAATTCCTAACCTAGGGTTAGAGGAGAAGGGTCAAAATGAATTATTCAAGAATTAGATCTAATATCAACAATACATTACTCTAGGCAGTCCATAACTGCATTAGAATGGATAAAACAAATCTAACAATCAATAGATTCTTCAATTTTCATCAATTCAAAAGCAAGATCCGAGATTTGGGAAATTATGGAAAGGACTTGATCTAAATGAAATTGCATAAAATAACATCATTTAACCAACAATTTACACTTAATTATTCATAGGTATTCACAACTTATCATCAGTTTGAAGTCTAGAAGAAAACCCATTAGAACAGGAAAACCCTTGGAATTGGGTGATTTAGAAATCAACTTTGAAAGGACCTCTTGGGGAAAGGAATCGCAAGAGTGAAGAACCCATACCTTAATGAAGATTATTCCATGAAATTGAAGTGAAATCCTAGAGAAATTGGTCTTCTTCTTAAAGCTTCTTGCTTCTTCAATGGAGGATTTAGGAGAGAGAAAGTAGCGAGAGATGAGAGTTTTGAGTTTTGTTTTGGAATTTGTTTAGCTGAGTGAAAAATGATTTAAAACTGACCCTTAAGCTATTCATAATCATCCCCTAAATTACCCAAAAGTCCCCTCACTTAATTGGGTCTTTTTGAGAAGTTAAAATGCTTAAAATACGATTTCAATGAATCTGGTAAATGGGTGCGCGTCGCGGGGCTAATTTCACATTTTATTTTTGAAATACGGTATGAGTAAGTGAGACTCGTGGAGTGAATCGAGACAAATTTTTACCTACAACGTGTTGGTTGCGCGTCGTTCAGCAGCCCCCACAATTTTGGCTGCGCGCAGGCTGCTTTGGCAGGCTGCTTGCCCATGTTGGGGTCCTCCTCAAGGACCCTTCGGGTGGTCCTTGGGAAGATGTTACTGGACTTTTATACGCTATTTACTATATTTTACCTACTTAAAGTCTTTTTAATAGTTTTAGACTTCATTTGACCCTCCTAATCCTTGACCAAACATAGGTACGTCAACTAGTTCAATTTAGCTAGTTTCCAGACATCAAAGTCTTTCCTTGACGCCTTGACTCTAAAACTTCCTACATGACTTAAAAACACTAATTTGGGTCTTAAAACAGTGTTCCCAACATTATACTAACTTGTGATGCTCTAAATTAGGTCTTGAATGTTCGAAGTGTTACAATAGGTTCATGGTGTCTATTGAAAGGGTATTCTCTTATGAACTAGTCTACTACTATGCATGTAAAGTATATGCCGATGAAGTATGTTACGTATCCCTTAACTAGGATGACTTGATAGGTGTACTAGTATGGACAAGGGTATGGGACCTTGTTTATGGATTGCACATGTGTGCCTTGATAGGATAGTTCCTAAGTTGTGATCTATGTACATGAATATGAATGCATGAGTATGTTATGAACATGTTTTATATGCTATTATGTCAAGTATATGATATGATAATGTATGAATATGCACAGTGCCTACATGTTTTTATATGAAAAGGTTGCTCATATAGTTACACCTATACACTTATGCATGAATGAAGTGAAGTATGAACATGTATGGTCTAAGGGTGTTTATGTGAAAGGTTTGCTCACATATATGCACACACACATTATAATATGTCCATTATGCATGTATGATAATCTAGTTAATAGAGTGGCTCTTGAAAGGGGTTATCAAGGGTATCCTAAACTAGATGGTGCTTCAATATGCTATGTCCATGTGAAAGGTTTTCTCAAATGATTTAGGTTGATGAAAGGATACTCTCATCTATGAACTATGAGCTAAGCATATGGGGATTCAATCTCCTAAAGCCTACTTTTATGAAGTAATTATTAATAAAGCTTTTCAATTAAGGTAACTTAGCTTAGCACTAAGTGAGCTGAGGGGTGCCCCTTCCCAATGTGGGAAGGCTTGTTCACCATAGTCCTCACGAGACGGATAACTACAATGCCCCATTTGGTATAAAGAGGGTTTGCATATATGCCTCCAAGTTCCATAAACTATGCTTGCCCCATAGGATCTAGCAAGTGATATCACCTAATATGCTAGCATGATGTTAATGTTCTACTTTGGCAAGGTAGAGCACCTTCCCTTGGTGTAAGGTTCTACAACACAAAATTCCATGTTAGCATCCCATGGTCTTTGTGTCGTTTAAGGATATAGTTTCCCTAAAGTCAATTGACAATGGAAGTGTAACATTCCAGAAAATGTACTTGTCTAGTGAAGAGTCTATTAGGTTTTAAGAATAGGTATTGAGGAATATATTCATCCCAATGCCCAATATTGAGTAATATTGGGCATGTTAGAAAATATTGGCTTAAGGATGTTAGCCAATTTTTGTATGTATTCACAACTAAATGAAAATATACCTTGATGTTCAAATGCTCCAATCCAAGTTTATTTAGGAATTGTACCTACAATGAAGACCCTAGGCTAAAAATTATATTCTTGGCATACACCACATTAGGTACTAGGCATCCAAGTGTCAAGCCTAGGTACCATAGCACATAATCATTTAAAATGATCATGTAGATTAAGTAGTGCCCAAGGTCATAGGGAGGATCCTTGGACAAGAAGTGAAATTTCCAGAGTGCAAGGTTAGGGAAAGTACATGGCAACACATGTGCCAGCACATGTGCTACCAACAGCCAAGAGACAAGCCCAACCGATTCGGTTAGGGCGGTTAGGGGGCAGGCGTTTGTCGGGTCAAACCATATGGGGCCTAGATCCCTAACTAGTTCTAGGACTAACTAAAATTAACTAAATAGTGTGCCCAAAATCCTAAGACCTAACCGGGTATACAAACTGAATAACTAACTAAAGAGACATCCTAGTACCTAAGCTAGGATGGTCCAAAGGGGTTGGTTATGGTCCACTCTTATGTCGTGCTTTAGAGCTTTCCCGCTATGTGTCTTTTAGCATCTAATCCCTTTCTTGTGTATATGGCGATGAACACAAGAAGACAACCACTAGAAGGGTAGGGGAAGAGATTGCGAATGCGGGAGCTACTCTGCAAGGTAACCAAAATGCTCTTGGTGCAGGTACTGCAAATGATCAAGTCCCGGTGAATCTCCCAGTTATAAGGATGGTGAGTTGAGGGCAGCCCTGTTCAAATGGTGCAAGCCATACCACCCAAGGCTCAGCCATCACGGCTCAAGTAATATAGAGGTTGCACCTCGGGAACCATGCTAGTACTATGGCTCTCGTTTAAGATATTTTCAAGGATGAACCTTCCCATGTCTTTGGATCAAAAACATGATGAAGACCCTTAGATTTCCTTAATGAGGTCTACAAGATTTTTTTGTCAATGGGGGAGTACTACTGAGAGGGCTGAACTTGCTTTTATCACCTCAAGGATGTGGCTCAGAACATGGTAAATATGTGGAAATATGTAGGGCATTAGAGATTGTCTCGTGACATGGAATCTTCAAGAAGCCTTTCCTGACAGATTTTTCCAAGAGAAAAAGGAAGCTAGAGGTAGATAGTTCATCAACCTTCGTCAAGGAGATATGAGTGTAGGAATACTCCTTGAAGTTTCATTAAGTTGTCCAATATGCTTCTTCTTTGGTTTCTAATGCTAGGGATGAGATGAGCCCTTATGTAACGGGCCGTGTCCGACGAGCTTGAAGAGAATGTCGTGCAACCACGCTTATGATATATGACTTTCTAGTTAATGTTCATGCTAACAGGTTGAGGAAAGTCTCCTAAGGAGAGAATAGGGAAGTTACGAAGGCTAAATCTTTTGACAGTGGTTCTCCTAAAAGTAGGCTTGACGTTCAACACAAGCCTAAGTTTAAGAAAACGGTTTTAAAACCAAGTTCTTCAAATTTCTCTAAGGATCGTAATGATAGAGGTTCTAATACAAACCTCAAGAGGGAGAAATGTTGCCCACCAAGACAAAGACCAACTTGTGGTAAGGGTGGTAAAAAGCATGGGGGTATGTCTTGTTGGAAGTTAATTAGTTGCTATGGTTGTGGTAAATGTGGCCATATGGTGAACGATT